>CM065397.1:6967500-7567500 GCA_033060915.1 Euryodendron excelsum | reverse complement strand
GGGACACGAGTTTATTCACCGATGACGTACACCCCCGTATTATACCTTATCTGATTAGAGCCGGTTTCTATGGTGTTTACCGTGTGGGTCGGATACAGTACGATCATGCTTTGCTCACCGCCTTGGTCGAGAGATGGCGCCAGGAGACTCACACTTTCCATTTGCCTATTGGGGAGACCACCATTACCTTACAAGATGTATCCATCATATACGGGCTTCCAGTTGATGGGATGGCTGTTATAGGTTCCCCCGGTGCAGCCTCACCAGAGGGTTGGGCCCCTATTTTTGTGCAGCATTTAGGTGTTGCCCCCGACCCCCAGCATTTTAAAGACAACTTTTTGAAGATCAAGTGGTTATCTCAGAGGTTTGGGGCACTTGCAGATGATGCTGATGAGGTTACAGTACAGCGTCATGCTAGAGCATTTATGCTCAGACTTATTGTCGGGGTCATGATGCCAGATCACTCTGGTACCCTGGTAAAGCCTATGTACTTACCATTACTAGCAGACTTCGATGTTTGTGGCGGATACAGCTGGGGTAGTGCAGTTCTTGCATCCTTATACAGGGGGTTGTGTCGTGCTATATATGGTACCAGTTCCGAGATTGCAGGCCCCTTAGCGTTACTGCAGGTAACCACAATATTTTCGTATGTATGTTTTTCTTACATTTCGACTATCATATGACATTATTATCATATTCTATCTTTGATGAATCAGATTTGGGCATGGGAGAGATTCCCTCCAATGTCGCCTAAGCGAACGGCGATAGCTGATACAGCTTCGCAACAGCCGTTGCTTATTGGCGCACTACAGTTTTCCCGTGGACCATTAGGGGGTAGATGGCATGATGATTTCCTCCTGACTGACGTCTCTACCCATGTCCTCACTGTTTACCGAGACCAGATGGATCGACTTCGACCGCAGGATGTGAGTTCTAAATTAAAATTACCTATTTACATCCATCTAAATACGTTAAACTGTACGTTACAATTGATTGGACCTCATAATTTGCATCCATCTAAATTTGTATTGTTCAATTTGTTTGGACCCCATATGAGGCTCATATGGATTCTTTGCCAGACTACTGTCGTCTTGGGAGTGACATTTGGAGAGCATCAGTGCCTCTCGTGTGCTTTGACGTTGTTGAGTTCCATCTACCGGATCGAGTTATGCGGCAGTTTGGGATGAGACAGTACATACCCCAGCCCGTGAACACGGAGAGGAATTTGCATAAGCTGGATCGAAGAGGAAAGACCGCAATAGATTGGAGTCTTTATCACCACCAGTATATCACAGAATGGGGACATAGGAGGGACTGTGTTGTTGACAGTGAGATTTCTTGTACACCTATGGCATACAGTGATCCTTACATGGTATGGTATAGAAGTATCACTCGCCTACATATTGGGAATCCCACCCTCCGCACTCAAAGAGGGTACTCAGGGGTTGGAGGCACATTAGATACGACGGTATGTTCATTTAAATGTAAATTAATAATATTTTATATGAAAATCGTATTAAATGGCTTAATTGTATTTTCAGGCGCAGGCATGGACGGACGTGTGCAACTTAGGAGATCACGCTATTTTCGGCTTTCCTAGTACCGCGGCATTGGAGAACATATATGAGATACAGGATCGTGCCATGGCTGCTTTATCCATCCTAGGCGAGTCGCAGCGTGTCCCACACCACCGACGGCCTTCCCAGGAGGCCAGGCCTTCTTTTGCCCCTTCATCCGCTGTGTCATATAGCATGCAGCCTCCTGTCACCTCTGGACGCCGATCCACCTCTGTGATACCTTCTTCCATGCATGGTGGGTATAGTGCAAGGTATGTCACTCCTGCGCCTTATTACCATCCTAGCCAGAGTTCTAGCACATCAGCACAAGGGCCTTCCTTTCCTACAGAGGCATACTTTAGCACACATGATCGTCGGCCGGCCCGCAATATGTCTCCAATTTTTTTTCAGGCTGACACAAGTCATAGTTACGATCCATTTGTAGCTACTAGTTCTGGTTATGGGGGCCATAATTTTCACAGTGGATATGCTGCTTCGACTTATGATGCTAAGCCGTCACAGGTGACGCAGGTACCCGGAGTCTATCCACCACAGGTGTATAGTCCTCGTGTTGATGTTGCAGGTACTCATGACACAGATGATGATGGGGGAGCACAGGTTGCTCAGGACGAGCAGCACGACGCGGGCCTTCATAGAGGACAGAGAAACAGGCGCAGTTGAAGATGTTATACTGGGAGCCATTTTTAGACTTGTGTATTGTAAAAGATATTTTTATTTGTATTGTAAACAATGATTTTAACAATTCGTAAAAAGTAAAAAATTATTTAAAATTAATTTTGCAAGTTTATAAACATATATATAAATTGTATTTAGTAATTTCGTATTTAGAAATAAATAAGAATTAGATCATTTATTTTTTTATTAAAAACTCAATTTGTAAAAACGAAATTAAAAATTTGTATTTTCATAATTATTAACATGTTCTTAGTGGAAATAAATTTATGTTAAATTCATAAAAATTAGTAAATAATTTATAATTAGTAAAATTTAAAAATATTTTAATTTAAATTAATATATTATTATCATAAATTTTGACATAAATGAATGAAAAAAAATTATTTTAACAATGATTTTAATAATTTTGAAATAGTAAAAAATAATTTAAAATTAGTTTGCAAGTTTATAAACATATATATAAATTATATTTAGTAATTTCGTATTTACAAATAAATAATTATTTTTTTATGAAAAACTCAATTTGTAGTTGCGTTTTTCAGAAAAACGCAATTTAGAGTTGCGTTTTTTTTAGAGTTGCGTTTTAAAAAAAACGCAATAATAAATTGCGTTTTAAAGTATTTAGGGAATAACATTTAACAAATTGATATTTTGGGAATAAATTTTAAAAAATGAATTAGTTTGGTAAAAAAACCTGAAAGTTGTCCCTTTTGAAAAACTTTTTACATTTAGTTTGGTTTTCGGTTGAAAAAGTTAAAAAAAGAACAAAAGAAAACGTGAGGAAAAAGATAACAAAAATACTCTTTTATTTTATTTTTTATTTTTATTTTTTTTATCGAAAATTTAAATTCTAAACAAAGCGTTAAAAACTATAAAAATGAAAATTGATAGTCCAACTGCTGCAACAAAGATTCTACTCAACGAAAACCAGAAAAACAAAAACAATGAAAGATGGGGGAAAATCCACAAACTAAAAGTACAAAACTAGTGTGTAAAAAGAACTATCCAACAGTGCAGTTAACAAAGAACTTAGCCCATTATTGCACAGTGAATTAAACCTTGCAAAAGGGGACCTCGTTCAGATTCCAACCGCTGCCTTGTCATATGAATAAAGAAGCCAGTATTTGACAGAGAATTCAAACCACCACCACCACCACCCACTCCCCCCCCCCCCCCCCCCCCCCCCCCCCCCCCCCCCCCCCTCTCTCTCTCATAAAGAAAGAGAAAAAAAAAAAAAAAAAAAAAAAAAACACAGAAACACAGGACAATGAAACCCATGCCTTCTCTACCTCCAAAGTTCTCAAAAGTAACCCATACCCCAAAGGTGGACAAAATTTTTTTAAGAAAAAATGATAGCCATAATGACTTAAGAAATAATTAAAACAGTGGGGAACTACTCATTGGTAATAAAGGCCGGTAGATGTTATTTACTCTACTTTTTTTTTTTTTTTTCCTTGTTACATTTAAAGTTTCAACAGAGTATCTCAGTGACATCCTTTTTTCTTTTGATATGGATTAGTAATAGAATTTCGTAATGACATCCTATAAAAATGTCTCCTGAAAAGCAAGGGAAAGCAGCCATTCAGCTGTTTCCTAGGACACTGACTATAAAACATTGTTGATCCTAACGATAAGATGAAGAAGATTAAGATACACTTTGGAGTCGTTGATTTGGATGACAAAGGTGAAGCTCAGAGCTTTGTCTGCTACATCTATATCAACATGAAACTTCAGACAACACTCCGACACAGTTATTTTTAAACTTCTTTAGAACCAGACAGGTTTTAGACACGGAAGGGACAAACGTGTCAATCGGTTAAATACACATGAAACCCGTCAAGAAATTGAGAAAAATTAATTTATGATTCAATTGTAGAATAAAAGCAATGTGGATTTATACCTAACTTGACATTTAAGTTATGAAATACAAGATTTTTAATTATAATTAGTATTATCTTGCAATCTTTCATTAACTCTTAGTAATATATTTATATATGTGACATATAAAAATATTTAAAATTTATATTTTTTTCTGTATCACTGTCATGTCATATCCTGTATTTTTTTAAAATTGTCATCTCAGCATGTCCATGTTATATTGTGCAGTGCTATGTAGTGTTTGTGTCCATGTTCGTGCTTCTTCTTAAGCCTTCTGCACATTAAAAAAGGTAGAGGTATTGCTTTTCATGCCTTTCCCGCTCTGTTTCAGATTAAGAGTGGGTTACAACTCAGACGAATTGATATTTTTGGATTTGTTAGAACTATTAGAATCCTTTCAGCTTCTCTGTGATGTTTTCAAAGTTCCATCTCATCATGGATAGTAATCGTTCAACCCTCCCAAAAGTAGTTTTCCAGTACGATTTTATGAATCCTGCGCTCAACGAATCACACAAGCAGTCAACTTAATCATGCATTAATTCATTGTCCCACTATAGTATTTGTTAACCTAACTTGAGAAATGGAACAACTAAAGGACCAAAACATGTTTCATGCTAGTGAATTAGAATTAGTGGTTGTCAATTGATGCAATTTTGGAAGGTGTGGCATATCTTTGATTTGCTAATAATACTGGTTTCAGAAGGTATATATGCAGTGGCAAGAGTTCCAAACAAGACTAAACGACCACCTTCAAACAGAAACACATACAGCCATGATCCATAAATGCTAATTATGCAACATTATTGACCAGGCATTGAAAAACAAAATTAGCAATCAAACTCGTGCAACTAAAATTTTAAGCAACCATGAAGAAAATTGTTGAAGCAGGATCTTGGCTCAGTTTTTTTGCACTCGAGATGGTGGGAAGATACACGGTACTAAAACAAAGATCAACCCGATCAATTCGGTTTGATTCTCGGTTTTACAATTTATGGACCCAACCCAATCCAACTCGAACCGAGACTTGGTCTTTATATCTCATAAAAGTCTATATATATATATATATATATATTTTATATATAATACTAGATCATTGTTATTTGTACATAATAATTGTTTATTTGTATTTATATGTTATTTTTTATTTTTTTTTTTAAATTAAGAATGCAAGACCTATCCTATTGTTTTAATTTTTTGAACAAAAAAGTTGAACTATATACAATAAAACCGACCCGACCCGACCCGACATGGACTCAAACCAGACTAAGGCATGGAACTGAACTGAATCAATTCGAACCAAATCATATTGGTTCTGTTTGATTTCATTGAATGATCGGTTTAATTCTGGATCTAAAAATATAAAAATGATCATGATCGAGTCAATTTTGGATTAAGTGTAGATTTAACCTATGCACACCCTTAAAATGAATCATAGTTCAAAGCGAAAGCCGAAACAATATGAGAATGGAAGCGTAAAACGTGGCCTACAAAAATGATAGGAAATTGGAAAGGTGATTGCTCTCTAAAAAAATACAATTAGAGTTTTTAATTACTAGCTAATGTTAATTATTATTGTTGTTTATCATTTTTATATAGCTATAGTATTTTTTATGTTTTACACGCCTTGAGCAGATTTAAAGATAAAATCAAACAAAATGAAGTAAGGTGATGTACATTATCGATATAAGTGGGTGTGTATATTAGATATATTATAATATATCTTTTACTTTTTATATATTATATTATATCTTATTATTATTATATATATGTGCAAGTGAGGAGAAATCGACAAGAACAAGGGAGAAAAAGAAGAAAATAAGGAAGAAAACAAGGGCAAGGAGGAGCCGACAAGGACAAAGAAGAAAAAAAAAAAAAGAAAACAAGGGAAAGGAGGAAAGAAGAAAAAAATATATAAAAATAATAATAATAAAGCAAAAATGCTCTTCTCTTCTCGGCTATAAAAGGAGGCAGAGAGGGAAGTAGACAGAAGACGAGAACATAGAGGAAGAGAAGAAGAGAGGGAGAGAGCTCTATTCAATTGTTTTCTTTTTTAGGGGTAGATTTTTAGTTAGTTTGCTAACAGCTTTTCACTCAATTAATTTCTTCTTTCAATCTTTTCTTTACCGTTTTTCTACTGTAATAAAACTTTTTTTATTTATAAAGTTATTTTTCAAGCCATGTCTTTTCTTTTCAATATTATGAGTAGCTAGTTTTATTCTCAGAACCAATTGTGAAGATCATCTAAAGATTTTGGAATATCAACAAAGGTAATTGAGTTTTTATTGTTTTATCTTTAAAAGCTTTCAATTTTTAGTAATTAAATTCTAGATCTTCTAGAAAATTTAGATTCTTAACTAAGTTTGGTAATTCTATGCACAAATCTTAGTTTCATGTAGTTATTGCACAAATCGATGGTATGAATCTATGGTTTTAATTTTATTATTATAGATTTAATTATTATTAAAATTTTGTTCTAATAGCTTAATCTTCCAAATCAAAGGCTCAAGACGAAACCAATGATTTAAGTTACAAAATCTCCATTAGAATTTCAGGTGAATCAGGTGATCGGATCAATTTGATCCAAGACTATTTTATTTAATTTAATTAAAGTCTCGTTCTTCAACCATCAATCCTCACTAATTAAACTATTTTGCTTTAGTTACCATTTTCTATAATAATTGTTCAATTCTCATCGGTACTTTTTAAGATGAAATTCTAATAGGTTGGCTTAAGTTCCAGCTGAAACCATTGTAACACTACAGTGTCTAGCATAGCATAGTCGGTATCTAATCTTTTACCGTGGGTGAATTTTAACACCTAGCTTTGCATGTTTTGATAACCGTTCTCTGTGGGTCGATTCTGATCTTACCAAATTTTATTTACTGGTTCGCCGCACCTGCACTTGAGTGTTAGTAGATTACCATATTCTGGACTTAGTCAAAAAGCTAGTTAATATTCAATAAAACAGGATATTTATAAAAATAAATATATTAAGAACTCCCAAAAAAGTCATAAAGTATTTGAAATACTATTATGATAAGTAAAGCGCTAATACTACACAATATCTATAAACTTTGCTTAAAAAAATTATATGTTACTATTAAATAATAAGACTTGAGAACTTAAAAAATACTAGGGTTAAATATTACCCCCATAGGATATGACCCAAAAATATTTAACCTCCTTGGCTAACAGGTTAAGTAAAATGACTAAAATACGTACCTTTCATTTCCTCATCTTTTTGTTTAACTTTTTCATGGTTTTTTCTCCCTTAATCCTACTGCAAACCAATATCACAACACTTTGAATACCAAAACCAGAGCGAAATTTCATTAGAAACCCAAAAACATTGTACCCAAATTAATTAACTCAATTTCATAATTTTTATCCTCTGCAACCCAAATTTTATATACATAGATAAATATATATACGTATATTTATATGCTTATCTAACTGTAGTCATGGCAAAAATCGATACTTATCCATTAAGGAATATTGGTGATATCACATCATCATTCTAACGTTGTATACAACAAGCTAATAAATTAGAGCCACAGGTAAATCCTAAACATCCTGAATATTGAGTTTAAAATTTAAATCTTTTTGCCTAAAACAAAATAACTTTATTCCAAACATTCATATGACGATGTATTATTAATTTGATGTACCATATTAGCATGATGACGTGATACCCGTAGCACCCGATATCTTCTTTCTCCATAGATAACAGTCCCGAAATGTTCTGTTTTCTTTATTGCTCATTTGTTCCATATATATGACAAAGATAGAAGTATATATAAATTTATATGCCTATATAAGTATATATATTCTGTAAAATAACCCTATCAAATCTATTGATATTTATACATTAGTTTGTAAGTATAAATATTGATCTCTATTTTAATTTTTGTAGTTTGCTAAAGTTGAATGATTCTGATTTGAGCATAATGTTTTCCGTGGCTGCTGATGGTATGGGCAGAAAGCAAGCGGAAGAGATGGAGATTTTGGTTGTGTGGGTGTTACTGTTGATGGTGGTTCGAGGTTGAAGTGGGCTGTATGGGTGGGTCTCCGGAGAAGAAGAAGGAGCTAGCAAATGCTGGCTGGAGAGGAAGAAGAGAGGGTACGGTTGCCGGTTCGGCAATGGAGAAGAAGAAGAAGAGAGGATAGAAAGAGGGTTCTGAAGATGAGGAAGAAAGAGAGAACAAAACGAAAGTAAAAAAAGGGTGATTTAATTGCAGCAAGTGGTGGCCTGAGAGGAGTTGGGAAGGGAATTGGTGACTGGTTCAACAATAGAGAAGAAGATGAGAGGGCAGTACAGGTGGGAAGAAAGAGGAAAAAAATGAAAAAAAAGATATACATGACATTTCAGATAATTAAAATTTTAATTTTATAATAAAAAACAAAATTATTCCACGTAAAGATCACGAACAGTTAAAATGGACCAAAAAAATTGATGGTTGTACTTTACTCCAAACTATGATGAAACTATTTATTCATTTTTAAAAGTCAGATAGATTGTTTTTGGGTCATACCTGAAGGGGATATAGTGTATTTATCCCAAAATATTAAATATTATAAAAAAATGAGTTTTTAGAGAATTTTTACAATATTTTTTAAGAATTTTTAATATTTTAAATTATGTTAGACTTTTAGAAACATCTCAAAATCGTTTTTTAAAAGTTTTTTTTAAAATTTTATAGGAGTTTCATCTCCGTTTCTAGAAGCTAGCTTTCAGGGAATTGGATTCCTATTAACTATCAAACAACGGTTGCTATGCTTTAATAAGTGTGCAAATCTTTAAATTTGAAATGGGTTCAAAATTGTCAACTCCAAAAAATAAAGGTGGCCTTCAATTTGACCCTTCAAATGGGAAGGTTTTTAAATATTTTGAAGGCCATCTTTATATCACTATGTGGAGACCAAGTACTATTTATATGGGACCATTATACTAATCATTATTTTAAATCTGAATAATTCACTATTAATTTAATATTAACTATTTAAATACTATTTTAGTAAACATTTAATTTAATTTTTAAATTAATTCATCAATTTTTTCTACTCTATTTATTATCTATTTAATTTGAGATTTTTTATATGTAGAATAAATAAATGATTTTTATTTTAGTTGCTTTTATTTATCTTGAAATTATTTTTATATATGAAATTAATAAATTTATTTTATTTTACTAATTATTTATATTAAAATTATTTTAATATATGAAATCATTAAATTCTTCTATGTAATGCAAACTATCATATTCGTTGGAAAGCATTCTCAATGGAAGAATACAGACGTCGATGTAATGCATAGCTTGAGATTCCTCAAGATCCTATACATGGATAGGGTCAATTAGAAAAAAGAAAGCTTATGGAAGTGTATTTATGAAGTTTTTGAGAATCACAGGCCTAACAACAGTCAAACATCAAAGTCTCTCTCATGTCGTAAAGGTTTAACTATGATGGCTATTAATAAATATCGAGGATGCGTTCGTCAAGCGAAAATCTTAATCAAAGTGATGCTTCTAAAGTAACTTGATATGCAATTTATGAGATGAATATGTAAACCGTTGAACATTTTTTCAAACTCATTTTGCACTATTTGTAGTAAAATAGTGCCAAAGTTCTATTCGCACAAGGTTCGGACAAGAAAAAGAGGTTGATATTTGATCACGTGTGACCTATTATGAAGGAAGCTAAGAAATGGGCTGATGCCATTTCTAAACAATGACAATGACCGGACAAAAAAAAAAGAGTTCATATTTGATCATGTGTGGCCTATTCTTAAGGAAGTTGAGAAATGGCCCATGCTATTCCCAAACAATGACAAGGCGCAAAGTATTCCGAAGGGTCTCAAACAAAGACTCCTACAACAAAATCTTTAAAAATGTCATTCGCAGTTGACTTAATGCAGATGATGAGCAAGTGCTGATTGAAATGCGTACTGATTCTTCTAATTGTTTTACAAGAAGAAAGAAAGAAAAGACGAAAAAAAGTTTGAAAGCTGACAAGAGCAAACTTCTTGCAAAAATGTATGAGGGAACTAACGAAATCCTTGAAATCTTCAAGAGAGGAGAAGAAGAAAAGGGATGAATGGTTTGCTCGATTGGAAGACTGAGAGATGTGTTGCAAAATCATGATGTTACAAACTAAAAATAAACGTTACAAATTACATCTTAAACGTGAAAAACAAGATAAAGAAAGTGTAGAGAAATATTATGATTCAATAACTGATCCACTTGAACATGAATATTATCGAGAAAAAAATAAAAATTATTAAAAACATGACTTGTGATTCCCAAATAAATGGATCTAGTGGTTTAGTCATGATAATTTTAGTAACTTTAACTTAGTCACCATGAAGGTGGGTATAGAGGAAGTGACTTACCACTTTATTAATGCTTGTAATATTAATTTTCTAAGTCTCGTCTAATGTACTTTCGTTAGTTTCTTAATGTACTTTTATTTTTGTTCAAAAGTTTTCAGTGGATTTTTTAAATTTTTTTAATGTAATTTAATTTGTAATTTTATGGGTAGTTCATTTAATTTAAAAAATATTAAATAATTTAATTTTAATTAATTATGTGATAAATAATTACATTTTAAATAAAATGATAACACACTATGTAATTTTTTATATTTTTTAAGATAAAATAATAGTGATTTGAAAATTAGTAAAAATGAAAGTCGAAAAGGTTTGAGTAACTATTTAAAAAAAGTAAACTCAAAACTTTAAATTTGAAGAAGGTATCAAAATTTTTGAAGATAAATTTAAAGGTTATGAGTTGGAAACCACCCTTGAGGTTTGAGAAAAATTAAAATAATTATCCTTACTTACTGACAATTACACTGACTATCCCTGTCAACGTTTGTGAACAAACAACTTTTATTAAAAATGTTCAATTACACTATTGCTCTCAAAATTTTTAACATGATTTAAAGATATAGATAATAATTTTTTGGTCAAAATCAAGTACATATTTTTCTTTCAAATTGCATACAAACGTCTCTCTCGAATTTTTTTTCTTTTTACATGCATATGTATATATACACTCCAATGACAACTTGTTGGTCTTCCCTGTCGTCTCCGGCCACAGCTTGACGGTGAACCCATGGCAGCCATCACATCCACCGACACAGCGACCACATTCTCCCCACCAAAACCAATACTTCATCTCTCTCTCTCTCTCTCTCTCTCTCTCTCTCTCTCTCTCTCTCTCTCTCTCTCTCTGTGCATGTGCATGCCCAATTACCGCCAAACCGAGACCACCACCAGCCCTACTTCTCGGCCATCACAAATCTAACAATCACTTACACAACTTCACAACAACCACCCACCATTAAAGTATCCATTCTCCTATCACCAACATGGCTAAACCTACATGAATAACCTATCCATCAATCCACCAATCAGTACATAATTATACATATATACACATGTATATATGTGTATGTATATACAAACCCAGATTAAGCCCCCAATTAGTGCCCTAATCGCCGCCCAAATCACCACCCTAGTCGACCAAAATCCACCATGGAAGCACCCTCACTGCTAATGGCTCCACCATTAAAGCACCTTCGCTGCCAGTCCCACCGCCAGTTGCCGTGTCGCGCCACCACCAGCCCTCAATCTCACCATTGCAATACCCATCCTTCATCAAGTTTGATGGACTAAAAGAGAAAAAGGGGGGCTGACGGATCTAGAGGCAGTAGTGGGTTTTATGGACGGAGAGAGAGGGATGAGGGATTTATGCGATGGAAGGAGATAGTGGTGTGTTTTTGGGGGCGGTGGGTTTTTGGGGGGCGCGCCGGGGGGGGGGGGGGGGGGGAGGAGGAGGTGGTGGTGGTGGGGCCATAAGGGAGTTTGGGGGAAGGAGATGATGATGATGTTTGGGGTTTGGCGAAGGAGTTGATGATGGTGACGGTATTAAGGTTTTGTTTGGGGTTTGCCAATTATTTGTATTTTGTTAATAATTTTGTTTGATTAATTATTTGGGTTTGTCAATTATTTGAATGGGTTTTATTAAATTGTTAATAATTTGATTGGTTAATTGTTTGAGGTTTGTGAATTTTTTGATTAGGCTTTTGTTAATAAGTTGATTAATTAATTGGTTGGGTTTGTTAATTATTTAATTGTAATTTGATTAACTAATTGTTTCGTTTTGTTAGTTATTTGAATGGGCTTTACTTATTATTAATTAATTAATTAGTTTGTTAGTTAATTATTTATTTGATTGGGTTTTTTTTTTTTAAATTCTAGTTTAGCATTGTGTAAATGTACAAAACTTAAAGACAAATAGTATCTTCTAAGGGCAATTTTGAAATACTTCAATTTTCATCTCTTATATTCGCACAGTCAACTCACGGCAATTAACGGCTCCATACGGTAAGGAGGGTTTTGTTACATTATTAAAAAGGCAATTAACGGCTCCATACGGTAAGGAGGGTTTTGTTACATTATTAAAAAGGCAATTAACGGCTCCATAACGGTAAGAAGGAATTTCGTACGTTATTACAAAAAAAAAGAAAAGATAGTGTAAATATCAATAAATAAGGAATACTATATTGATTTCCTTCAAACCTTAGGATGATCAGTGTAATTTACCCCTCATCTTTTTAGATTTGAGCATCACAAGCGCAATAAAGATGGAGAAGAAGAGAGAAGTGCCACACCAGCAAATACTGGAATGAGAATGGCATATTCTTGCGGAAGAAAGTACTCGTGGACGAAGTGATCGCTATTAAGATCACTGAGTCTTACACCGAGACCCGATCAGCTGGAGACCCTTACACAGAAAGCGGACCAGAACAGCGATGGGCTTCGAGTTCTCGGAGTTCGTGTCGCTGGTCGCGCCGGAGCTTCTTCCGGCGAAGTCGCCCTACACGGAGGAGCGGCTGAGGCAACTGTTTCGGATGTTCGATCCCGATGGAAACGGGTATATAACGGCGGCGAAGTTAGCACAAGCTCGGACGCGCCTTGACTGCTGAGGAATTCACCGGGAAGATCAAAGAGGCGGAAACAGACGGGGACGGCCGAATTAACTTTCAGGAGTTCTCCCTGGCGATCACTTCAGCTGCGTTTGACAATTCATGGGCTTGAAATTTCTTCACACACAATCCAATTTTCCCATATGAGCCATTTTGCTTCGTGGGAAAATGAAAATTTCCTTCACGGTAATCTGAGTTCTTGGGGGTTAGTCTTTGTATTTTTGTTCAAATTCGATACGAGCATCCTTTTGTTTTGAGGTTGTCATTGCTTCGAATGTCCCAGCCACTTGTTTATAGCTCTAATTTTAAGGAGGCTACCATTTTCAACATCTTGTGTGTGAGTAATATCTGGTTTTTTGAGCTTCTTATGTTTCTTGATCACTATGGTCATGGCAAAGACACAAGATTCGCAACAAGAATTGGTGCGTCCCCCAAGAGCGGAATTAAAATCACTGGTTGAAAGAACAGCATAGGGTGAAGGGTGTTTTGGGCATTCATGGATATGCCTTCTACTAGCTTTAATTCTCATTGTATATCTGAATCAGTTGCCTACTCAGTATAGTTTCTCTGTTTCTAATTGAACAACATGGTATTATTTCAATGCCTCTTGTCAGTTTCAACCCAGACCAAACTTCAGAAAACAAAATATCAAGCTGATGATTTGTCTTCAACTAGGAAGTACTCTCTCTCTCTCTCTCTCTCCAAGAAATACACTTTTAATTCCATATGGTTCCTTGAGAACATCTCTCACATCCATTCGCTCGCTTGGTAATTCAACCGAACATAGAACTCCAATTCGGAAGAGAGATGTCATGCATGCCTCCATTTCAGCAACGTTGCATTCGGTACCTCGCCCGGTTCTATTTGGATCATCATTTTCTTCCAATATGAGAAGTGGATCAATAATCTCCATCACTTGACCTGGTAGAGCCATCTTAGTGCAGTTATGGAGGCTAAAATTGTCTGTAAACATACTGTTGGTAGGTCGTTTTCCCGTGAACATTTCAAGCAAGAGGAATCCATAGCTGTACACGTCACCTTGTGTTGATACCTCCCTACCCATACCATACTCTTCAAAACAGTTCCAAAAGTGATCCAAGTCTCCAATTAGTGAACTTACTTTAAAAATTTCAAATTTAAAACCTTTCTTTGGACAGTGTATGGCGATGAAGAGGTTTGATTTCAGTTTCAATCGTTGTGGAAATCTGGTAAGGCAAAAGGGAGTCATCTTCAACATCACCAAGATAAGACTGATATATATGTTGCTAGTCATACGCATGTTACTTAGATTTTCAATTTAAAAACCAATAAGCGTCACATATGAATTTGATAAAAGAAAAACAAATGGATAACCGTACCTGGGGAGACAACCAATTGTTCCTCTATCCCCGTTGAAGTGGATTGTGTATGACTTGATTCACCTGTGAAGGCCACAAGAAACCTTACCAGCCCAAAATCCCCAACATGCGCACTGAAGTCATCATCTAGAAGAACATTGCTCAGCTTTATGCCACAATGACTGATTGTAGTTTCACGGTGATACTGAAGGTAATCCAATGCAGAAGCGACATCAATGGCAATGTTTATCCTTCGGGTTGGGTTCAAGTTCTTTTGATCATGCCACTTAGAGGAAATTGGGTGTAACCAATCTTCCAAACTCCCCTTTGGCATATACTGAAAACTAAAGCCATGAAATCATTCCCCTTAAAATAGGCGCTTGAGCAAGATGTGATTATCTTGACAAGATTCCGATAGCGAATGTTCCTTAGTGCTTCACATTCAGCAATGAAGCTCTTGTTGGCTCCACGTACTTAAAGGATAAGTACCTACACTGCAATAATTTGTTGAGTAGAGTTGAGGATGCCTTTATAAACAGAGCCATACCTTCCCTTGCCAATCAAGTTGGCTGAAGAGAACCCATTGGTTGCTTGATGAAGCTCTGCATAAGAGAGTTTTGGTTACTGGCTTTGCAGCAGTGAGCCTGATGAGGTTTGCTGTCTGGACCTTCTACTTCGATAAAGAATAGCTGAAAGGCACACAAATGACATAACAACAGGAAGAATAATTAGTAGAGCGATTACTCTATGGCTGAGACGTTTTTTTCTCATCTCTGAGACTTTTGCAGGACATTGAGGCAATCGCAATGCTTCAATTCCTCCGCAAAGCTTGTTATTTTCGACAACTGAAAATGCACTGACGTTTCTAAACACTCCTCCAATTGGAACTTAACCGTCAAACATATTGTAGGAAAGGTTGAGATTTTGAATTGAAGAGAACTCTCCTAGAAACCTCGGAATCTTCCCAAACAAATTATTGCGAGAAAGATCTAGAACTTGAATACCCTCAATTGCTTGAAAGATGACGGAATAATCCCTTCGAAATGGTTACCCTCCATATTGAGAAAACACTAGGCAGTTGCCAAGAGTGCTCGGGATTTCTCCTGACAACTCATTTTCTGAGACATCCAGCATCCTGAGATTCTGCATGTCACCCACTTGGGGTGGTAATAGTCCTGACAAAAAATTCAGCGATAAGAAGAGACCAATGGTGAGGGATTGAAGTCCAACTACTTGGTTGGGTATTGTACCAGTGAGGCGATTGTCGGAGAGTTCCAATACTTGTAGGCTCCTGCAATTACCCAAAGAAATAGGTATGCTTCCCTAACATATTCAAATGTAAACGAAGATCACTTAATCGAGTGACATTGCCAATAGAAGATGGAATTTTCCGTAAGACATTACTTGCAAACAGGTAGAGTTGCTGCAAATTGTTAAGTTTTCCAATGGAATCAGGAATACTACCCATGAGCATGCTTTCGTGTAATGCTAGCTACCTTAAGTTGATCAGGTTCCCTATCTCTAGGGGGATATTTCCATATATGTAGTTTTGGCTTAGGCCCAATGCAATGAGCTTGGTGGAGAGATTGGCAACGGAATTGGGGAACACACCTCTAAACTGATTCACTGTCATGTACAGTTCGCTTACGTGGGAACAGTTGGATAAAGAATCGTGGAAGCCCAAGTCATTGACTTCATTACTTCCAAGTAGGTTATTGACCACGGTTAATAGTTCTAGATTTTGAAGGCTCCCCAAATTCATGGGTATAGACCCAGTAAAACCATTCGTTCCAATGTCAAACTGCGCGAGTTCAGAAGCTCGCTATTGATGGTGGAATGAGGCCAGAGAACTGGTTGGCTGCAGCATAGATTATTTGGAGCTTTGGAAGGGACAAACCCAAATTTGGAGGGAGGCTTCCTTCTAATTTGTTTACAGCTACAGAAATGTAAAATGACATTTGAGAGATTATGAACTGAGGCAGTAAACACACCAGACAAATTGTTCACAGCAAACTGAAGTACCTCTAAGTTAGAAAGCTGTCCCAGTTCAGTAGGAATTCTCCCTTCCAGGTGATTATTATCCAGAACGAGCCAAATCAGAGCAGACAAGTTCCCAAAGGAAGGTGGGATTGTACCGCTGAAGTAATGTTTCAGCAGAGACAGTCCTACGAGATTTGACAAGGAGCCTAGCTCACCTGGGATTTCTCCTCCAAGGTTGTTCTGATGTACATCAATGGCTCTGATGTTTGAACAATTACTGAGACTGGTAGGAAGTTCACCTCCAAAATAATTGATGTGAAGCGAAAGATTCTGCAGGCGAAACAATTGACCCACTTCTCTGGGGATTGTGCCGTGGAAGCTGCTGTTCTTGAGGAGGATCGCCCTTAGGAAGGTGAGATTTCCTATGTGAGGAGACAAGGAACCCACTAATTGTAGGGATGAAAGGTTCAAGACAGTGGCTCTTTGATGTCGATGAGGACTGCATGTTACTCCTTGCCAATCACAGAAATGGGGAGAATTGTTCCATGAGCCGAGGACATCGAGAGGATCCTCAAGAATTTGATCCTTGATGGCAAGCAAGGCTTGCCTGTCCGTGTCGTTTGTGAAGCCAGAACTGAATCTGAGCGGGGAGCTGTAGAAGAGAAACAGATATGAACTTAGCAGTGGTAGAAGTAAGTTTTTGTGAGCCATTATTACCGAAAGATGTAAGGAAGCAGAAGAATCAGAGAGACCATTGGCCGTGTACAAACAGCGCTGGTGAAAGGACATGCACGAAAGTTCATCATGTATATTCACATCTAATTCTGTCTGGCCACGGCCAGCATGCCATTCACCACTGACTATTGAATTGAAATTGTTGATATTGGGTCAGCACAAGAGCATCTTTTATTGTTTAACTTATTCATTTGTTTCAGTCGGTTCATGGCATTGACTCTGCTTCATTTTTGTATTGGATCTTCAATTTTTCAGCATTGACATCAAAATAGTGCAACAAACTCTCTCAGAAGCTTATGAATTCAACTGCTACAAAGGGTGGTGCTATTTCCTCTCCAATAATATTTGTTTGTGATTACCCTTGCTTATTATACACTTCTCAGGTGTACCCATGATCCTTTCAATAGATTTGCTACCCAGTTTTGCTTTAGACATACCATCAAGCATTGATATCAACTCAGATCAAGTGAAAGCACTAGATGCACACTTGATATGCAAAATAAACAACGGTTGGTGTGTTTTAATAAGTGTGCAAATATCATAATTACCAGGCAGGCAGCGAGATTCGAACATACAATGAGATGCTATCACAAATCATAGTTTTCATAACAAGCCAAGTAACTTGTACGCAACTGAAATAAAAACAATTCGAGAAGCCTCAATTGTATTCAAGACAGTATCTCTGGAATAACACATGAAACCACGCATAGACATCCTAGGAGCTGCTCTCATCTCAAAACTATAAGATGTTATATCACTAAACACTATACTACATCAAAATCAATTAAAAAACTGCTGTCAAACTAGCATCACGCCTTCTTCTTTTTGGATTTGAGCATCACAAGCCCAATAAAGACGGACAATAAGCAGAGAAGTGCCACACCAGCAAATAAAGGAATGAGAATGGCATATTCTTGCGGAAGAAAGTACTTGTGGATGAAGTGGTCAATGTCCACAAATGGCTGAAATTGCATAGCAAAAAGATGTAAACAATAAATCTATTTAAGTTTAAAACATAAATTGGAACTGAAGGGAATGTAAACTTACCAGGATGATGACCCAAAAAGTATAATAGGTGAATATGGATAGGCTGATAAAGGATACCATAAACCCAACAGCCCTGTCTGCCAATTCCATTATGCTACTTGCGTGGTTTTGCTCCCTGTAATAGAATGCAGCGAATTAGCATTCAAACACAGTTCTTGATGTTTCAAGAGGAACATGTATTTTATATGTTGACCAAAATAAAACAAAAGTATTGTAGCATAGACAAGAACAATTACCCCCCGACTTCCCTAGTCAACTCCACCCCCAAGAACGGCAAGAAAAAGGAGAAAGGCATTTGTTTTTAACCATAAAAGACTGTTCCATGGCATCATCATGGTGCTCAACATAAATCAAATAAATATTCAAGTCATATATAAATCAGTCTTTAGATGGCAAGTACAATATCAGAACCTGAGAAAACAAAGCACAGGCACTAACCAAAATCTCTTCACCCCTAAATGATTTATTATTCTGCTGCCCAAAAACACTCCACATAAGGCAGAAGGGAGCCAAATGCCAAGCTTCCTTTCTGCTCTTCCGGACCTTACTCCCCAGCAAGTATATACCAAGTCCTCTACCCTTTGAACATACACCCAATTTGCCACAAACAATGATAGTACCAACTCCCAAAGTTCTCTAGCCACCATTTGATGGCTGAGAAGGTGATCGACCATCTCTCCCTCTTGTTTGCACGTACAGCACCAATAAGTAGCATTTCCAGAATGCACCTTCCCATTATGACCATTGGCTGTTTATGACAAGAAACTAGCACAGTAATGTTCTCATGCCCCAGGGACAAGATAAAACTAAAATGTACATCTGCATGTATATACATAAGCATTGCAGAAAATTTATGCTAGCAAGCCCTGAAAAAAGCAGTGCGAAATAGTAGAATATCGAACGTCATAAACCCCTTTATACATGGATAGAAATTGGAATAGCTAACGAGTGTAGACACTCATTGATTGGAAAGCCATATATATAACATTAGTTCAACTACTATGCTTTCCAGTTTCACCCATTGTTCAAACCATCCAACTCAAAACCATGGCTTGTAAAACCAGAAACGCTATAACTGAAATGGTAACCCAAATTTGAAAAAATGTTTGACACTGATGTGGATCTCACCACTCCCTATTGAGATAACTGGAGGGTAGCCTATCAAATAGTACATTGACCCCTAAAAGTTGTCATTTTGAAAAACTTTAAAGGCTATAATTCACACAAAGAAAACTGATAGTCCAACTGCTGCAACCAAAATTCTTCTCAACAAAAAAATAAACCAAAAGAAGGGGAAAAAATTCACAAAGTACAAGAACAAAACTATCGTGCACAGAGAACCATCCACCACTGCAGTTGATAGAGAATTTAGTCCATTATTGGACAGTGAATCAAACCTTGCAAAAGGGGACCTCTTTACCCCTGCCTTCTCAAGACAACATATTTGATCCAACCACATTATAAACTTTTACTTTCTGGAGAGCATAGCAAAACTAAAAGGTTCAGTCTCAAATGCAGTCTTGTAGCTCTTTTATCTTTTGAAGGGCTAAGAAAGCCTCTCCTTTTAAACAAATTTGTAGCATGACTAAAATATCCAAGCATCACATAACATTCATCCTTGAAGCTCTTCAGCCTAAAAACTAAAAGACCATGGTTATTATTAAACACTATGGAGAAAGATCCCGCTATCCTTAGCTTAGTGTATTGCTTTTTTTTTTTCCCCCTTCAAATGAAAAATCCCACCTCCTAATCAAATATTCTACCATTAAAGTTTGAGCTTTCAATTTTCTAACAAGTATTCCCAGTAGTATTATGGAGAAAGGTATTATTAAAATATCCAAGCATCACATAAGTAGCATGATATTATTGAATGGAAAAAACAGGACACCAAAACTCCTACCTTCAATGGCCATGCTACAGATAAAATCCAGCAAAAGTGAACAATATCGGCCCTCGAAATTCTCAAAATAACCCATACTCCATAGAAGGACAAAATAAAATAAAAAATGACAGCTGCAATGACGTATACAAATAACTAAAACAGTAGGGGATTACTGATTGGTAATAAAGGCCAGTAGATGCTAATTACTTTTTGTTACATTTAAAGATCCAACAGAATATCTCAATGGCATTCTGCATACTGAAAAAGGAAGAGGTATTGCTTTTCATGTGTCTTTCCAGCTCTATTTAGATTAATAACGGCTGCAGGTGGCCATAACTCTTAGCAGTCTCCATCTCATTATGGACAGTAATCTCCCAACGCACAAAATAGCAGTTTCCCAGTATATGGTGAGCACAATTATATGAATCCAACTCAACAAATCATACAAGCACTCAACCTAATCATGCACTAATTTATTGTCCCTCAATAATATTTGTTAAATTAAATTGGAGAAATGGAACATCTAAATGACCAAGACACGTTTATTGCTAAATTAAATTCTTAAAATAGATTATAAATATAAAGAAAAACAAATAAAAACTACTCAGATGTTGAGGTATTTGCCATGGAGCATCCCAAACTCTCTGCACCCAAAAAAGATTAAAGGGTAGTGCTGTAGACATTACTGGTTGTCAATTGATTCAATTTTGGAAGGTATGGCATATCTCTGACTTGCGAGTAAGATTAACTTCAGAAATGCAGTAGCCAGAGTCGGAAAGAAGACTAAAACCACCACCTTCAAAACAGAACACAATGCGGCCATGAGCGCGAACTATGTAACATTATTAACAAAAAAAATTATGTATGCATTGAACAAGTAGTTGACATCAGTTCCATCATCAATCAACCCTACATATCAATAAATTCGTATATACAGATACGGATTGTGTATAAAGCACAACGTTGATTCGAGTCTCTCTCAATTTGTTCAATTACAATAAAATTCGAGTCAATCAAAACCCTAAGACCAATCGATTACTTGTGCCCAAAAAAGAAAAAGAAAATAAGAATCGGTTTCAATAGAACGCATTCGATACCTTGTTTGGCCGATGAGACGACGGCGACGACCCTCGCCGTTCCGGTGACGATGCTACACAGGATCCTTTCCTTCATAGTGTTTAACTATTAAGATTTAAGCCCCGATGATGAGGTGGGGGACGGAAGCCCAAACCATTGGGGCCAACCATTGGACTGAAATCACTCAATTATCAACCATTCAGCCCAATGTAAATGGATTTTTACCTGTAAAATGATTGAATTTGGGTTCTATTTGGATGGATGGTGACTCAACGGTTAACTGGGCTCATGCTAAGGTCCGTTTAGCAGAGCTTTTTTTATTTTTTTAGTTTATTTTGCTTCTGGATTTTGCCTGTAAAAATTTTTTTAATTTTTCGGCTAATAAGTCAAAAAAATCAAATGAAAAAAAAATTAAAATAAGCTCTATCAAATAGACCTAAGTGTCAAATTCGATTCCTTCTTACAATTTATCACAATGCACAAACACGTAGTTTATCTGAATCGGAGTGGATGGTTGCCTTGCACAAATTCATGAAAGCAGTTGGACGAAAACTTGAACACAAGAAAAATAATAATAATAATAGATAAAGATTGAGAAATTTAAGGGAAAAGAATATATTGAACAGATAGAAAATATGTTTTCAGTGGGATGCCTGAACAACTAGAATCCTCTGCCTAAAAATATTCCAAACAACCATTATTGTTATGTCAAATCCATCACCACATAACTCTTATATTCAATCCTCAAAATTATATCTAAAACAATCAAATCTGTACCGGAATTGTCATACCCTTTCATTTCAAATTCACTAGTCCAAAATGCCACCCTAAATCTTAAGTCATGAAATCAAATTGACTGCTATTGTTGGTTTATCTTATAACAAGTCCTTCATAATGAATGCTGATCTTTTTTTTATTTTTTATAAATAATTCATCCTGATTCCTGGCCTGCAATAGTGAGACCATGCATGATACACGTGTCACCAGCTGTGAATTTTAGATAACACCTTTTTGCCACTAGTCAAATGGTCGTTTTTCTTTTCTCCTCGCCCATCTGGTCTTCTTCTTTTTTGTATATATTATGAGATTTGTTACAATTTTAAATCTTTTTGCCACCCACTTGTTTATGTGTGCTACGTCAGAGACGGAGAAGTTATCTCGAGAAGGTGAAGAGAAAAAAAAAACAAAGAATAGAAGAAAGAGCTGGTTGTTGGGGTGTGAAAGTTGCTCGGCCATGGGAGTGTTTTAAGGTTTTACAGAGAGAGGTGGGTTTGCAGTTGGTGATTGACACGGGTGATATGGTTAGAGAGAGAATGTGAGCCGTGTGGGCGTACGGTGGTTCTCAGTGGTGGCAGGTGGTCTAGTCATGTTCTAAGTGAGAAAGATGGAGCTACTGAAGTGGTGATAGATGATGGGTTCTATTGTCTGTGTGAGGAAAAATGTTGGACTTAAGCACGGTTGCACCCCGGTGTGCGATGGTGCTGTTTAGTGGTATGAGGGTGAGAGATGGAGAGGGAGGTGGGTTTTAGAGAGATAGCTATAGGTGGGCTTTGAGGATTTGGGTGCCCGAAGTGAGGGTGAAAGAAGGTGGTGCCAAGGCAGCAACCACGGATTGCCGGAGGGTGAAGGTGTTTTGAGAGAGAGAGGGGGGGTTGGCGGGACTTCTTTTTGGAGAGAGACTGAAAACTGCTGGCTTGTCTATGAATTTTTACGAGAGAGATAGGGGTATTAAGAAAGAGAAAGCGCGTATTTAGAGAGAGAGGAGGAGGCTGTCTTGGTTGTTTAACTGTGTGGGTAGAGATTAGCGTGGCTGTCATGGTGAGGTAGTTTTGGGTCTTTGGGGGAGAAAGACGGAGAGTGGAGATAGAGAGAAGGGGACTTTTTACTTGAGAGAGATAGAGAGGAGCTTGAGGAACCCACAATCTGACTAAAGGGGAAGACTTCCGTACCCTTGTCTCAAAAATTTTAAAAATATATTATTTTTTTAAAATTTTTATACAAAATTTTGAACTAAAATAATGTAACAATAACAATTTTATAATTAAAATATATTTTAATAAATTTTTTATTTTAAAATAATAAGACCACAATTTAATCATATTATTTTAATTATATTTTTTAATTATATATATATATATATAGCATTACTCCAAATTTTATTAACTTTTAGATTCAAGTTTTTTCTCTCTCAATGCGGTACACATGGGCGGTGGTTGAACGACTGTTATAGCGATTGTTGTTGGCATTCCCCCGCCGTGTAATTTTGGGATTGGACTTCGTGGGCGTGTTGAAGAGTATCCCAGGCCACATTTTACAGCCTAAATATCTTCGTCAATGGTCGTGGGCCATGTGGCCTGGTGTCCCATCACTCATTCTGACTAAACTCCCTACATTTCCTGAAAATTGCTTAGTTGACACGCGGACATTATTATAATTTTACTCGTGGGTAAGCACTCACGTCGTGAGTGCGCATACGGACAACAGGCACCTTACAGGGCTTAGGTTAGCGGCTTATTATAATATTTCTTTTTATGTAGAGTAGTTGTTGTATATGTACAACTTTACTCTCACTGCCACCTGCTGTACGGCATTTGTCTTTGCTTTCATCAACAAACACTGAAAACCCTAACCGTATATAACTACAACATAGATTTATATAGAGATAACTTGCCCAATCTCTCTCTGCTCCACTTTGATCTTCCATTTCACCGCAAACCAAAACCCTAAACAGATGTCGCACCTGCCGTTGGAGGTTATAGCCGACATACTCTCCCGATTGCCGGTGAAGCCCCTTGTTCGATTCAGGTGCGTATCCATACCGTGGCGTTCCCTAATCGACAGCTCTGATTTCGTTAAGTTGCATCTGAATCGATCAATCGAAACGAAGACCAATATTTTCCTCATCCTGAGAGATAATCACCTCTATGAAGTGGGATTCGATTCTCTCGACGGCACTGTAGAGGCTGTAAAGCTCGATCACCACCCGTTGAGGTGTCAGGACTACGGTACCGAGGTATGGGGTTCCTGTAATGGATTGCTTTGTTTGTCAAATGCGTTGGACACTTTGGTTTTGTGGAACCCATCGACCAGGAAGTCACGAAAATTACCGTACACGTCGATCGAGTTCCAAAACCTGTCTAGGTATTATGAGAGTCGCGTTTACGGATTTGGATATGATAGTCTCAGTGATGACTACAAGGTAGTGAGGATTGTGGTGCTCAGGGGCATGGACGATGATACTTTCCATTACGAGGTTAAGGTTTATAGTTTGAAATCGAATTCATGGCATAGGGTTAAGAAGTTCCCTCGTTATCCTAATTTGAAAAGAATAGGTGGTGTACTAGCTAGTGGTGCTTTGCACTGGGTTGTGACTCAAGAACCTGAGATCGGTAATACTGGCTTGATTGTTGCTTTTGATCTTGGGTGTGAGGATTATACGTTGGTGCCACAACCCAAGTATTCGGATACGAATTTTTATATGAATGTGGAGGGCTTAGGGGGATGCCTTTCAGTACTTTGCAATTACTATTTGACCCGTGTTGATATATGGGTGATGAGGGAGTACGGAGTGATGGAATCTTGGACTAAGTTAATTTCGGTGGTGCAACCAGGTGTAATTATGGGGCAACCAGGTGTAATTAGGTCTTTTCAGTACGTGAGGCCTGTTGCTTATTCAAAGAGTGGTGAGGAGGTACTCTTGGAACAAGACAATAAAAGGCTTCTTTGGTATGATCTTAAAAGGAAGACAGTCAAGAATGTTGGGATTCGTGGCATACAAGAATTGTTGCAAGTTGAATGTTGTGTGGGAAGCCTTGTTTCGATCAATGATGGTAGTGAAGATGATGGGGACAAGCAGCAAGAACAAGAAGAGAGGAATATGTAAGCTAATATTCAAGACCATTAGCTCTTTTAATTCTAGCTGTTTTCTTTATATTTCTTCAGTCCATCTTGCTTTCCTTTGCTCATTATAGACATACTTAAAATACCTTTGTGGACATGAGGAAATATATCATTAGCAATCACTCTGTTTTTTGCAAGCCATATTTAGAAAAGAAATAATTCTAACATGATCAAATATGTCAGTTGCCATTAGAGTGGATTTACACACACATGTATTCATAGCTAAACAATCTATTCTAATACAAAAGGGAGAACCCCAATTGGTGTCTTTGAAGCCGGGTAACGGTCATGACTTTTTTTCTTTCCCAAATGATTCTATTAAATCTCTTTTATTGCTACTTCAATTAGTCTGTTTAACTGTAAGGGCAAATAAGTAAGACAAAAAAGAAACTAAACTAACCACATAGTTATTCTGATAACTGTTTTAGTTATTTACGAATTATGAACTCTACATATCCCATTCGCTTGTCAACATTGATAACACCCTCAGCTCCGGTGATTCAATTGACCGACAACTACCGTCTCCGGCTATAATCGAAGATTGCACACGCATCGCGTGTGCCCACCCTCTAGTTCTATTAAAGGTGCTAACAAAGGGCGCAACTTTTGTAGTGAGTGTATTAAAAGAAAACTAGCTATACCACATCTGCAAAAGATAAATCTCCTATGAAATCACCAAAAGCAACAGAAGAGTCACAAAACTTCCCTTGTAACTAAAAATGAAAACAATTTGAAAGAGTTTTTTTCAGTCTATGCACGACCAACTCTACATCCTAAAAGGTACGGCAGTTTCATTCCCTCCAAATGTATCCCATCAAGAACAAAGGCATCACCATCCATGCCTTTCTAACCCTTTACAGCAGCCTCCTCCTGTCCAGTCTTTATAGAACTGAATCACTGAGCTTGGCATGGCCTAACAAACTCCAAAAATGGAAAATAGCGAACTCCAAAAGTCTCGACCATGTCACTATTCAACAAAAGGCAATTAACCAACTCTATGCCTTCATTCACCTGAACACCAAATGACACCTTCGTGGGAACCCTGACCCTCCAAATACTTCTCTAAGGAAAGCTATTCCTTGAATTCCATCTTAGCAAATGATGAAAAGATTTACAGAGAATCTCCCACCGTTAGCTTTCCAAACCAGTTATCCTTCCTCCCTTGCTTGTGAACCAATCTCCTCATATAGAATCTAAAAGAGCTCACCCATTGACTGTCTTCGATCAACCACTACTCCCTCTGCTTTTGCTGCATATCCACTACCGCCGCTGCCACTGGCTTCTTCTTGGTCTACAGCACAATCTCTTGGACCAATAAGCGTTCAGTAATGAGACACTCAATAGCTGAACTAGATTTGGAGTCGGATGATTAAATTCTGTGGTGCAAGGTATATATATGCAATATCGATGGTTTCAAGTTGTCAAACTTCAAGGTCCTAGTCTGCAGAAGGAAGAAGCATCCTCAGTTGGCTGGTTGACATTCAATGAGAGGGGAAGGAAAAGGGATGAGGACAGAAAAATGCATGTCATTCCACATGGAAGGACAATGTTTGTTGAATGTAGGGAGACACATAATGTGAAAGTGGCTTGGCTGCTTAGAGTCTCTCAAAGAAAGATGACAAATTCTTGGTGTTCATATTTGTTATAACAATGGGTGCAAACCCATCCGATTAGTGCTTTTTTCTTTTGAGGCCTGCAACCGAGTGGAACTCTTCAATGTCTTGAAAGAATTGAATTGCAGATAGTGGGCTTTCTTCGAAGGCTATTTCGCATCTTACTTGTGATGGTTCTTTTTAAAGTTATTTTCTCTGATTTTATTATTCCTTTCTCTGTTTTTTTTTTGCTTTTTTTCGTATGAGCCCCACACATGATTGAAGCACCCAGCTTATGAATCAGTCAATACACCCCAACTAAGGGTTACTTTATAGCATTCAAGGAATAGACTATGCAAAAGGAGTATCATCGTGCATTACTTGAGTCGCAACCCGAGGCCTTGACTACAAGAGAGAGTGACGTTGCATGTAGTTTGATCAGGATCAAAACTTAAAGCTTTTTTTCCCCTGCATTTGAAATGTTGGATGGTATGTACAAACCATACGTCATAACCGAAGTTTCATGACTTTCTCCTATTCTAAAACACCAAAAACTAGGAAGAAATATAGAAAATTTCAGGTCAATATTTTTGCAGCAAAAAATATTCTTCTAAACAAACGTTTATTTTTTCAAATGTTCAACTGTATCAGTATGTACCAACCATACATCATAACCGAACTTCCATGATTTTTTCCCACTCTATACACCGAAAGTTACAAAGAAATATAAAAAAATTTCAGGGAAAAAATTTTACATGAAAAAAAATTCTCCTAGATAAAATGTTTTATATTTAACCAAATGGAGTGATACATGTATGCAAATATTAATATCACTCAATCTTGTATCTAAAGGCTCCAACACAATTTGTTGATTTATTAGTTGACTAATATAACTTATTTTTTCCCTTTTGTTCATGGGTTTTTTTATTTTTGGCTTAGAAGAAATGTGGTTGATCATGTGCAACGCACCTGCCAAACCAGTAGTACATATATGTATGGCTAGCGTAAAATGTTGGTGTATTTAATTTTATATGCATTTCTCATGCTTAGTGTGGTCCAGAGTATTCATCTTGTAGTGTTATATGTTGCCAGTGCTGAAAAATCTAATTCCCCTGTCATAATTGACTCCTCATGTCACTTCATACCTCAAATGTTGGATTTGGTTGCTTTCAGGGACAATTTTCTGTCAAAGGGGTTCAAACTGTCGCTATAAAGTAGTGGAAGAAGAGATAGAAGAGGAGCTCTATGGAAGAAGAACCTTACTGTTTATTTTGCCGTAAACAGGATTGCAGAACTTCTTAGACCTGTTTGGTGTTGTTGTCATCATTCTCATTTTTGTTTTCCACTTCTCTTTTCCCGATCTTCTATAAATAAAACTCTTGAAAAAACTGAGAAAAACCTTTGTTTTCATATCATTTTCATTTTCTTATGTATCCGAGTTTCGCTGAAAACTCGGAAGCTTTTCACTGCTGAAAATGGGCTGTTTCAGGTTTTTTTTTTTAAATTTATTTTCAACTACTGCTTTAAAAAATGGTTCCACCAGACTAGCTTTTAATGTTGTTTTCTTTTCTTTTCTCTTTTTCCCCCTGTTCTGGAGGTCAGAAAATAGTTTTAAAAAACGATACCAAACAGGTAGTAATTCTGAAAGTTTTCTAAACAGTTGTTTGCCCCCCTTATGTATCTGTCTGGGATAACAATGCTTGGTTAGACGCAATTATGAACCAGTTGTACAAATGGCTCTCTATACTGAGTACTGGCTGCAGATGATCAGTTACAGCACAAACATGGGGTTTGTGGACACCAGAATAACTTCTTCTTTCTTTTTTCCATAGAAGTTGATGAATGTGTGGATGTTATTTTTCACGCAGGGGAGGTCTACATACAGTTCTGATGTGCATGTAAGATTTTCATGAATTTCACCTACATGTAACACCAACCTGACTTTTTTGAGCTCCACAGCTGTATCTTTCAGCACTATGACTACTGGTTTCCAGTTGTGCCATTCCAAGATCTGTGGACAATTCTGATTGATGGCTCTTGGAAGGATACTAAAGTGTGGGCGTGTTTGGTTCTGTAGTTTGAAATGCTCGAAATACTCGAGGCAAGTTGGTGTTATCTACTGCTGGAATTTTTTTTCTTTGTTTTTTTTTTTTTTTTGGCAGGATACTAAAGTGTGGGTGTGTTTGGTTCTGTAGCTCGAAATGCTCGAGGCAAGTTGGTGTTATCTACTGCTGGACTTTTATTTTCGTTCTTTCTTTTTTTGGCATCTGGCAGATGCCTGCCTTCTTGTTGCAGTCTTGGAGTTATCTTCCTCTCTCCCTTAGTTCATGGTTTTGTTGCTTTTGAGAATGTATCTAAAACTTCTCTCCCCGTTGCTCTGTACCTGTAACTCTAAACTCTGTACTTGCATATTTTTGTTGTATACATAGATGGTGGTGATCTTTTCTTCCTTGGCCCACAAAAAAATGGGCAGGTTGATGGCTGCAGCTCCTCTAGCTAAGGAGGCTTGCAACCCTCTGTCCACAGAAGCGTGGGGTCTGCAAGAAGCTGTGTCATGGACCTTGGCTGGAGGGGCCGGTATTTGCACCTTGAGCTTGAGAAGCAGCTTTCTTTGCTGGCTCACGAAAATTTTCCGTCTTATATAGGCACCTATGATTAACTATTATGGTAATGAGGTGGCTTGTGTGTAGTTGTGGAAGTGTCTAGCCTTGCAAGTAGCTGAAGACATGATATCGAAAAGCAAGCCCTAAGGTATAGACTCGAACTTTGCATGCCATGTAAATTTGAATGTATTATGGTCTTGGGGGAGAGTACAAGTTGTACAACACCACCTTCAAAAGAATATTTATTGCCACGGTAGAAATTCCTAAAAGCAAGTTCTTCCTGTTTTTCTAGATCTGTAAGTGAAAGTGGTCTGAAAAGTCGCTGTTATGTTAAATCAATGATAGCAATTATGTTAAAACTTTTGGGAGTGATTGACTTTGTTTTTGGATTATTTTTTAGCAATGACTCCTAATGCATTTTTAGCAACAAATCAATGTTACAATTTTCTTTTTTTCTAATTGAGGACTACGACTCGAAAATGTGTTATCTGAAGCTTGAGAACGGATACCAGCAGCTGTCTTATGCATGGTATGTTACAAATTTGCAAGATTTGTGAGTGAGCTACAAGATGGTAGTGTTGTGCCGAAAATTGCTGTTATTGTTTGCCCCAGTAAAAGTAGGCGATTGTTATATAGTAAATATTGAGTAAACCAGAGGAACATAGTAAAAAAAGGTAACTTAATGCACGAGGCGCTTAGCACTATAGAATTTGGAGATAAATAGACGTATGCATATCCACATGTAAGGACTGTTTTCATGTTTTAAACTTGTGAGTTATTTTTCATGCTAAGTGGCACAATCATTATTCTCACTAAACACACTAAATGTTTTGGAAAAAAAAAGAAAGGGGAAACGAAAAGGAAACCATGTATTGTTGTGTCCATAATTGCACGGAAGTTCATTTTGGAGGCGGAAACACATTTTTAGAATGGGTGCGAAACTCGTTTTAAAAATTTGAGAAAATATTTCAAAATCGCAGAAGAAATGTTTTGAAAACTCTCAAAAAATATTTAGGAAATTCTTAGAATACTTAACAGAAATTTTTAGAAACTTAGAAAAAACACTTCAGAAATTTAAAATATTAATTTGTATACATTTTTTTCTTTAAGTTTTAACTAAGTATCTATAAAATTATTTTTATAAGTTTTCACTAAGTTTTTCAAAAGTCTTCACTGAGTTTTTTAAAAATCTTTTTCAAGTTTTGAAAAAGTTTTCTATTAAGTTTTTCTATCGTTTTTCGTTTTTTGTTTTTTTTAACCATATTTACCCTGATGTTTTTTTTGCTTTCGCTTCTCATTTTGATAACTCTAACATCTGTCATATTAAGTTAACTCCCTTTGATAACTATAACTTCTGTCATATTAAGTTAACTCCCTGTTGTTATCCAGTTTACCCAAGAGAAGTTGCATGTAAGAACTTCACAAGCAGAAGTTTTTCAACATTCATTGCTGATTTTGGCTTAGAAAGTTTACAAAACAAAACTGTAACATCATACATGGCTTCAAAGTATACAAAACAAAACTCTAGAATAATTCATTCTCTCTAGAAACTTCATGAAGTTCCTGGCAGAAATACCTCAGAAAAATATACAAAATCCAGAAAAATGAACATCAAAAGGTTATGATGTCCAAACGAAAAGGGCAAAAACAAAAAAAAAAAAAAAAAATTTAAGCCAGCAATTCCGCAAGAATTCAAAGACGCTAGGTTTCTTCCCCTAGTTCTGCAGCATCCACTGCATTATGTCCTTCCGAATCACTCCCTCAAAAGCACCTCTTCCATGGCTGGATCTTAATGCCTCTCGGCCAGAGAAGCTCAAATGCCTGTACTGGATGTTGTTTCTGGCGGGTTTGGCTGGCCTCATCATCATTCCAATGGCGGGAAAATGTTTAGGCCATATATTTCTTGAAGAGGTAAACAGAAGCCTATCAGATTCTCTATCCCCACTTGTACTGAATCTTTGAGAGTCCCCAGGAGTTTTCTGGTGAGATGAATTTGTAAACTGCTTTGTCATGTTCGTGTTTGAATTACCACCCAAAGGCGGTTTTCCGGGGGTAGGAACACGGATCTGAGCTGATGGTTTCATCCTGTCAAGCCACCGGAGGATCCAGTTGCCAAGACTCCGACCAACTTCAATATCTCTATGCTGTATATTCTGGTGAACCTTGACTGCCACATCAAATGCAGCACGTGTTCGTCTGTGTTTCAAAGAAGAAAAGAATATAAATATGCAACATTTCGAGAAGGATTACTTCCTAAATATACTGACAGTAATAAAGATAAACTATGATAGCAGCAGTGCCAGACAAACATGAAGCAATAGAACATGGATCCAATTGCAGTGACACGCCAGAAGCCAAATTGGGAAGTTTGAATCAGTTTGTGTGTCTTCACTGGTGCGAGTGCTACAATAATAAGAAAGAAATAGAACACAATTATAAGAAGTAAAAAGAATTCCCTCAAGGTTTTGAATACCAACACCATTCCGAAATAACAATTTGATCGTCAGAAACCTGCCAAACAGGGAGATTTGTTATCTAGAGATTTTCAGACATCCTGAAGGCTTATCCATTAAAATTTCCCACCCCCCAACCCAAAAAAAAAAAAAAGAGGAAAAGAGTCTCCCCAGTGAGAGGAAGGAAAACTACATGCAAGCAAGCAGAAAGCTGGCATCCAAATCTGAAGGTGAGGGAAAGTAAATCAAGAAATGGTTCTGCAAAACTCAAAACCATCATGGAGTCATGGACTCATGTTTGCAATACGTATCCACAAATGGATCAGTACGACAAAAAACCGGAAATTTAAACAAAAAAAATAGGGAAGAGAGAAAAAGCCTCAATACTCAATACAAGGGAAAGGGGCTTCCATTATCTGTATAAGGTTTCCTTTGTACTGACTTGCTACAATCCTGCCCCTGCATATAGGTCAGAAGCAAGCTTCACTCGTCCAATTAATAAACACCCCTCATTCACCAGCAAAGTACGACCCTTTTTTCCAAGTTTTACCTTCTATTGAAACAACAAAGCATATGAAGCAGTAAGGTAAGAAAAGATTATGCAGAGTTAAGAAATTTTCAAGCTGGCATATATATGAAGAGGCCTTCAAAGCGAAGACCATGCTTCAGCGTGGTCATCTGCTTAAATTAGCCAAGCTATGTAACAGCCCGTGAACCTTGCAGAAGCAAATACTCCCCATTATTGTCGCAACAATGGCATTGCTACATCCCATGGTCACATGGAAAAAGAGGGAATTCAGAAAGCCCCCTCACCATTGCAAATTGACATCTTGTAAAGCCCATCAATAAAGCGACATCAAATACCCCTCAAATGATATTGGTTTTTTGGGGTGGGTGTTCAGGGATAGTAAACTAACATCCAATAGAAGCAGGATTAGCGTCAATAAGCTGCCAAAAATGAAGAGTCCACTAATTAAAAGGTGCTCGTGCCTCCCAACAACACAAAAGACCAAAAGCATATGTTTGTACCTTTGCAAAACTATTTTACACACAAAGTCAATACAAATTATATCAATTTAATATGTTATCTCAGCTTGCAGATGTGAGAAAATCATATAGTAGTACCATAGCTTGCAGACTTGAGAACACCATAAGGTAGTACTACCATAGTAGCATACCGAGAGAAAAGATGCATTACCTAAAATTTCAATGCACAACATAAGTGTCTTCAACAGAACCTCATTCTGTATTGTTTCAAGTGTATTTTAAACAAGAATCCTAACCAGACACATGCAACATAATTCATGGATGTTGAATTCATTAGGAAATCTGAGCCATAGAGCACCAAAGTGTAGTCTCTTCATAGAAGCGGAAAATCATTGCTAATAATTTTGTTAAATATGTCAAGTTATTTAGTGTGATTGGCCTATTTTGTGAGTCAGACAAAGCTTTGTAATTTATGAGGAGTCTGTTAGAAGCTTGGAAATTGATTTGAATCCAGGTTAGGTGTCGAATAGAGGTCAAATCAAAGTCAGAAAAAAATCAAAGCAGAGCTGGCTCTAGTGTGTGAAGACCTTGCTAAAGTCAAAGTTCATCTCAGAGTCAAAAATTTAAGACTAGTGCACCCCGCTACTTACCCACTCTCAAGCTTGCTATTGCGCGTGTTGAAAATTCTCAAGATAATATTCCAGAATACTTTGGCCTTGTTGCTAGCAGCTTGGGATGTGGTAAAAAGGGATATCATGGATGTATTCCAGCATTTGTTTGAGCATGGGTCCTTAGAAAAGAGTCTCAATGCATCCTTCATTGTGCTTATTCCAAAAAAAGGAGCTACTGAGTTGAAGGACTTCAGGCCTATTAGTCTTGTGGGTTGTGTCTACAAGCTGATTGCAAAGGTCTTAGCAAAGCGGCTATCAAAAGTGGTGGGAAAGGTTATCTCGGACTCTCAGAATGCTTTTGTAGGCTGTTGTCAGATCTTGGATGCAATCCTTATAGCTAATGAAGTGGTGGATTCAAGAATTAGAAGCGGGATTCCAGGAGTTATATGCAAGCTGGACATAGAAAAGGCATATGATCATGTTAGTTGGGATTTTTCGCTATATGTTTTGGAAAGATTGGGGTTTGGAGCTAAGTGGAGGAAGTGGATTCAGTGGTGCATATCTACAGTCAAATTTTCCGTTATCGTGAACGGCTCCTCATCCGGTTTCTTTTCCAGCTCTAGAGGGTTAAGGCAAGGGGATCCATTATCTCCTTTCCTATTCATTATTGTGATGGAAGCTCTAACTAGAATGTTGAAGAAAGCTGGAGATGGTGGGATGATAAAGGGTTTTGACGTGAGCAGAAGGGGGTGAGATGTGGTGGAGGTATCTCACCTTCTCTTTGCAGATGACACTATTATTTTCTGTGATGCAATGGAGGAACAACTCAAATATTTACAATGCATTCTTATTTGCTTTGAGGCAGTATCAGGTTTGAAGATAAATCTGAGTAAGAGTGAGCTAATCCCTGTTGGTGGTGTGCAAGATCTACAGGAGATGGCAGATTCGATGGGCTTCAAAGTGGGGGAATTACCTTTGAAGTATTTGGGGCTCCCGTTAGGCTCTTCTTTCAAAGCCACAGCAGTGTGGGACAACATCATTGAGAGGTTCGAAAAACGATTGACAGGCAAGAAAAGACAATATCTCTCAAAAGGAGGTAAAGTAACTCTGATTAAAAGTACACTATCTAGCTTGCCAACTTATTTTATGTCATTATTCACTATGCCAGCTTCAGTGGAAAAAAGATTGGTGAAGATTCAAAGCCATTTCTTATGGGGAGGGCTGGAAGAGGAATTCAAATTTCAACTAGTGGGCTGGAACAGAATTTGCAACCCTACTGACCAAGAAGGGTTGGGTATTAAACGCTTTCGTCAATTTAACCAGGCTTTGTTAGGCAAATGGTTATGGAGGTATGTGGAGGAGGAGGGTCACCTATGGAGAAGGGTCATTGATAGCAAGTATGGAGTCCTTGATAGAGGCCAGACTTCCAATGAAGTGAGGGACTCCTATGGGGTGGGGCTATGGAAGGCTATTAGGAGGGGATGGGCTGAGTTTTCTAATCAGATGGAATTCGTGGTGGGTGCAGGAAGCAGAATTTGTTTTTGGAGAGATGTTTGGTGTGGTGATACTTCCCTTTTTGCAGCTTTTCCAAATTTGTTTGCCATTGCAGCAAACAACGAAGCATTGGTTGTAGATTACTTGAGATTTACCAACGTGGGGGTGGTTTGGGAGCCTCTTTTTACTAGACCTTTTCAAGATTGGGAACTTGAGAGTGTTTCAGAGTTATTTGCTCGACTATATGAAGCAAAGGTGAATAGGGATACAGCGGATGTGATGAAATGGAAGCACAATAATGGAAAGTTCTCAGTTAAGTCTTTTTACTCCTCGATTTCTGGAGGGAGGAGAAATGTGTTTCCTTCAACAAATATTTGGGGCGTTGGGGTTCCCACAAAGGTTGCTTTTTTTGTATGGACAGCAACCTTGAACTCTATTCTTACCATTGACAATCTTGTTAAGAGAGGGTTCAAATTTTCAAACTGGTGTTGTATGTGTAGAAAGGCTGACGACTCAGTGGATCATTTGATGATTCATTGTGAGGTGGCTAAGGAGCTGTGGGCCATCCTTTTGTTAGTTTTTGGAGTGCACTGGGTTATGCCAAATACCATTCTTCAGCTTATGGATAGTTGGAACGAGGGGTGCAGAGTGAAAAGCAAGAAGAAAGTATGGAGAGTGGCTCCTTTATGTATCATGTGGTGCATATGGAGAGAAAGAAACCGGTGCACATTTGAAGATATCTTCATGGAAGTACATAAGTTGAAATCATGTCTTTTGCATAGCTTATATTTTTTGTGTAAAGGGAATCTATGTGAATCCTCTTTCTCTCTTATAGAATTTATAGATGAGCTTAACTTCTGTGCTGAGCATTTCTAATTGTTTTTGTATATAGGATGCACTCCTTTTAGCGCCTTTAATGACACTTTTACTTATCAAAAAAAAAATATTCCAGAATAGCTCGCTCTTTGCCCAATTTAAAGGCCGGCTTAGCGAGGAGGTTGAAAATGCCCAAAGTTGAATGCCAGTTTAGCTCACTATGAGCTTGCTCTCAAGAGCGCTTTAGCATGCTACAGTACAGTCTTCAAACTTAAGACCAATAAAGCTCACAATTTATTTCACTTTCAAGGGCGCTTTAGCGCACTACATGACCAACTTCAAGAATCAACTCCAAAATACCTCGCTACCTAGGCGCTTTAGGGCACTACTTGTTTTGCTCCAAAATTCAACTCTAGCGTTGCTCGCTCTCAAGCCCGCTAGAAGGTGCTCTAGTGGGCAATGACGGTTGCAATTTTCTACACCCTCTAGACCTTAAGACATATGTCAAAAAGTCACCAATCAATTGAAGGCTGTCCTAGAGCCTTGCAAGGGTCCTTTCAGCTACTTTCCCCCACTTGAAGCAAGCTCTCTCTATATCAAAGTTGCATTTCATCTCATATGTATTTTGTGAGCCAAGACCAAGATCCAACTAAGTTTAAAAAGCTTTTAAGAATCCCTAAACCTGAGGAAAAGTACATAAAGCCTTGGGGCATTGGCTTGAGGGTGATTCAAGTCACAAGTGCTTCATTGTGGATTTGGTGGAGACCCAAGTCCTGCAAGAACATGATCATGGACACAATTGGAGTGGTAACAGTAGAAGATCTTAATCCTAGCTGAGGATTCAATAAGTGTAAATGGTTGGTAGACATTCTTGTACTCTATTCTTCATATAGTGCTTGGTTGGAGCTAGACTGGAAAAACTACATAAAAGAAATTTTGTGTGCCTCGTGTAGTGGTTATTATTTTCATTCATGGCATGAGTATGAATGACTAGCATTAACACAAAGTATTGATGTTGGTTAAAATTAATCAGGGACCCATTCACACCCCCTCCACCCCTCCCAACCCTAGGTCCATAAGTACGTATCCACAAGGCAAGGTTTTTCAAAGTATAACCACATAACTGAACAATGTATAAATCATTTAGAAAAAATCAAGAACATACAAATTTCACATTGAGCTTGCAAGCCAAGACATGAACAGGAGGAGAAGGCACAGCTTTGATTTAAGCCTTAGCATTTCAGTGTATGACCAATGAAGCTATCAATTTAAGAAGCTGTAAAGAGTTTTTCTATATGTGCCTTGCATTGATGCTGGCCTTTGTAAAAAAAAATTTCAAAACCTTATTGGAGTAAAGAAATTTGAAGACAAGTTCAAAGTGGTTTGACACAAAGGACAATGGCTAAGAGATCAAAAATGCAACTCCTAAAATAATACGACAGTTTTGGACCATAGGTGATGGTAAAGAATAATCACACGTAGACTTTTTGCAAAGCACGATTTGAAAAGCTGACTGGTTTATGGAATAACACAATTTCTATTTTAAGTGGCAGAGAAGCTCGGCCCCTTATTCATTATAATGAAAAAATAAGAAGTTCAAAGCAATGAGAAGTGACAAATATTTTGAGTAATTCATTTGACGTGTGAGCATCATATTTTTTATTTATTGTTGTTGTAAGTGCAAGCAAGCCAAATACTCAATCAACCATTTGTGTTTTTCCTTGAAAATATCCGCCATTTCAACTTTCATTTCATTGCAATGACCTCCATGGTATGGCTTTTATTTTCTCATAACAATTTTCCAGAAGCCCAAAATTTGCAACCGCCATAAGAACTTTCCTTTTTTTCTTTTAAAATCAAAATAGTTATAAGTACAAAAATCCTCAGCAGTCTCACTGCCTACAACACGAAACCTTGGTCAGAAACAAACCCTAAAATCCGACGAATGCACAGATATTTATTCTGATTTCTGGACGAGAATAAGCACGCTTACTGTCAATGGCAATGAACACTTAACAAAGACTCCATCCGTCGCATAATTTTTTGGGATCATTCGCATAATTATTTTTAGAAACTGAAATTCTAAATAACAACCACCAACCAAACTCGATCATCTTCAAAAAAAATCGATCGAAGATCAATGCAAGCGAGTGACATACAATGGACGTTGGACTTTGCACAGAGAGAAAGAGAGAAAACAGAGAACCATACCTGCGAACAAATTGACGGATCTTTGGATGCTTAGGGCTAATAAGGCGTCGTTGAATCTTCAGAGCAAGCCTGTAAGTCCGTTTCATTCCCAAGAAATACGCTGTTGCCACTGTGATTTCCCATAGCACCATTGTCACCTTTCGCTCTCTCAAACTTTCCTCTTTAGATATATGTAATTCCTCATCCACTGCCTCTTCCTTCCCTCTCCCTCTCCCTCTCTCTCTCTCTCTCTCTCTAGTTTTGGTCTCCTTCAGTTCCGTTCTCGTTTCTCGCAAGTCACCGTCACACCGAATCAACGATGCATTTGAGAACCGGCGAGGCCAGGGCCCAGAATGTTCGATCCTCTCTTCCGTTTATGCTGAGAGCTACCGTCACAGCCACGGGCCACAAGGCCCGTTTTGCTCGCTCAAGTTTCCCTTTATTTACAAATTGTGGTTTTTTGAAATATATATAAAATTGTTTTTTATATTTAATATATTTGTGCATTTTTATGTTAAAGAAAAAATATTACTTGAAAATATTTTTAGATTAAATAAGCAAATGCGATAATCATAACTTTTATTTTGAGTGGATATGAAATTTAATTTTAGACCCGATAAAAAAAATTATTAATGTAGGCTCAGTTTGAACTCGCCCTACCAATGTCTACTCCCACTAACAAATCATCACAGATGTCACTAAAAAGACCATTAGGCTGAATTCCGCTGAACTTTTCCTTGTTAACAGGTCCGTTGGGCTTGGGGTCCGTTTGATTTTTAGAATTAAATTATCCTATTGACTTGATTAATACAAATTTATAATAAAGTACTTGATTCAAAATTTGTTAGGCAACTCTTGGTTTTTTAAAGACACAAATTTATTCCTTCACAAAAATATAAATTATAAAGGTTTTTTTTGCCACAACCAAACGATGATGTTACATTTTTGGAGCAGCCGAATTGGATTTGAGACCAAAAGGCAGACCTCAAAATTTGGGCTCCACACTCACCATAACCCAAAATGTGAGTTCAGTTTCTAATTGGACCACAGCCCCTATGCTATTCTTAACAAATGCTTCTGGAACAGTAGTACATGCAGCCCGTACAACATGAAGATTTTAACCAAATCTAAGAGCCTGTTAGAAACTTGGATGAGAAAGAGAAGAGAAAAAGAAGGAAAATTATTTTTCTTACTCTATTTGGTTTTATTAAGAAAAAAAATAAAGGAAAAAAGAGAGAAAGTGTGTGTTTTTTCCTCTCATTTTACCTCCCATTTTCCTTTTTTTCTCTCCCCTTTCTCTCTTAAGTAGAATCAAATGAGGGAAAGAAAAACATTTTCCTTCCCTTCCCTTCCCTTCTCTCCCACAAGTTCCAAACAGGCTGCAAGAGCCCTAATTTGCCAAGGTTGATGTCATGTCATTGATTAACAAAAAAGTCACTGAAAATCCTAATTCGCGAAGATATTCAAGATGTCATCTCCTTCTTCAATAAAAATATTTTTCTTTTGATATAAAAAACTTAAGTCTAGAACACACAACTAAACCACAATCAAACTAGCAAATAGTCACTATACCAAACAAGCCGCTAAAAGGTATAAAAATGATTTTTTTTTGTTTTTGTTTTTGAAGCATTAGAGGGCAAATATCCTAAGTAGGGAAGGATAAGTCGAATCCATGACTTCTTAACATAGGTAAAAATGCCACTACTACTGGCTAACCTCACGCCTCATAAAAATGATATTCAGAATTCAATACGAGCTAAACAGCTACATTGAATCACCTATCGAAAAAGAAAAATGCTATTCTTTTAGAAAATTTGTATAAAAAACTTTACGAAAATGATGTGAAAATGACATATTGTAATTAAAAACCATCATGATAGGTACTTTATTCTAAAGTGAATATCTTTTATCCAATCACATTATTTTAAGAACAAAATGAATTTTTGTGTTTATATAGCATTACCCATCCAAGAAATCAAAAGTTGTAATCAACCAATCCAAACGAGATCCTAGTTGAAGGGGTAAATGTTGAAATATGAAACGAAAGGGGAACATAAAAAAATAGCTCGTCAAAAGTAACGGTAACCAACCAAACCTTGCTTTTAAGCAGTGCTATCTTACTATTAAAAAAAAACGACAAATTACATTGACTTAGATTTTACATAATATAAAATATGACCCTCATATATTGGTAATTATACTGGAGTCCCCTGTCTCATGGAGTAGGAGACAAGGTTAGCAAAAATTATTAAAATAACTTTTTTTTTTATCCTTATCAAGTTACTAAAATTTTCTTTTAGCGCCACTAACATTTTCAAGCAAAATCTCTATTTTTCTGTCTCCCATTTCTCTCTCTCCACCTCTGGAGGCACTTTCCCCCTCTTCCATGCATATTCGGCGGAACCCATTCGAAACTTGAGTAGCAGACCCATTCGAATCTCAGCCGCAGAACCCACCCCATCATCGGCCAAACCACCCATCACCCACTGTCACACTACCAACAATAAACCTTCGTTGTTTTCTCAACATGTATATAATGTCAGGGTTTTTGTACATATTCATACATATGACAGATTAGGGAGTTTTTGTGTATATAGGTACCTCTATATACTCCACCAACTATTAACGCTTCGTTCACGATGATGCTGCTCGGTCGACGCCCAGCTCACGACGATTTAGGACTTTCGGTATTGAAGGTCGTCCAATGAGGGGGAGAGGGTTGGTGGGTCATACGATGATGGTGCGATTGCTGGGCGGTCGTGTGATGATGGAGCTGGCAATCTCTGCAATGGTGTTGGAGAGTGAGAGATGAGAGACAAAAGGAGTATGATGGCCTTCGGCAGTGGATTTCATGATGGTGCATTTTCTTTGGCCTTTGATTGGTCTCAACAATCCATGGAATGATGTCGACAACTCGCCTTTAACCCCATCACTTTGTTTGATATGTGTTGTGTTCAGATGGAATGGGGGTGGTTGTATGGAGCTTTCGAGCTTGGCGTTCGGATTTGATTTGGGTGATTGGATTTCTTAATTGATTATTTGATTAATTAATTGTTTTGTTAATTGATTATTTGATTAATTAATTGTTTGATTTTGTTAGTTGGTTGATTAGATTTTTTTTAATTATTTATTTAATTGAGTTTTGCATTCAACCACAAGTGTTTTCAATTTTTGGCCTAATTTTGGTGTAATTAATTTGATTATTTTGTTAGTTATTATACTACAAATGGTAGATTAGGAAATTAGATAAGTTTATAGGGTACCCAGTCAACTTTTATTTGTGGACTAACGTTGATTTAACAGGACAGGAAAATCTGTTACTAAAATTAAAATTAAAATTGTTAGTGCTAGCTTCTCTCTCACTCTGTCTCTCTCTATTTACTCTGTATTTTCTCCCTCTACAGGCTCCAGTTCTCCTCTCTCTAAGTTGAACATGCACAGGCAGTCTCTCGGCCCACCAGGTTCGAAGCTCCACGGTCATGGAGGAATAGGAGCGAAGGAAGAGAATTTCGTACCAGAAGACCAGAAGCCAAAGGACGAAGTGTGTTCCCTCACCGATGACGACGACGACGACGACGAAGGCAACGACAAGGCTCAGAAGACTCACGAATTGCATCCAAGACCGGAGAGGTTCATACACCTCATTCCGGTCCTCACTCTCTTTTGCTTCCTCATCCTCTACCTCTCCTCTCACGATCCGTCTCAAAACGGTAAGCAAAAATCAAGGCCAAGATTGAGTTGCTGTTCCCGCTAATTACGCTATGCTGAACTATTACGTGTGTGTGTGTGATTTTTTTTCCAGATTTGGCTCAGTTCAGTGACTTTAACCGATCGTCGAAGCCTATAGGTATAATGCCGACAGTGATGATGACGTTTAGTGTTTTTTGGAAATGCTTTTTGGTCTTTTCGTTGCTTATTATGTTTTCTCTGCTTTGCGATGAGTAGATTTAACAGAGATTGACGATTTCGGACGATTTTTGGAGATCGAAAAAGGTGCAGTTTTGGCCATTCGGAGCCTGAGAAATTTACAGGAGATCGGAAGACTTGGCCCGAAACATCGGCTTCACCGGAAAATCGGCGATTGCTAGTCCGCATTTTCTGGTTCTATGCTCTCTCTCTCTCTCTCTCTCTCCCCCCGACTCCGTCGGTGGAGCTCGCACGTGTGAACTCACTATACACTTTTTTTCGCACTTGTACATTCGACTTTGCACGTACATTTGTTGTTTTGTGAATGCAACTTATCGCGAGTGATATGTAGAAAAATTTCATTTACCAGGTACAATACCTCAAAATTATTCCAAATAAAACAAAAATGTAGAGGAAGAGAAAAGTTTTGTAGTGAGGTGCGGTAACGTACGCTTCAGAAGAGGCTTACGGTAGCGTTATTTAGATAAACTGCAGCGATGTGGTTGGATTACAGCTGGAAGGCTCAGACCGTAACTGCACCTCGCCTCCTGCTACGATTGGGTTTGCCAGCTGGAAAATACTACTGACATTTAGCTCTTTGTTAATACCGACTTTGGAAGAAGTGGTTAGCATGCTGCTGCTTCTGTAAATTTAGAACACGTTGCTCAGTGCTTACAAGGATTAGGGATGTGAAAATGAAGGGAATGGAGACGAGAATGAAAACGAAGAGAGTGATTTATTTTCTGTGTCTGATTTTGTAAAAAAAAAAAAAAAAAAAGTGAAATGAAAATCACTTTTCTTGTTTAAAATTGAAGGAAAGATGAAAGAAAATAACATAATAATTATTAAAAATAAAAAATAAAAAATAAAAGCAAAGTAGAAAGAATATAATTTTCTCCTCCCTCCTATATTGGAAACCAAACTAGGAATGGAATTTTCTTTTCTCATACTTATCTTTTCCTGGAGTATCAAACAGACTGAGCTAAACTGATACATCCTCCAATAATTTTCAATCCACACACTTTCAAAATAGATAGAGCACCAGAAGAAAGACATTTTTCTGTACGAGGGGGCCACTATGACGGCACTTTCTCATTATCAAATGCCAAAATCTACTGAATAACATCAAGTCAAGGCAACCCTGCAAGATCACCAGTTGACCCAATTCCAGTATTGGGTGTTGGGGTTTGGGAGTTCCCCAAGAGCTCATCAACCCCCCACCCCCACATAGATCTCTCTCCGGATCAAATACCACATCTTTACAGAAAATAAAAGCGTTACAATAAATTCAAAGCCACGAATAAAGGGTATTTTGACTGAGTAGAGCTAAGCGATCAATTGAAAGGCATTGGAAGTCAACTTGGAAAAAAATTGTACTTTGTATCACCAAGAGCTTTTGTTGGCAGAGGCTGCACAAATAATCACATTTTATTTAAAGGTCAACCAGGCCCCAATCAGTGACAGAATAAGGATTTCTGTTAAAGGGAGCCAAGGAAAAAAAAAATTTGCAAGTGAGGGTTAAAGAAAATTAAAAGAAAATTTTTTAATTTTTGAGGGATCAATACACTATTGTATTCTAAATATTTAAAAATCTACAAGGGTGATGGAAAATTTAGAAATTCTGAAATTCTGAGGCTGCCAATACATGGCATAAAGAAAAATTTCAGGGGGGGGGGGGGGGGGGGGGGGGGGGGGGGGGGGGGGGGGGGGGGGGGGGGGGGGGGGGGCTTGTTTGTTTCTAGCCCCAACCATAACCAACCTAGAGAACTGAAAAGCTTAGAACCCCAGAACATGTCATCTAAAATTGACTAAATATACAAATACCAACTTGGTATGTAGAAGTGTAAACAGTTCATAGTTTATATAGGACCCTTGATTTTGCAGCCTCCAGTATCCACGATTGTGGCATATGAGATGGTACTGCAAACTTTTGATTTGTGAAAGCTAAGCCTAACAATAGAGAAGTGAAATAGACATTAATGTAAAACATATAACATGACATCATAAAATATTGGAATACACTGGGGATTAAAGAGGAGTAAGATGAACACAAAACCAGGCTATGAGCCTGTGTTCAGAAAACTCAACTAAAGCAGTCAGACAAAATCCACCAAAATGATGAATTTTGCAACCACACTATAATTTTTTCCGAGCTGTTAGAAACATGAAAGAATGACACACTAAACCTTCTCCAACCTCTTCATTCCTTTCAAAAACAAAAACATTGCAACATCATTTGAACAATTTCTGTGAGAAAAAAAGAGCTACTCGATAATCCTATAAAAGTTCAATTTACTCAAAATTTATGAAAGCACAGACAACACAACGAATGCAATCAAATCCAACTATAAAGGTACATTGTTGTATATTCTCCGCTTCACATAACTGAGCAAGATATCACTACAACAAAATCGGAAAGTTTTGACCAAGTTATATACAGAAGTAACAAATCAGAGGATCAAACCTTGTGCAGGTGAGGGCTTGGAAGGCTGTTGCTCATTTGGGTGCAAAAGCTTTAGGTGACTCGGATAGATGAATCTGAGCATAGTCATCCACCGTTTTCCTTCTCTGTTCTTCTTCAGCCATTCCCACTTTCTCTTTTGTCTTTTGGCCGACTTCTCCAGCTGCCTTTGCAACTTTATTGAAAGCACCTGTAACCCAAGAAGCCCCTGTAAATACATACCGGTTCTTCATTACAGCTGATCCAGCACTACTGACTTTTTGCTCAGCAGCTGCAAATGCTGATTTGGTTTTCCCAGAAACCTGAAATTTCTGATCTACATCCCGAACTTTGTCATTAACAGCAGAAGCTCCAATGCTTATCTTCTCGCTGAACCCAATCTTTTTATCAAAAGAAGCAACCTTAGCAGTGGCGGTTGAAGTCAACTGGTGCTTCTCGTCAAAGGACTTGACTTTGTTGACAGAATCTTTGCCTACGACAAAGCCCTTGGCAAGCATGCTACTGACTACATCCCCTGTCTTCCGAAATGCAGATTCAGCACCACCTGCAGTTTTATTTTCTGTTTTCTGCAGAGTTTAGGCAATAGTTAGGTCACAAAGATTCATCTGCTGTGTAACACATGAAAATTGAAGCTTTCCACAACTCCTTACAAGGGGTGGTGCTGAAGCAGCAGGTAGAAGCTGGTAATGTGGAACCAGAGTTACAGTGACAGATAAATCAACTATTGTTGCTCCCTGAGAAAAGATCAAATGTCTTGGATAAAAACTTCTCATATATTGTAAAAGAAAACAGAGGCATCACATATTTTCCTTAACAAGCAGTACCTAAAAAAGACAAGGCCAATTTACATTTGTAATTACCAAGACTTGCTAGATAAAGCGAAAAATACCAAAAAAACTAGACTTTTAATTGCTCATCCTCCCTTTTGCCGTCTTAGCATGTTCACATATGGTCAAGTTAAATGCAAAGGGTACTAAAAAATATGATGCTTAAATTTTTGGAAGACAAAATTACTATAAGGCTACACAAACGCCCAATATGAAGCAATTATGGGATTATGTGTTCTAACCCAACAGCATCAACAGGACTATTATGCAATCAGAGTACACATTCGCAATGTCTAGTGTCTGTGATTCTGTTCATTTTGCTTTCATTACTAAAAGCAATTGAGTAATTTCTCACCGTAAGAATGGCCAAGGTGGACTTCATAACCATCTCCAGGATTTAGGTGCAGACTGTAAACTCTAATAAATGGATGTTAATTAAGATATGGGACACCCTTATCATCATCATCTCTCTCTCTCTCTCTGTCACACACACGCGCGCGCGCACACACACACACACTTTATTGAGTTATTTAATTTCCACGCACGATTGGGAAACACTCTACATCCTATTCAACATAAAAATAACCCAATGTCAATGCCAATAAAACAGGCCCCTTCTAGTCGAGTAAGTATACAAGGTGTTTATAGAATGCTTCCGGAAGACAATTTAGAAATTGGATGATGTAACCTTTCCATCCACTTGCATGTAATGCAGTTATTCGAAACTAGTAAATTGGACACCAAGAAAACCTTTTCCAGTTTTTTAATGAAAAAACACCAAAGTTTAACCTGAGATCAACCAACTCCTCCTACAGCAGCCGAGGTAAATGGAAATTAATCTTTTATGGGCATGTTAATTAAAAGAATCAAACCTACCCAAATTAAGCCATTTAATAGTGATAAATATATTTTTTTTTTGGGTGGAAAAGGCTAGATTTCATTGATAAGAAGAAAGACATACAGGCCGTATCATTGGGAACTTGGCTTAAGAAGTTAAGGATACACAAGTTACTGATTATAAGATCAACAGTGAGGGAAAATGTGTAACATGTCATAGCTCCCCGTTCTTTGCATATCAAACAAATCATCCATCATAAAAAATCTGCTCTCATCTTAATGAGAGAAAACCAATAGATAGGACATGAAATGGAGGAGCTTGATCTAGTTAAGCTGTTTTATAAATGTGTAAGTATATATATGTGTGTATATCCACAAATCAGTGTGAGAAACCAAGTTTCTCTTTCTCGAACACATAGGAACAAGGACAAATATAACAAGCAATTCATTTTCCAAAGTTGGGGAATTGGTCAAAATGATATCCAAAGCCATAGTTACAAGCTACCTAAACACCACCATTCAGCTTGTGCTTCATAATCCTCATAGAGGAAGCTCGAATGCATGCACTGAAAAGACCCCACAGAGCTTCTGGGAATCTTTTCACAATTCTTCTCAATATACCTTCTTTTACAGCACTGTCAACACTAGTTTTTGCTTTTGTATGCAGAAAAAACTGGTTTGTGTGAAAACGTACTACCATTGTACCCGGACCCTATGTTCACTGTATAATCCAGTTCGGGCAATTTAGCTCATCAAACTCCTCAATAGGTGGCAAATTTTTCGTGATAGGTTCCTAATTGCCAGAAACTGATCCTTGGGCTGTATTCCCTAGCAACAACAACAACTGACTGTTACTCTGAAATGGTGTTGAATTCTTCAAGATCCTGCATCATCTGGCTAGGTCATCACTCATCAATCATAATTCTACCATACAACACCAATTTCAGGTCCTAGACCATATCTGCAATAATATAATACAGAATCCATAGTACAGTCTCTTCGATTAGGTTGGAACCTTTAAGATGGGAGCACAAGACACACAGCACAAAGAAGACACGTCATTTATTGTCAAGTAAAATGCAGTGTTGTATTCAATCATTTCAACAAATCACCGAAAATTGACTACACTAACAAGTAACTTAGGACACACAATATGTATCAAAGAATTCCTCATTCGCAGTCAGCTACTTTGGTGTGAGAATAAATGTATACATGGTACAAAGTCATAAAGAAAAACATCATAATATTGAAGGTACTAAGAAGTAAATCACCGAAAGTAGTACTGCAGTTTCTGCTCCTTGTGAATCCTTGAAGGTAACAAATGCAATTTGGGACCGCTCAGTATCACTGCAAAAACATAAAACAAAATTGAAGTTCATATAACAAAGAAAAGGTAAAAAGGAAAGCAAGAAACTACTTCAGATGGTAACCTCCGCATTTCAACATATTCAATATCACCAGAAAAGGAAAAGAACTCCCTGATGTCTTGCTCAGTTGCTCCAAGGGAAACATTGATGACTTTAACGGTTCTTATCTGCAGCAAGAAAACAATAATATCAATATATACATGTGTGAGTGTGCGCGCGCATGCCTCACACAGAGAAAGAAAACAAGTACATGCCATTTCTCAACCGCATGGTTTAATCAATCGCACATATTTGACATGGATGCTCAGCTGAAGGAACTCGGAAAAACGCGACGATGTTAATTGGACATGCATAGGAAATAGCAAAGTTGCCCAAGGTCTACTATGAGCCTGAAGGATATATTCCCATAAAATTCACCCAAAACTGTTTGTGCATTTTTCCAATACAAAACAAAGATGCTGATTTATGGCCTATTCATACCTACACACTTTTTAGTCTCTGCAAATGCATATCCAAAATTAGAGCCATTAAACTAATGCTAAAGAGTATTCGTAGATCTCGCAATGGATTTCATAATGGAAAATAGGTTTCCCGATGACATCCTTCCATTCCATGAAATTTCCTTAGTTATCACAACAATACTTCCAAAACTAAGTTCCTAGGTTACAAGTGAGCAAATAGTTATCATCTTAGGCGCAATGAAACCTACTTTCAGAACATCACAAGGATAACAAGAAGCCACCTCTCCCTATCTCATTTGATAAAAGCCAAAAAATTAGTTTGTCTCCTTGAAATCCTTGTTTTAACTCCCCTGGAATAATTCAATGCATAAACTAGGCATCAAGACACAAATGAAGAGTAGAACTTAACTGTGCTTCGTTCAACTATCAATCTTGCTTTTCCGATTAAACAGACCTACGAACTATATTACACACTGTATACGAAAGAAAAATCTAACAGATCGATATCGGTTCAACACGAAGAGAAAATAAAACATAAACTCAACGCCAACTACAAGGTCACAGCAATTGTTTACAGTTCACGAGATAGAGAGAAATGAATTGGCAGTACTGACCGACATCGCAACTGTTTGTTCCAAGAATATCAGAAATCACACAATAGAATGAGAGATCGCCGTAGGAAGAAACCGACGGAAAGCAGCCGGAAAACTCGAAGTTTCTGCTGACTGCAAATGAAATGCAATGATATATATATATATATTCCCACACGCAGAGTTTTGGAGAGAGAAAATGGAGAGAGGCTTTGGCTCTTTGGGGTGAGGTACCGGAGGAGATTAGAAGCCGACGTTGCGGGGGGTCAGCAACGGCGTTGACGCGTCAATCGCCTGTTGCGTTACTTCTTCGTATTTACAACGTAACGACTCTTGATTTGCCCTCTCGAAAGTTCCAAAATTTTATTTTACTCCATTGATTATTATTTGCAAAAAGAAATGCGCATTTATTTTGACCTTTTTTCAATACCTCTATAGTTCTACCTATGAACCCTTCATAAATATGGTATAAATAGTTAATTACAAAATATTATTCATTTTAAATGTATCATAAAATTTTCAATGCCATCCTTAACAATTATGGACTGCCATGCCTACCTATTATCTTGGTTATGTTTGGCACAAAAGAATAAGAAAGAATATAATAAGAATGAAAATAGAATCAGAATAGAATAGAATAAAATGGTCATTCTCATTATCTTATTTAATAAGACCAATGAATAATGCTAAAATTAAATGAAATAAAATTTATATATGATATAAAAATTAAATATTAAGTCTATACAAAATATTAGTAATATATATTATTTATTTATTAAATATTATTAAACATTTGTAATGGTGATGGTGACAAGACGGCGGCGGTAGTTGGTGACAGTGATAACAGTGGTGGTGGGGCGACAGCGATGGTGACCAATAATGGGTGGTGGTGGGACAGTGACAACGACGGGAATAACAGTATTGGTGGATGGCAGGTAATTGTGACTGATAATAGACGGTGATGATGGTTAGTGTTAGCGGTGATGGTGAGAATTTTTAACTTTTTAAATTTTAAAATAAAAAAAATATCAAACATGTTTTATATTTTTTAAAAGAAAATTGACAACAAAATTTTTATTAAGTTTTGTTTTATATTATTTCATGTAAGAGTGAAATGACCATTCTTACTCTTAAAATATGAAATGATCATTCCAACAAAATGGGAGAATGATCTTTCCCATGAAATAATCATTCTACCTTTAAATAGTGGTATCAAATAGGAGAATAAAAATAAAAGTAAGAATAATCATTCCATTCCATTCTATTCTATTCTCTTGTACCAAACATAGCGTAACATGAATTTACGTGTTTTACAAATGTTTCTTCTTCTTCTTCTTCTTTTTTTTATTCTTTTGGCATTTCTTATTTTTATTCAAATGATTTTTAAAAATGTACCATTTTATTGATAAAAAAAAGAAGAAAAAATGGAATATATTATATGACTAGTGTTTCAAAACAAACTAGGATGGTTTGGATTATCTTTCTTCAATCCAATTGTTAGATTTAATTATTCATTTTTATTCCGTTTTCTATTCCACTCAAAACATAATATAAGACATTCCATTCAGCAATTTGATTCGTAGTATAGGTAATCACATCCCACGTGTCGCATTTTCAGCTCATCTACGTGCCGGCAGCATATGACGGAGCATATATGGGCCGCCCTCCAAAATTGAATCAAATGATTGCGTTCCTGTCGTATTCTTTCTCCTCAATTTGATCTCGCTCTCTCTCTCTTCCGTTGATTTCCCTTTTGTCTCCTCAACAATCGCCCTATTTTCAGCAAAGTTCTAGCCCTAATCCCAACCCCCCCCATTTTCCAATTGCTGCTGGATTTTCCCTAGCCCCTTCGTCCCAAACCCAGCATCTAGGGTTTTCAGAATTCTCTTTCCCTTTCTCTACACCTTCACACACACAATATATATATTATTTGAGAATCGTTAGGGTTGACAGCTATGAGCTTTCAGGATCTTGAAGCGGGTCGTCCGTTGAATTCAAGGCGAGACCTCATCAATGGCAAGCAAGACCCGTCGCAAGCCGTTGCTTCGGGCATTTTTCAGATCAACACCGCCGTCTCCACTTTTCAGAGGCTCGTCAATACCCTTGGAACCCCCAAGGATACGCCTGAGCTCCGCGAGAAGCTGTGAGTGCCATCATCCTTTCATGATCTTTGTTTTTCAATTTGGAATCGTGATTGAATTGTGGCCAATTGAGACCTGATGTTAATTGGTTGGTTCTTCTGGTGCATTTAAGCAATTGGGTCAATTTGGTTTTGTTACAGATCTGAAATATGCGTTTCAAACAGGGGGTTTCATCTATGATGAGTTAACGTAGTGGTTTGTTAAGAAACTTTGTTTAGGATGATTCAAAGACAATCGGAAAAAGAACATGATAGGCATTGGATTGAGTTGTGAAAAACTAATACTGACTTTGATTAGGAGTATCACACCTTGCTCAGCAATTAATCTGGTTTGGAATTGTGTGATGGAGAAAAAAAGCTATTTACAAGATATACATTACAAAGACCTAATTCATGCAAAATGACTTCCAAGGTTCCTTTGTAACTGAAACATGGGAAGGAGCCCCATCAAATGCCTCAAATAGGCAACAAGGAGATGATGTGAGAGTTCTCTCTCTATTGGGTTGATACTCTAACCCTTCCAGTCTTGAGACTGACTTTTTATGCCCATGTAGTGAACTCTCTCTCTCTTCTCTCTTTTTTCCCAGAACCTTGAAGAGAGGAAGTAGAGGCTATGAATAAACAAATATTAAAGTTATTTAGGAGCCTCCTGACATTAAGCAAATTGATTAGTAGTAGTACTTTTTATAAAAGAAATTTTTTTCGGTTTGGTTCTTAGTTCCTCCCTTTTTTTCCCTTCTCGACAAATTCTTTATTCATTTCTTAGTACTAAAGAAGATGCTCAACAATTAAAATATTCCTGAGGGCACCTGGTAAATTGAAAGGAGACTTGAGCAGAAATCATAGGGATCCCCAAAAGAAGACCTGCCATTGTAAGGGACTGGTGATTTTTGCAGGTTTTAGCTGAGAAGGTAAATTAGGATTTATAAACCATTTGCTTAGTCAAGCATTTTGGGTATAATAGTTATGTACTTGCATGGTGCTGGAAGCCAAGAACTTGGTGAATTGATTGCTTGCACGGTTGCACCTCCATTTTTCGTGGTAGATAATCATACGAACTTTTTGGCAGACTCATTGCATATATAGGGTTAATTCTTAGTGTAACTATCTCTTCAAGTTTGCTGGTCAAGTGATATACGGTGATTAATTGAGGCCGGCCTTCCTTTGTAATGTGAGGGGATTGGTTGCATTATACAATTGCTTCCTTATAGGAATGAAGGTCACTTTGGTTATAATGTGGTAAAAAAACCTCATAGCAGCTTTGTGAGTTTAGGTGGGGTGGCATATCAGGATTGGTTTCCATTTTCTGACTCTAAAACTAACAGGATGCTTGCAAGCAACCATGCTCAATAATTTTTTCAAGTCTCATCAGTGTTGATTTTTATGAGTTGATAATCCACACTTTTAAGTTGAGGGAGGATTTTTGTAATGGGTCACTTCTCTAGTTGGTCGGTCTCTATTGTTGAAATAGAAAACTGAATTGACCTAAATTGGTTTGTCTTTTTTTGTTATGAATTTGGAAACTTATTTCCAGCTGTTTGCATACAAGAAAATATGAGATTGTTTTAATTTGTGAAAGTTCAGAAACTCTAGTTTTCTTTGGGAAAATTTTTTTTTGAACCGATGCTTTCACCCAGTTGGACACTATTTTTGTAATTCTACTTGTAATATTTGTACTTTTTCAGCTTTGTTGGAACTTTTCAAATTATTGTAGGCCATAATGTGGAGTGTGGACTCACAGCTTCAAACTTCATAGAAGTCAAACTAGTTAGAAATAATTATGCCTAGATAGTTCATTATTTCTTTACGTGGCCTGCCTTTTCTTTTGTTTCCTTCCCCTTTTTGCTTTTTATTGTCCTTAGAATGCTGGTAATAGACGCTTCTTACTTTTGGACTTTTTCGTTTGGGTAGTCCTCATAGCTTGTTTGTTCAACTGGCAGGCACAAGACAAGGTTACATATTGGGCAATTGGTGAAGGATACTTCAGCTAAACTTAAGCAAGCTAGTGAAACTGATCATCGTCTTGAAGTTAGTGTAAGTTTGTCTTTTAACTCTCTCTCTCTCTCTCTAACTTTATTTTCGCATACTTTCATTATTGTGTTCAAAAAGGTTCTTCTGTGCTGTACTTCCCTTTCATAAGGGACTTTCTTGGGCCTCCATCGGAGATGGCATTTGAGAAACTAGTTATATTCAAATTTTTGTTCTTGTGGTCCTTGTGCCAAATTTTTTTAATTTCTTAATATGTTTGAATTAACAGACATAAGTGGCATAAGAATGACCCTTTTATAACTCCCTCTCTTTCTCTCTCTCTTTCTTTCTCTCTCTCTGGGGTGTTGAATGCAATCCTTTAACTGCAGGCCAGCAAGAAGATTTCAGATGCTAAACTTGCAAAAGATTTTCAAGCAGTTTTGAAAGAGTTCCAGAAGGCTCAGCGGCTTGCAGCTGAAAGGGAGACAGCATATACTCCTTTTGTTCACAAAGCAGTTCTTCCTTCAAGGTAGTTATTGTACAAGGATTTGTATTTACATGGTTAGGTCTGAAACTTCCTCTATAGATTGTATCCACAAAGTTAGTTTTGGGATGTTAATCTACATGAATACATGAATATTAATCTGTCATATAGATGGACAGCCATAAATGTGTGTATATATATTGACAAGTATCGGGTAGCCATATTGCTTATACTTCAAAATGGAATCTTCCATTTGTCCATGTTGCTTATGTTATGGATTTGATTATATTCTATGACAGCTACACAGCTAGTGAGGTCGACGTGAGTTCAGATAAGAGTCCAGAACAGCGTGCTCTTCTTGTGGAATCTAGAAGGTGAGTTTCACTAATTTTGCTATTTCTGGTTGTTGTTGCAAGTGGTATATCTGAATCTAAACAATATGTGTGCATATATATACATATGTATGAGCTTTCTGTAAAGTAACATATTGCAAGTAGCTTGGTGTTGTTTTTTTTATTTTTAATATTCATATTTTTCTTGTTTTGTGCGTGTGTTTTTTGAAGGGAGGTGAGAGTAGGGTGGAAATTCTGTGTTCTGACTTGCAGTATTATTCTTATGTGATTTTCAATATACACATTTCACATGTATGGGTCCCATGCAGGGTGGGCTCAAGGAAGCACAAACACACCAACTGTGGTGTCATGTCTATGTCCATTACATGTTGGGCATTGTCACTTGTTGGACAAGCCTCGACACCTATTGAACTCATGTCCAAATGTACCATAGTATTTTATTATCCAAATTGAACATTCTACAAACACATGGAAAACACATTCTATCTCTTGAACACATCCATCTGGGGTCTTGGCTAACTGTTGGAAAAGAACAAAATGGAGATCAAAAACTAAAAACTTAAGTTATTATGGTTTTTATACTTATTAATACCTCCTTTTAAATTTTGAAACCCTAAAACCCTAACAATTTCTGTGTTCGTAAATACTTGGGGCTTCTTAGGTAAAACATTAGTGCTTACTGGTTAGTGTTCCTACTTCTTTTCCAAGATATAAATGTATAAAATAAATTGTTTTCATTATATTTGTCATAAGACATTTATAAAATGGTATCCATGTCCTATAGACAAATAAATAGATATAATGGTATCCATTTCCTATAAACAAATGAATAGATATAATGGTATCCATTTCATGATATCTCTAGTTATTCTGATACTGATCTAGGTTATAACTTAGGTTTTCAAAAATTTATTGGGCTTTAGGGTTAAATCAATTACTAAGTTCATCGAATATATACAAGTTATGCAGAAGCATATTCTGCAATAACTTAAATTGTGTAGAAATTTTGAAAGGGACCCTCTCTCCCTCCCTTTCTTAAATATGCACTCCACATTAACCTACAGAAAAGGGATACAATTCAACACTACAAATCTGATGGTTTATACCATCATACATCCAGAGTAGGGACAACATTGGGGTGGGTATGCTACGGCCCCTATATCTTTACCTAGTCCTGCTGAGGACCCCTACTGCAGACCATTGTATTCCAAATTGTGCACTCGTACTAAATCATAATCCCCAGGGCCGCCCTCACCATTCTCACCCTGAACAGGGAGACAGGGTTACAGAAGATGAGCTGCAGATAGTTGAGAGAACGGATTGGAAGAGATTAGAGATCCCAAACTTGGATTGGAGATCTATGTATCTGAAAAGATAATTGGTAAATCCAATAACAAAAGCACGTATTAGTAATATATGTTGATGGGTATCTCAGTCAACATGGAGCTCCAGCAGATAAAAGGCGGCAGCAGTGACAGGCTGGAGAGCATGTGGTGGAAGAGTGACTAAATAATGAGAACACACTAGAACATAGGATTTATTTTATATTTATGGGGAAGATAAGTCGGGTATTGGTAAAATTATCATATGATGTGTTGAAAATCTCCTTTAAACTGGTCCTGCACTGAATCTGATTCGTTTGAACCCATCAAAAAACTTGGTTTCCTATCCTCATGAAATCTAATCCCCTTAGCTTCTGTGTAATTTGTACTACAGACAGGAGGTTTTGTTGTTGGACAATGAGATTGTCTTCAACGAGGCTATCATTGAAGAAAGAGAGCAGGGAATACAAGAAATCCAGCACCAAATTGGGGAGGTTAATGAGATTTTTAAAGACCTTGCTGTTCTGGTCCATGAACAAGGAGCTATGATTGGTAAGTTAGGCACTTGCCTCGCTATGTTTGCATATTAGCATTTCTGGTTCATGTTGTTAAATGCCATGAAAATTTGTCTTTCAGATGATATTGGCTCGAACATTGAAGGCGCTCATGCTGCAACTGCACAGGGAAAATCCCAGCTTGTCAAAGCAGCAAAGACCCAAAGATCAAACTCGTCTCTGGTAATTAAAGACCACTGTCTTTAGTCTTTTGTTTTCTTAAGCATTTTTGCTAGGCATGAACTATTAATTGCAGGCTTGGCTTTAGAAGGATCCTTTTGAACAGTCTTGTAATTGACCTGTAGTCTGAAAATCATATAATTTGATTAAGATTTTGAACTTTGGAAGGCTGAAGGGTGTAGTTGGTTCCTTCATCGTGGAATCTACATGTTCAGCCACTTCTACCAATGAGAAGGCCCATTAGATCCTTAGGTGGAGTTCAAATGTACCCCCCTTATACGCTTCTCCAGTGTTTTGTTTTACAAGTTTGATTTTACAAAAATTCATGGTGGGGTTTAGGCATCTTTAATTGTGGGAATTCATATGGTAGGACTGATTATGGTGCTGTAGTGTGACAATTGTCCTGTTTGAAAACCATTTCAATCGGTCAAGATTTAGTATTTGGGTGGTCAGAGGGATGTAGTTATTACCATTGTGTTATGACTGACTTTATAGTTGGGCCATTGCAGCCATTGAGGATACTCTTTGGATGAACATTTGTCGCTCAGTGCTTCACATAAAAAAGCTGAAGGGATACACTTTTAGGTTTGAGTACAGTTGAGCATAATAAATTACCTGTTAAAAAACATATATATATATATATATATATACATATGTTCTCTCTCAACTGCAGCTTGAATATTTCTTACCATGTAATAAATTTCTTTTATCTTTCACTAATCTTTGTGTATTCAACACAGACCTGCTTGCTTTTGGTGATATTTGGCATTGTGATTCTCATTGTGGTCATAGTACTTGCGGCTTGATCAGAAATATATCTCAATTCCATGGTAAGAGTGACCAAAGTTCTTTCTGGCATCATCCCATTTCGACGACTCACTCAGAATCTGCCCTGGAACAAGATGAGATCTCTTAGCTGGGTATCTTTTTTGGTTCGTGTTGTTTACCAAGGAATCATTGCTGACTGAAGTGTGGATCTTTTTGAGTCCAACTTAATCGGAGCTTTATAGTATGTTCATGACATTTAAGTTGTTTTTATTCAGTGGGGTGGGGGGTTTGTGTTCTGTTCTGTAAATTGGTGTCTGGGTTTGGAGGGCGTGAAACAGCTTGTTATATCTCTATCAATGAAGATTTATAATAATTCTTTTGGGGGTTCTTGGCATATCTTTGCTGTCTGGAAATTGAATTTGTTTTAATTGTTTGAATTGAACGCCTTTGCATCCTCTTTTGGATCGTCCTTTGATGCTTGAGAGGAGTCCCTTTGAAGCTTTTCTTTGATTGAAATTGCAAGCAGATGTCAAAAGGAATTTAGAGGTTATAGTCATCATGTAGTCTAGAGTAAAGAAGAGTAAGCTACTATGGAGGATGGTTTAGACACCATCTCTCTCTCTCTCTGTGGAAACATCAAATTCATGGAGAGTTTTCTCCATATTTCTAAGCATGCGTTCGAATGTTTTCCCCATGGTAATGAGAAGAGTTTCTAGAAAATTGAAAGTTAAAGAGAGGAGGAGAAAGAATCCCTGGTTAATGTGATTGAGAATAGTGCAAAGTTGCAAACTATATCCAGGATTGCATGCTTATCACTGCATTGATCGATTTCTTTTCGCCTTTTAAGATTGAAGTTCAGAGTATTCAAATTGTTGATATAGTTTTTGTTGAATTTTTTTTTTTTGGCAAAATGCAAAAACAATGAAGAGAATAGATTTTAAACCAAAAGTTAACTCCTTGAGGAGAAATATATCCATTTTCAGCAACAATCTTTCCACAAAATGCAAACTCATCATGCCAAGGAAAATGGCCAGTAAAATTAGGACCTAATGCCTATTTTTCGATATTGGAGAATAAAGAAAATGAATAGGCAATGAAATTATTTATTTATTTAGATAACCAAAACAAAAAAAATATTTACAATACCTATGATTATGTTCTCATGTAGTAACCTAATCAGACAAATACCTTTTTTTTTTTTTTTTTCCCAAAATAATCTCATTTTTTAAATTTATTCCCAAAATGTTAGATTTTAAAAGGTAATTCCCATAATAAGATAAAACGCAATCCAAGATTGCGCTTTCTAAAATGGTTTCACAATCAGTGAACCTAATTGCGTTTTCAAAGAAAACCCAATTTCAAATTGGATTTTTTCTGAAAACACAATTACTAACTAGGTTTTGTCCTTTTCTCTCTCTCACTCTCTCACTCTTCTCTCTCTTCATTTGACTCTCTAAAACCCTCCTCTCTCTCTCTCTCTCTCTCTCTCTATTTTATTTTTTTGAATTCTTAAAATAAAAATAATGAGAATTTTAAAAATATTATAATTTTTCTACAATCTATACTATATATTATAACAGAATGTTATTAAGACATTGAGCTTGAAAGTCTAAGTTCCTTTTTCTCAAATTTTTGAATTTAAAAAATTACTAAAATAGAAATGTCATGAACCTATTGGTCACTTAATTCATATGATAATATTTTTTAAATTGTCATTTTTTAGTAGGAAAACTTTCAAAGTCATTCAAAACAATATTTAATGTCTATATATAAATATGTTATCATGGATTCTTTAAAATCCATATGGTAATTGAATCTATACTCTTTTTAAAATTCCTAAAAAATAGTATCTTTCTATACCATTTTAGTTCCTTCAAATTTAATTTTTTTGTTGAATTAGCGTACATGTATATCTAAACATTTTGATTGATTATATTTATTCAAATCTTATAATTTGTTTAATAAAGGGACTTAGTAAAAAATTTTAATGAGTTAATCTAATTTTGTAAAAAAAAAATTTAATGAGTTAATCTAATTTTTGTTATGTTAGTTTCAAAACTATTATTAAAAAAAAAAGTTTCAATACTATTATAATGATAAAAGGTAATAAGATATATGCACAACTCAAGTGACTAACTAATCGACATTACTTTTGGTGTAATTGATCATATTATATATAATGAAAGCAAGTTAAAATATTTTTGTTTATTTAATTTTACAAGTTATATGTTTTAAGTATGGAATTAGAAGATTTACCCATTTTTATCTTAATTAACTATGAAGACTTATTTAATCTCCTTTCATTATTACTTTGTATTTTCTATGTATAAATATGTTCTTATTGTTGAGTCAAGGTTGATCCTTGTTGATTCAAGGTTAATTCCCATGTTGATTTTGATAATAACTAAATCTTCTGTTATGTTACTAATGAATTTACTTAGTGTCAAGATTAACAAAGTTCATAACTTAGACTTAATGTTGGATTTTGAGTCTAATACATATCAAGAAGAATGCACAACAAGTTCAAGATCAAGCAATGTATTCAAAGAGTTATGTAATGAATCAAACTGAGAAATGATGCCTATCTCTACTTCAAGAAAATATCTTACATTCGGTGAAGATTGATTTGCAAGATAGGCCGAAGACTTCATTAGTTGAGGAAATGGAATGATCAGTTAAAGATGAAGAATGGAGATGATGTTAATGCCTAAAGAAGATTTCATCAAAATATGCAAAGATCAGTTGAAAAAGTGCAATGCTCAGTTGAAGATGAATTGATTGTTGAAGAGTTTGAAAAATGCTCAAAAGATGATTTCATCTGGTATGCTATAGACCAATTCAAGACATATGATTGAAGTTGCTGAGAAGACGGCTCACAATGAATTTCTGATCTTTACATGGAATCCAAGTGAAAAATTCTTCTACAGTGTAAAGAGTCAATGAAGATTAGATGTGTGAAGAGATTTTATCAAGTCTGCAAAAGTCTCATTGAAGTGATCTTTAAAGAAGAATGAAGAATTGCTAACAAAGAGAGAAAATCAGAATTGAAGCATTGTGAAGCTCTACACAATTGAGGAAGCTTGGCATTGAAGAAGATGTTCTTCAATGATTGAAGAAGCTTTGTAAATGAAGAAGAAAAGTTCAGCATTGATCTAATGAAATTTTGACAGTTTGAGATTCAAGAAGAAGATAAACATCCAATGATCAATTCAATCCAAATTGAATAGAAGTTAACTCTGATGAGTTAGGAAGATTTGATTGATCATCATACCCCAAAAACATACTCCTTGAAGTTCTTATACCAGTGCTTTGATAAGCTTGATCAATAGAAATCTGAAGGCTGAATTCTGGGCAATAAGGGGACTCATGGAAATGAGGTGTCACCTCCTGATCACAGACGCTAAAAGGCCTGAAGACATATTGAACAATGAGGGGATTCATGGAAATAATGTGTTGCCTCTTGATCTCAAAAGCAAAATGTCTGGAGACCAAATAGAAAATGAGCGAACACATTGTAATGAAGTGTTGCCTTATGAAGACAGACGCCAAAGCTTGAAGATAAGATGATCAATAAGCGGACACATTGTAATGAAGTGTCGCCTCATGAAGACAGACGCCAAGGCTTGAAGATAAAATGATCAATGAGCGAACACATTGTTATGAAGTGTCGCCTCATGAAGACAGACGCCAAGGCTGGAAGTTTAAATGATCAATGAGCGGACACATGAAGATGAAGTGTCGCCTCCTGGTAGCAGAAGCAAAAAGCTGGAAGTTTAAATGATCAATAAGCGGACACATGAAGATGGAGTGTCGCCTCATGACAGTAGAAGCCTAGTATGAAGAAGACAGATGAACAAGGAGTCGCCTCATCAACCTGAAGAGGGGACTCATGAACTCAGTGAACTATATCTGGTAAATGCAGAAGCAAGAAGTGTTGACACCACAAAAAAATGGGGCCGACTCCCTCTGTTATAACGGCTATTTTTCTTAACGTTATAACGGATTGGACGCACATTAATGATACCCAACCACCTCCAACGGATGGAATGAATGCAAGGGTATATATACTAGTCTCCAACTGCATTTATACATAAGAATCAAGAGGAAGAAACAACAAGAGACAAGAATCACTGATATACACTGAATATTCTTCCTACCTTCATCTGTAAGCTTTGATTGTAAATCTACTCTAGTTAGAGAGTTTGTTTGTGAGTTGTATACTCTTATACACTTGTAACTGAGAGTTTGAGAGTTCTCTTGTGTAAAGCAAAACTCTTGTAAAGTTTGAGTAGAACTTAGACAAAACCGCTTGGGAATCGAAGAAGCTCGGTGAGGAGTTCTTGTAGAGTGAGTTGAGCACTTTGTCAATCAGCAACCCATCTTGTAATAGTTGATTACATAGTGGAAGAAGACTTCAAGGAGGTCTTGGGGTGAGGACGTAGACCACGATTTGTGGTTGAACCTCGGTAAATCTGTGTCTCTCTCCTTTTGCTCTGTTTTCTTTGCTTCTCATGTTAACATTGCTTTGCACATATATTAACTATTGCTATATTGTTTAGATTAATCTTAATTAATCTTAACTCGTATTAATAGTCGAAAAACCCAATTCACCCCCTCTCTTGGATTGCCTTTTGGACTAACAATTATTGATTCTTCAAAGTCCATATAGTAATTTAATATATACTCTTTCAAAAATTCCTAAAATATAGTGTCTTTCTAAACATTCTAGCTTCTTTTAAATTTAATTTTTGGTTGAATTTATGAACGTGTATATTTAAACTTTTTGATAGATTATATTTACCCAAACCTTATAATTTGTTTAATAAAGAGACTTAGTAAACTTTTTTAATGAGTTAATCCAATTTTTGATATGTTAGTTTCAAAACTATTATTTTTATCAAAGAAAAAATCTTTCAAAACTATTATAATGATAAAAAATAATAAGATATATGCACAAGTCAAGTAACTTACTAATCTTAGAAGGCTTAACTTCGTCATATCATCGCATGATTAGCTCTTTCCAAATGTTTGTAATTTGTTATATATATATATATATATATATCTTCCCCAGAAACACATCATTAATAACCTTCATAAAAAAACAGGTCAGGTTTGAGTTAGATTCTTTGACATCCTTGCATGGCATGGTTGGACATCTCTCTTTTTTATGGAGAAAATCTGTTGGTTTTGCCGTTGATTCTTGCAGACACTCGTATGATCGTATCACCACCATTTATCTTTCTTGATGTGATCAATCTTAAAGCAAATCCATTGGTCTGTTAGCCAAGATTATCTTTGGGCTTTTGCCGCAAAATCAACCAATAACGTACTCTTAATATTACACGTTTTGATAATTAACCACATGTTTAACAACGGCCATGAAAATTGGCTTTCCATTTGCCAGAAAATTTTGATATAAGAAACATAACCAAAATACATGTGGCTGTTCTAGGAGTTCAGGCAAAACCTAACTCAACGCACAGCCAGATATTGGCGCTGATAAAACCTCACCTGCCCTTGAATTGTGGGATCGTCAATCGCCATTTGTCAGCTCTCTCATGTTATTAGCAGATTCAGGTCATCTCCAATTCTACTAGGAATTCTAGCAGAACCGGGAGATCTACATTTCAATGAAAATAGGTGATCAATGGCTGTAAAAGAGTCACGTAACGTAAGAACATATATTTTGATAATATAGTAAGGTTTTCGAACTCATAATGACGTGGCAGGTTATCGACTATTGATTTTCAATTTTGATGATGTGGTGTAACTCCAGAATTCGCCATGCAAGGTGTATATATATATACCTATCTGATGGGTATTTTTCACTTTTGAGTGTGAGAGATTGTAAATGACACTAGTAAGAGAGAGAAGGCACCAGCAAGCTTTAAAGCTATCCTTGCCACCCCCAGTCCCAGCAGCTGACTTCCGGCGCCGGAGTCCTTTACCTTCGCCACTATCTTCAACATCTTCAGATTCCCCCGGCATTGACAACCTCTTCGACCTCGAGAAACTGGCAGTTCTTGGCAATGGCAATGGCGGTACAGTCTATAAAGTCCGGCACAGGCACACTTCGTCAGTATACGCGTTAAAAGTCCTTCGGTTCGACGAAGACGCAATTCCAGTTCGACAGCAGGCGGCCCGAGAGGCGGAGATCCTCAGACGAGTGGACTCGCAGTTCATAGTGAAGTGTCATGGAGTTTTCGACAATGGGTTGGCCGAGAAAGATTGCGCTGGGTGTGATCTCTGCTTCGTCATGGAGTACATGGAAGCAGGATCACTTCACGACGTCTTGCTTATGCGACGGAAATTGCCGGAGAAGGCAGTTTCCGGCATAGCAAGACGTGTGTTGGAAGGAATGCACTATCTGCATGCCATGCAGATAGTGCATAGAGACATAAAACCCTCAAATTTGTTGATAAACAACAGAGGAGAGATAAAGATTGCAGATTTTGGGGTCAGCCGGGTTGTGGGAGGCAAGCCTGAAGTTGCTGATTCGTATATGGGCACATCTGCTTATATGAGTCCTGAAAGATTTGATCCAGAGAGGTGGAACGGAGATTATTCCGATGAGTTTGCCGGAGACGTATGGTCGCTTGGAGTAGTGGTGTTGGAATGCCATGTGGGTCATTTTCCGTTGATCTGTCCGGGGCAAAAACCAGACTGGGCGACGTTAATGTGTGCAATTTGCTTTGGAGAGAAGATGGAGATGCCGGAGACGGCGACTCCGGAGTTTCGGAGTTTTGTAGGGAGATGTTTGGAGAAGGATTGGAGGAAGAGAGGGACTGTGACAGAGCTTCTTAGTCACCCTTTTGTGACAAAATGTTGGAACAGTGGTTCTGGTGCTGCAGAGGAGCTGGTTGGTTGTGCTTTGGAAGGTTGAACTAAGGATAGCCCCCTCTTTTTCCTCCTACAATTTTGATCCCCTTTTTTAAGACCTTTCTAGTTTGATATTATGTCAACTTTGTTTTACATGGCTCTCCTTGATATTCCATTGCCAAATTCTTTGCTCTCTTCGGAAGAATCATTCAAGTAAAACCAGCCTCCTTTGGCCAGGGTAGATTTAGGCTCTAGTGGCTCTTGAAGAATCATTCATACGGAGTCTGGGTATGAGAGATCAATCTTCTTCTTCATCATCATCATTCAACACCTACTCTGCCGTTCATCTTCCTACAGTACAAGGACCAAGCTCCACGCCTTCCGTTACTATTAAAAAAATGATTTTAAATGAGCTTAATGAAGCATTTGGAATGCACTCTCTTATTTCTCTAGAGGTGTCCAAAAAGGGTTTTTTGTACTTCAATAGAATATTTCCAGTGCAAGTTCAGATGCCTTCTGTAAGGAACTCTGCAAGCTAGCATAACAATGTGAAATGAAACCACAAGGGTCTCAGGACAACACTCAACACATGAACAACAGTCTTCTATGCCACCAATTGGCTAATCACTGGTGTGTGTCACTTTCAGCAAATCGGAGTTTAATAAAACAACAAATTGCTCTCAAATTGCTTCAAGCTAATGAATCTTTCTAAAAGAAGTCTGATTTCAAGCGTCGTCAGGATTCAAGCCAACCGCATTCAGCAAAAGAAATAAAGAGAGAAAATGATAACCAACTTCAGAAATGCTAATTCAAGCTTTTAAGACCCTCTAATCACTTGAATTGTCAAAATATACATATTTATGTTCAAAAAACAAGAAGAAAAAGAGCATTTCCTTGATAAGCTTTATGAAAGCAGGAGATGCAGGTGCCTGAGTCCCTAAAACAGCAAGCTCACTGATTAGCCAGAGTGAACTCTTAGATGGTTAAAGCAGCAGCTCTTAATAACTCCCAGGGTATGCATGCTGCTCAGTTGAAGAATTCCCAATCATTTTGAAGGGGCAAAGTTACAATGTTTTGTGATATCCGCATGCTTATGAAGAAGGCCACCTGAAATTAAATCCATAAGAACTAACAATGGGAAATAAATCCATAGGAATAAATAAATAGAGCTAGCTGCATGATATGAAGGGAATAGAAGGAACTATGGTTACTAGAAATGACAGTTGGCCAGACAATCAGATTCTGGGTCTGAAAACGAGCCTCTAAGCATCTTATTTTAGATTCTTTTGGATTTTTGAGAAAATATATAAAAAAAAAATTTTCATGTAGAAGTAACTGTACTGCTATTGAGTAATTTCTTATTTGAGTCTCCTTTTATTTTTAATTTTTTTGGCTAACCAGATCTGAGGGGCATGCATGAGCCATGATGTGCAACCCCTGTGTGGGCTACCAATGTAATATTCTTTTTAGGAACTTTAAGAGCCAGTAATTTGTAGAAAGGCTTAGCTAATTGTTTGGCAAGTTAAACTTAGTACAGAATACTTATTGCCTACATGCATCTATGAAGATTCTTATGTCTTTATAAATCTAGAGTACCAGAGGATATGCAAAGAACTATGCAATTTGTGTCCCCTGACAACATGGGTGTTGACGGGAGCACTTGACAATCACTCATATTGTGGGGCTAAGGATCATGACAGCTTACTAGTTTAGGGGATGAAAAATGTGGGAAGACGAGGATTTATGTATCAAATAAGATCAGAATAAACCTAAAATTGAAACTTGAAAGTGCAGAATTCCAGAAAATATGTGCCAGAAATTTGAGTAACTATTCATCACCTAAAATGGAGCATCGAGGAGAATAGGGAATTCATCATATTTCTAGGTATGTGATAATTTGGGGTGTCCTCACTGGGGCAAAATACCATTTTTAGATGGCTGGCATTTTCCCCAAATAGCTATGGTGGCACCAGGGTGGGAAGACAGTTAGGACAACAGAAGCACGGCTTTACTTTGAGAGCAAAAGATGGTTATGGCAAGATTTGAAGTGACTATAGGCGAAACAAACGAAGGGGAAGCATATTCGAGGAAGTTGCCTCGAGTATCCAGATCCAAGGCTCTCATATCTTCAAGAGCTCTAATAGTTGCAGAGAAATTCAGAAACGGATCTTTCATTGAATTGTAAGAGTACTTTAATATGTACAGACGATACTATGCATTCTGATAAGGCTAAGAGTTCCCCCTTTTTTTTCTTTTTCTTTTCCAGCAGAAGGCTAGGAGTTCAATGATGGAAAGTTCCGAAGCAGAAAATTTTGACTTCTAAAGGCAGTTGAAACCTACATTAAGCCAAAAAAAGAAGGCCCTTAACACAATTAAGCCAGTCTACTAACAAACAGAAAAATACAAGGGTACTTCATAGTCCCAGTCCACAAAATATCAAGTTCTTTTACAGCCTTGACTCAGTAAAGCTTAATAAAATCAGGATAAAACTACATTAACAACATAAATCACCTAAAGAAAGGGTGAAAGAAACAACTCAAACCAAGACTTGATTGCAAAAGGTCCCAAAGTAGGCATTCTTTGAAACCTAGTCAATTTTCAAGATTGTTCACTTCTTTTGATCTTAAGATTGTGCATTTCTTCGAGTAAGCTTTTTCTTATGCCTATAAATCATTGCCTCAGCCATCATGTGCCAAAGCCATCATAGCATGGTGGTAAAGGAACTTTTGAGGTGAGTTGAGGTTTAGTATTGCTTAAAATAAATGTTGGTCATGTGCTGTTGCGCATCATTTTCGTTCAGTAGGAGAAATCTCAACCACAACTATTGAAGTGCTTTTCAGTTCTATTTGGTTGTTCCTCACAATCACTCTCAGCTTAAGGCGAGAAGTTTCATGATAATACTGTCAGTGAGGATACAAGAGTTTTATTTCTCTGATTTTATTGTCAGAGTTTGTCTAAAAGAACAGAAACCATGTTGGAGCAATTGGTGAAGCCAAAATCTTTAATTCCAAATGTGATAATGCAGTAGTAAACACATTTGCTGAGTGCCTTTTGGTTCAATATGCATTTTTCAAACTCTTCTTGAATATCCCAATTAGCTACAATCTGAGGTTCCATGCCTTTAACCACTTTTACTATCATAGTATCATAGTTTTTTTGGTTCAACTACAACCACTTCTGAGATTTAAGGTCTTTTGCTTTACAACTGAAGTTGTTTCATCCTTGATACTGTTTATCACCATAGACTAACTCTTCTCTTTCTGTAATTACTCTGGCGCTTAATCCAATTGTTTATCACTGATGCACCATTGACTATTTTCAAGATTTTTCTCTTATTGAGCAGTCTTAAGGGCCTTTTAAATTTTATTCTTAATCTGAAAATAATGTGATGACAGACTTGTCAAATTCTTGGAAATCTAGCATGTGATTTTTTTTATTTCATCTTATTTTTTTGGTGAAATTACTCCAACAACTAGATTATTTGTTCATTCCACAACCTGGATAAGCATGTTGCCAATCCCTTAACTACCATAGCTATCTAGCATAACCTTCAAAAGCACACTAATGTTAAACTTCTTCGATGGTCAACTATCGAGTCTCATAGGTACTCTCCACTAACGGACGTTAATGTGTGCCATATTTCTCCTTCTCAGTGAATCCTAAATGCTGGTTTAGGCATACCCCATTTGTTTCTCATATCGAATATCAAGTGCAAGCACAGACAATTTACTTCATTGCATCTACAACACACTCAAAATGTGGCATTCACCGCCACTCTCATTTTGTCACCTTTAGCTTAATTACATACATTCTAGTGTGTGATTACACTAATCAAGGAACTTGATTAGCATGTTTTAATGATAGCATGTCATGGGGGGATTATCATATTTTTTAGCATGATTAGTTGGTTTAATCAATGTTTATTTGCTTAATTAATCTATATGCTTAGGTTAATATTACTGATAATTAATTATCATAAGTGTGATTAATTATATTAATCATGTAGATTAGTGAAGCAAGTAGGTGTAGGTGTGTGCCACATAGGTATGTGCATAAGGTGTGTGCTTCATCTAATGGGAGCTGTGTGCTTGTTGCTAGCATTGAGTGTGTGTGTGTGACATGTGTAGCTATAGATACAAGTTTGTCTTCAAGCCAAGGAGAAGAGAGAGAGAGAGAGAGAGAGAGAGAGAGAGAGAGATAGAGATAGAGAGAGGATCTTGTTAGTATTTTGTGTGTTTGGCAAAAGAGAAAGTGAGACAAAAGAAAAGAGAAAAAGAGAAAGGATGAAGAAATTCAAGGGGAAGCTTGTGATTTCATTAGTGAAGGTGAGGAATCTTATATTTATGCTTGTTTCATTGCATTTTTGTTAATTGTTACATGATAGCATATCATGTCATGCCATAGAGATGGGAATTGGAGTGAGGAGTGGGAGATTGTATAAGATTTCCAAGTGAACGCCTTGAATCCTTCATTTGGTGCATGTTTTGGAGCTCAAAGTCTATTTGGAGACTTTAGAAACATCATTCTAGTGTTTGGAGGACTTAGAAATGGGTTGAAAATTGCATGGGAGTTTTAAAATCAAGTTTTGGTGTCAATTAGGTCAAACTGGGTGAGCTTGGGGCACCAGAGCGACCCAGGAGAGCCATCAGGCGCACCTCAGTGGCCAGAGGGCGCTACAACGCGCCTAGGGGCGCCTGATGGTGCTTTTCTCTGAAGAAGGGGTGCCAGTGCACACTCCAAAGGCACACTAGCACGCTTCCAGGCCGCAGCTACAACGCACTTTGGTAAAATGGTCATATTTCACTCTAGAAAACTTGAAACGCCACACCGTTTGAAGCGTTGAAAAGTAGACTCATAGATCTTTTCATTGATATAAAGTTGGTACTATAACTCCTTGTAAATTGAGAGATATTGTAGTTTAAAGTTGACCAAAAATTACTATCAGCAACACTGTTTTTCAAAATTTTAGTCCATCTTTCATTGAACATAACTTATTCATCTGGAATGCATTTTTGACCCACGACTTATCAAATTAAAACTCTTTAAGCCTATTTTCATATGAAACTGCTCTAGAATGTAAATTCTTTATTTTGAAGTTGATGTGATTCAAAGAGTAAATCTGTGTTGAGGGACTAATGTTCAAACTTTCAAATTTTGTACTCATGTTATGCATTGGCACACTTGTATGGTATTCTAGTATGATATTAGGAGTATCATTTTATATATTGATGCTTACTGAATTATGATGTAGTATATGCTTCACAAGTTTGATATGGTGGTGTGTGTTAGGTACGGAAGCGGTTTAAGACACTCCGGTCCAACCTAAGGAGTGACATCATTTTGGTTGCAAGTGATATAAGGTGGGAGAGTTTAAGATATTCTTTCTCATATTGAATTAAATGTCTTATAATCTATATTGATATTGGTAATGATTGTTAACGTTGTTGTTGATTGTGTGAGATGTTTAAGATAATCCTTCTCTTATTGAACTGGATATCTTGTTGCCCATGTTGGTTATGATTGTAGGATGATTGTTGGCTTATGAGGTGGCATTGCACACAACATATATTATGTGCATATCTTGCATTGCACAGAGAAGGTTTAGTCTATGTGAGACTAATCTAAGGTTTAGATAATGTGGGGCTAACCTAAAGGGTGTCGATGTAGGACATCCTTGATAACAAACCATCGATATATTGCGTCAATATTATTAAAATAGCGCGCACATACGTGTTGTATTATACATTGCATCACAAGAGGCATTGCATTTCAGGAGGCATTCCTCATTGGTGTTGGAGGCAAGCATATGATTATATAGTAGTAATGATGATGGATTATCTATTGTTGATTGATTCGGCATTTATTTAGCATTTATTCTTTATGAGTATTGATTATCTTTATAAGCACATTGACATATAACTCACATCCACACAAATTGTTTTGTAGGTGAGATGGAAAGGGAGGTTTAGTCCACTGCTGTCACTGTCGTTGTTGATGTCATATTGGAGAGCTTTGAGAGCTCTTTTAGTTTTGTTGGACTTGTATTTGTTGTATATTGGGTGTGAGTTTAGAGTTTATTTACATTTGGTTTGTAATTATTATGGGCTTAATTTGATAGTCTTTTTATAATATATGTGTGGAGGATTGTGGGATGGTTTATTTATATAATAATGTTAGTTATCCTATTAAGATTTCTTTCTTTGGGATTGTTGTGAGGCTTCGCTGACAAGTTGTTAAACTGTGCGATCACATCTACCCTGAGAAGGTATTAATGACGGTTGATTAGGAGTGTAACATTTATTGGCAGTAATTACATAAATTATTCTGTTTTCGATGGTCTATCAAAGGCTTCAACTCTTTTTTTCTTTTGTAATGATGCTGATGCCACTAAAGGCTATTACTCCTTCCAATGGGCCAACGTTTCTTCCTGACATGTGAAGAAGTATCGATCCAGCGGCAAAGCAAATAGTGTCTGATAGGATCCACGGTCACTAAACTCATATGGATATCTGACATAAATTATTATTCAAGAACATATTGGCATAAAGTTCCTTATCAAAAAACATACAACCATAAAATTAAGTCACCTAATTCACTCAATAATGATCTTAGAGCTCTTGACATGTCTATTTGTAGCTTTCCACACTTGGTAACTTGAACTTCAAAAACACCTGGGAGAAGGTTGGCACAGGTTTTGGCTACCAAGTATGTCCCTCCTTTATCCGTCTAGAAATAATTTTACAAACCAATAAAAAAACTTGAGTTATAATGCTTGAGGAATAAGTTAAAAGTTAATAACCAATCTTCAACTTCAAGGGGAGTCCTAACAACTAAAAATTCTGATACTCCGTGACCTACTCTTGAATTCTCGTAACTTCTGTCACTGTCACTCCATCCAGCAGGGGCAGGTGGATTGACAGTTTTGAGAGATTTCCAGCATAAGCAGTAGTTGAACCAGCATTTTAAAAGGAATTGTGAGGCAACCTGCCTCTGATATCTCAATTCTTGGAATTATAATTTGGATGATTCAGGTATATCTTCTGAACCTGACCCACTCATAGCCCTACTATGTTGATATCAGAATTGCCCAGTACTTACCCTGAAGCCCCCCTGCAGGGGATAGTGAATTGGGACTAGACATCAATGATCAACCACAAGGAACAACTGAATTATTGGCATTTTCCTCTTTCTGTCCTTGTTTGACCACAAAGAATTGTTGGCATAAGGGGGCAACCAAGAGAAAATTTTGCATACCTCAAAAATCAATAAAGTAATATGAACATGTCATATTTCAAATAACTTCCACGGAGGCAGTAAGGCACTATAATTATGGAACTTGGATAGACCAATAGAAAAGGAGTTAATTTTTGTAAGCTTGAAAAAAAAGGAAAGAAGAAGAAGAAACACACATGATGTTACAGCACAGAGCAGCAATTGATGGTTGAAGAAACTACCTGGTCTTGATATAAGGTGAATACGGGACCGAGGTCCATCAAACATCCAACTATCTTCATCCAAGGATTTGACCTCCTTGTTGAGTGCAGCCATTAAATCAGATTTCAGAACTGCCACACATAAACAATTCAAAAAAAGGGGAATGCATATACAAAATGATTTGTATGGTTTCTACTGTTTTTGTTTCCAAAAAGATTAAAAAAAATTCAATCCAATCAACCTAGTTATAGTCAAGTGCAAGTGTATGTGCTTCTGGACAGGAAAACACAAGATTCAAAATTTGAGATTCCTTTTGGCTTGTCCTCCCAAATTTTCTCAGAAACCAATAGAGTGTGAAAAAACAAATGTTATAAATGCACACAAGTTCAACCAAAGAAACCATACAAGGCCTACAAACACAAGAGAACCCCTAAAAGCCCTAAATGTTAACCTCACTGATAACTTTCAGCACAACATGAAGAGGAACTGGACATTTAAGTATGAGTGATAAGTGATAACAACTGAGCTAACCAAATTTCAAGAAGAATAACAAACTAACACTAGAAATCCTTAAATTTAAAAAAAAAAAGAAAAGAAAAGAAACATTAAAACCCAGAAGTATCATGTAGGATAGAGGACCTAGATTGCAAAACTTAATAATTTAAACCAATAGCGCGACTCACGACATAAGCTCACTAGAAAACTCTCTGTATCTCAGAAATATCATAGTTGAAATGGAGATTATTTGATGGTGAAAGAGACTAACCGAGAAGTGCCTCGTCCTTGCGATCTTGTATAGAGATGAGATCGGCTGGGAAATGGAAGTCGTCCACGGTCAAAGCAGACTGAGCATTTGCCCCTGCCATTGCTGTGGTCGAAATAGAGGAACGAGCCGGAGACGACGACAGTGAGCTGTTACTCATCTCCTTTATTTTCTCTCACTTTCCCAGAAAATTTAGCAGCGCAATGCTCCACGACCACGAAAGCTACACAAACGATACGAATCACAAGAAAATTAAGGCTTGTAGCTCGAAATTTGAACAGTTCGAGGGGGTCGTTGTATCAGAAAAGAAATGGAATGGCAAAGAAAGTGTGTTTAGATGAAGGATTTTGTGAAAAAACAGGATATGAAAGGGCATCTTGTGCTTAGTTGTTACATGAGTGGTAAAAGAATATAAAAAGAAAATAATAAAGTATTTGAAATCTCTTCTTTTTTATTTTTTTTTCTTTAATCATTAAGGCTATGTGGCTATGTGGAGGGGTAAGAAAAATTATAAGAAAATAAAATAGAATGGAAGGAAAATAAAAGAGTTTTCTTCTAAAATAATTTTATTTTTTAAATTTATTCTTAAAATATTGAATTTTAAAAAATAATTCTTACAATAAAATAAAACCAGCAATCTTTAAAGAAAAACGTAATTTAAAATTACGTTTTTTAAAATAATTTTACACAAAAAACGTAATTAGAAACTGTATTCTCCCTAAGAGGGAGAGTGAGAGAGAAGATAGAGAGAGAGAGAGCCAGCCGCCATTGTGAGGGTTTTAGAGAGAGAGAGAGAGAGCCGCAAAACCCTCCACTCTCTCTCTCTCTCTCTCTCTCTTCTCTCTCTTTTATTTTATATTTTTGAATTTTTAAAATAAAAATAATAAAAATTTTAAAAGTGTTATAGTTTTGTATAATTTTTACTTATGGGTAAAAATTGTTTTAAAAACTTAAAAAATAAATCTTTTTAGCCAAACAAAACAAAATTACTTGATAAGAAAATTTTATTTATAGATGACAATAATATTTCTGTGATCGGAAATTCAAAAATAAATCTTTCTAGCCAAACAAAACGATGTCAGAAATATTATGTGTGGAATTAATGATAGATCCGATCACATAAATATTATTATCATCTAGAAATAAATTTTCTTACCAAGTCATCTGGTTTTGTTTAGCTAAAAAAATTTATTTTTTGAGTTTTCAAGACAATTTTCACGCATAAAAACTAACAATAAACACGTGTTATGCACGAAATTACAATCATTAGATGATTTTAGAAAAATATTGACAAATTTTTTTTTACATAATCTTATGGTTTAAAATATTGTCCTAACTAAATTAAATTAAATATGTTGAACATATTTTTTTATTCTATATAACTAAAAAAATATAAAAAGAAATTTGTATATAATTACTATGATAAGTTATATTTTAAAAATATCTATATCCCTTGCAAAAAAATATGTTTGTTATAAGTTTGAAAATCAAGTTTATTGACCGTATTCATAGTATAAAAGAAAAAAAAACCATAAATTATAGAAAAAAAAAAGGTTGAAGATGGGCAACCATTATATATTTTATGGTTAATGTCGTTGCTTAAATTAACTTTGCTCAATATGAATTATAAAATTATTATCCATTTTAAACTTGTGATCTTACATATGTGCCTTATCAATTCCTCGAAATGATAATTTAAATAAATAAAAATATTAATGTACTTTATTGTTAAAAAAGTACAAATTAATAATAAAAGGAGATTAAATAAGTCTCCATAGTTGATTAAGACAAAAATCGGGAAATCTTCTGATTCCGTACATACTTAAACCATATAATTTGTAAAATCAAATAAACAAAAAAAATGTTAGCTTGTTTTGACCATATATAATAAGATCAATTACACCAAAAGTAATATTTAAATATCTAAGATTAGTAAGTTACTTGACTTGTGCATATATCTTATTATTTTTTATCATTATAATAGTTTTGAAAGATTTTTTCTTTGATAAAAATAATAGTTTTGAAACTAACATATCAAAAATTGGATTAACTCATTAAAAAAGTTTACTAAGTCTCTTTATTAAACAAATTATAAGGTTTGGGTAAATATAATCTATCAAAAAGTTTAAATATAACATTCATAAATTCAACCAAAAATTAAATTTAAAGGAAGCTAGAATGTTTAGAAAGACACTATATTTTAGGAATTTTAGAAAGAGTATATATTGAATTACTATATGGATTTTGAAGAATCAATAATTGTTGGTCCAAAAGGCAACCTAAGAGGGGGGGTGAATTGGGTTTTTCGACTATTAATACGAGTTAAGATTAATTAAAATTAATCTAAACAATATAGCAATGGTTAATCTATGTGCAAAACAATGTTAACATGAGAAGCAAAGAAAACAGAGCAAAAGGAGAGAGACACAGATTTACCGAGGTTCAACCACAAACTGTGGTCTACGTCCTCACCCCAAGACCTCCTTGAAGTCTTCTTCCACTATGTAATCAACTATTACAAGATGGGTTGCTGATTGACAAAGTGCTCAGCTCACTCTACAAGAACTCCTCACCGAGCTTCTTCGATTCCTAAGTAGTTTTGTCCAAGCTCCACTCAAACTTTACAAAAGTTTTGCTTTACACAAGAGAACTCTCAAACTCTCAGTTACAAGTGTATAAGAGTATACAACTCACAAACAAACTCTCTAACTAGAGTAGATTTACAATCAAAGTTTACAGATGAAGGTAGGAAGAATATTCAGTGTATATCAGTGATTCTTGTCTCTTGTTGTTTCTTCCTCTTGATTCTTATGTATAAATGCAGTTGAAGGTTAGTATATATACCCTTGCATTCATTCCATCCGTTGGAGGTGGTTGGGTATCATTAATGTGCGTCCAATCCGTTATAACGTTAAGAAAAATAGCCGTTATAACAGAGGAAGTCGGTTCCATTTTTTTGTGGTGTCGACACTTTCTGCTTCTGCATTTACCAGATATAGTTCACTGAGTTCATGAGTCCCCTCTTCAGGTTGATGAGGCGACTCCTTGTTCATCTGTCTTCTTCATACTAGGCTTCTACTGTCATGAGGCGACACTCCATCTTCATGTGTCCGCTTATTGATCATTTAAACTTCCAGCTTTTTGCTTCTGCTACCAGGAGGCGACACTTCATCTTCATGTGTCCGCTCATTGATCATTTAAACATCCAGCCTTGGCGCCTGTCTTCATGAGGCGACACTTCATAACAATGTGTTCGCTCATTGATCATTTTATCTTCAAGCCTTGGCGTCTGTCTTCATAAGGCGACACTTCATTACAATGTGTCCGCTTATTGATCATCTTATCTTCAAGCCTTGGCGTCTGTCTTCATAAGGCGACACTTCATTACAATATGTTCGCTCATTTTCTATTTGGTCTCCAGACATTTTGCTTTTGAGATCAAGAGGCAACACATTATTTCCATGAATCCCCTCATTGTTCAATATGTCTTCAGGCCTTTTAGCGTCTGTGATCAGGAGGTGACACCTCATTTCCATGAGTCCCCTTATTGCCCAGAATTCAGCCTCCAAATTTCTATTGATCAAGCTTATCAAAGCACTGGTATAAGAACTTCAAGGAGTATGTTTTTGGGGTATGATGATCAATCAAATCTTCCTAACTCATCAGAGTTAACTTCTATTCAATTTGGATTGAATTAATCATTGGATGTTTATCTTCTTCTTGAATCTCAAACTGTCAAAATTTCATTAGATCAATGCTGAACTTTTCTTCTTCATTTACAAAGCTTCTTCAATCATTGAAGAACATCTTCTTCAATGCCAAGCTTCCTCAATTGTGTAGAGCTTCACAATGCTTCAATTCTGATTTCCTCTCTTTGTTAGCAATTCTTCATTCTTCTTTAAAGATCACTTCATTGAGACTTTTGCAGACTTGATGAAATCTCTTCACACATCTAATCTTCATTGACTCTTTACACTGTAGAAGAATTCTTCACTTAGATTCCATGTAAAGATCAGAAATTCATTGTGAGCCGTCTTCTCAGCAACTTCAATCATATGTCTTGAATTGGTCTATAGCATACCAGATGAAATCATCTCTTGAGCATTTTTCAAACTCTTCAACAATCAATTCATCTTCAACTGAGCATTGCACTTCTTCAACTGATCTTTGCAGATTCTGATGAAATCTTCTTTAGGCATTAACATCATCTCCATTCTTCATCTTTAATTGATCATTTCATTTCCTTAACTAATGAAGTCTTCAGCCTATCTTGCAAATCAATCTTCACTGAATGTAAGATATTTTCTTGAAGTAGAGATAGTCATCATTTCTCAGTTTGATTCATTGCATAGCTCTTTGAATACATTGTTTGATCTTGAACTTGTTGTGCATTCTTCTTGATATGTATTAGACTCAAGATCCAACATTAAGTCTAAGTTATGAACTTTGTTAATCTGCACACTAAATAAATTCATTAGTAACATAACAGAAGGTTTAGTTATCATCAAAATTAACATGGGAATTAACCTTGAATCAATAAGGATCAACCTCGACTCAACAATAATAACATATTTATACACAAAAAATACAAAGCAATAATGAAAGGAGATTAAATAAGTCTCCATAGTTAATTAAGATAAAAATGGGTAAATCTTCTAATTCCATACTTAAACCATATAACTTGTAAAATTAAATAAACAAAAATATTTTAACTTGCTTTCATTATATATAATATGATCAATTACACCAAAAGTAATGTCGATTAGTTAGTCACTTGAGTTGTGCATATATCTTGTTACCTTTTATCATTATAATAGTATTGAAACTTTTTTTTTTAATAATAGTTTTGAAACTAACATAACAAAAATTAGATTAACTCATTAAATTTTTTTTACAAAATTAGATTAACTCATTAAAATTTTTTTACTAAGTCCCTTTATTAAACAAATTATAAGATTTGAATAAATATAATCAATCAAAATGTTTAGATATACATGTACGCTAATTCAACAAAAAATTAAATTTGAAGGAACTAAAATGGTATAGAAAGATACTATTTTTTAGGAATTTTAAAAAGAGTATAGATTCAATTACCATATGGATTTTAAAGAATCCATGATAACATATTTATATATAGACATTAAATATTGTTTTGAATGACTTTGAAAGTTTTCCTACTAAAAAATGACAATTTAAAAAATATTATCATATGAATTAAGTGACCAATAGGGTTCATGACATTTCTATTTTTGTAATTTTTTAAATTCAAAAATTTGAGAAAAAGGAACTTAGACTTTCAAGCTCAATGTCTTAATAACATTCTGTTATAATATATAGTATAGATTGTAGAAAAATTATAATATTTTTAAAATTCTCATTATTTTTATTTTAAGAATTCAAAAAAAATAAAATATATATATAGAGAGAGAGAGAGAGAGAGAGAGAGAGAGAGGGAGAGAGAGAGAGAGAGAGAGAGAGGAGGGTTTTAGAGAGTCAAATGAAGAGAGAGAAGAGTGAGAGAGTGAGAGAGAGAAAAAGGACAAAACCTAGTTAGTAATTGTGTTTTCAGAGAAAATCCAATTTGAAATTAGGTTTTCTTTGAAAACGCAATTGGGTTCGTTGATTGTGAAACCATTTTAGAAAGCGCAATCTTGGATTGCGTTTTATCTTATTATGGGAATTACCTTTTAAAATCTAACATTTTGGGAATAAATTTAAAAATTGAGATTATTTTGGAAAAAAAATTAAAATAAATAGGTATTTGTCCGATTAGGTTACTACATGAGAACATAATCATAGGTATTGTAAATTTTTTTTTTGGTTTGGTTACCTAAATAAATAAATAATTTCATTGCCTATTCATTTTCTTTATTCTCCAATATCCAAAAATAGGCATTAGGACCTAATTTTATTGGCCATTTTCCTTGGCATGATGAGTTTGCATTTTGTGGAAAGATTGTTGCTGAAAATGGATATATTTCTCCCCAAGGAGTTAACTTTTGGTTTAAAATCTATTCTCTTCATTGTTTTTGCATTTTGCCAAAAAAAAAAAAAAAAAAATTCAACAAAAGCTATGTCAACAATTTGAATACTCTGAACTTCAATCTTAAAAGGCGAAAAGAAATCGATCAATGCAGTGATAAGCATGCAATCCTGGATATAGTTTGCAACTTTGCACTATTCTCAATCACATTAACCAGGGATTCTTTCTCCTCTTCTCCTCAACTTTCAATTTTCTAGAAACTCTTCTCATTACCATGGGAAAAACATTCGAACGCATGCTTAGAAATATGGAGAAAACTCTCCATGAATTTGATGTTTCCACAGAGAGAGAGAGAGAGAGAGTTGGTGTCTAAACCATCCTCCATAGTAGCTTACTCTTCTTTACTCTAGACTACATGATGACTATAACCTCTAAATTCCTTTTGACATCTGCTTGCAATTTCAATCAAAGAAAAGCTTCAAAGGGACTCCTCTCAAGCATCAAAGGACGATCCAAAAGAGGATGCAAAGGCGTTCAATTCAAACAATTAAAACAAATTCAATTTCCAGACAGCAAAGATATGCCAAGAACCCCCAAAAGAATTATTATAAATCTTCATTGATAGAGATATAACAAGCTGTTTCACGCCCTCCAAACCCAGACACCAATTTACAGAACAGAACACAAACCCCCCACCCCACTGAATAAAAACAACTTAAATGTCATGAACATACTATAAAGCTCCGATTAAGTTGGACTCAAAAAGATCCACACTTCAGTCAGCAATGATTCCTTGGTAAACAACACGAACCAAAAAAGATACCCAGCTAAGAGATCTCATCTTGTTCCAGGGCAGATTCTGAGTGAGTCGTCGAAATGGGATGATGCCAGAAAGAACTTTGGTCACTCTTACCATGGAATTGAGATATATTTCTGATCAAGCCGCAAGTACTATGACCACAATGAGAATCACAATGCCAAATATCACCAAAAGCAAGCAGGTCTGTGTTGAATACACAAAGATTAGTGAAAGATAAAAGAAATTTATTACATGGTAAGAAATATTCAAGTTGCAGTTGAGAGAGAACATATGTATATATATATATATATGTTTTTTAACAGGTAATTTATTATGCTCAACTGTACTCAAACCTAAAAGTGTATCCCTTCAGCTTTTTTATGTGAAGCACTGAGCGACAAATGTTCATCCAAAGAGTATCCTCAATGGCTGCAATGGCCCAACTATAAAGTCAGTCATAACACAATGGTAATAACTACATCCCTCTGACCACCCAAATACTAAATCTTGACCGATTGAAATGGTTTTCAAACAGGACAATTGTCACACTACAGCACCATAATCAGTCCTACCATATGAATTCCCACAATTAAAGATGCCTAAACCCCACCATGAATTTTTGTAAAATCAAACTTGTAAAACAAAACACTGGAGAAGCGTATAAGGGGGGTACATTTGAACTCCACCTAAGGATCTAATGGGCCTTCTCATTGGTAGAAGTGGCTGAACATGTAGATTCCACGATGAAGGAACCAACTACACCCTTCAGCCTTCCAAAGTTCAAAATCTTAATCAAATTATATGATTTTCAGACTACAGGTCAATTACAAGACTGTTCAAAAGGATCCTTCTAAAGCCAAGCCTGCAATTAATAGTTCATGCCTAGCAAAAATGCTTAAGAAAACAAAAGACTAAAGACAGTGGTCTTTAATTACCAGAGACGAGTTTGATCTTTGGGTCTTTGCTGCTTTGACAAGCTGGGATTTTCCCTGTGCAGTTGCAGCATGAGCGCCTTCAATGTTCGAGCCAATATCATCTGAAAGACAAATTTTCATGGCATTTAACAACATGAACCAGAAATGCTAATATGCAAACATAGCGAGGCAAGTGCCTAACTTACCAATCATAGCTCCTTGTTCATGGACCAGAACAGCAAGGTCTTTAAAAATCTCATTAACCTCCCCAATTTGGTGCTGGATTTCTTGTATTCCCTGCTCTCTTTCTTCAATGATAGCCTCGTTGAAGACAATCTCATTGTCCAACAACAAAACCTCCTGTCTGTAGTACAAATTACACAGAAGCTAAGGGGATTAGATTTCATGAGGATAGGAAACCAAGTTTTTTGATGGGTTCAAACGAATCAGATTCAGTGCAGGACCAGTTTAAAGGAGATTTTCAACACATCATATGATAATTTTACCAATACCCGACTTATCTTCCCCATAAATATAAAATAAATCCTATGTTCTAGTGTGTTCTCATTATTTAGTCACTCTTCCACCACATGCTCTCCAGCCTGTCACTGCTGCCGCCTTTTATCTGCTGGAGCTCCATGTTGACTGAGATACCCATCAACATATATTACTAATACGTGCTTTTGTTATTGCATTTACCAATTATCTTTTCAGATACATAGATCTCCAATCCAAGTTTGGGATCTCTAATCTCTTCCAATCCGTTCTCTCAACTATCTGCAGCTCATCTTCTGTAACCCTGTCTCCCTGTTCAGGGTGAGAATGGTGAGGGCGGCCCTGGGGATTATGATTTAGTACGAGTGCACAATTTGGAATACAATGGTCTGCAGTAGGGGTCCTCAGCAGGACTAGGTAAAGATATAGGGGCCGTAGCATACCCACCCCAATGTTGTCCCTACTCTGGATGTATGATGGTATAAACCATCAGATTTGTAGTGTTGAATTGTATCCCTTTTCTGTAGGTTAATGTGGAGTGCATATTTAAGAAAGGGAGGGAGAGAGGGTCCCTTTCAAAATTTCTACACAATTTAAGTTATTGCAGAATATGCTTCTGCATAACTTGTATATATTCGATGAACTTAGTAATTGATTTAACCCTAAAGCCCAATAAATTTTTGAAAACCTAAGTTATGACCTAGATCAGTATCAGAATAACTAGAGATATCATGAAATGGATACCATTATATCTATTCATTTGTTTATAGGAAATGGATACCATTATATCTATTTATTTGTCTATAGGACATGGATACCATTTTATAAATGTCTTATGACAAATATAATGAAAACAATTTATTTTATACATTTATATCTTGGAAAAGAAGTAGGAACACTAACCAGTAAGCACTAATGTTTTACCTAAGAAGCCCCAAGTATTTACGAACACAGAAATTGTTAGGGTTTTAGGGTTTCAAAATTTAAAAGGAGGTATTAATAAGTATAAAAACCATAATAACTTAAGTTTTTAGTTTTTGATCTCCATTTTGTTCTTTTCCAACAGTTAGCCAAGACCCCAGATGGATGTGTTCAAGAGATAGAATGTGTTTTCCATGTGTTTGTAGAATGTTCAATTTGGATAATAAAATACTATGGTACATTTGGACATGAGTTCAATAGGTGTCGAGGCTTGTCCAACAAGTGACAATGCCCAACATGTAATGGACATAGACATGACACCACAGTTGGTGTGTTTGTGCTTCCTTGAGCCCACCCTGCATGGGACCCATACATGTGAAATGTGTATATTGAAAATCACATAAGAATAATACTGCAAGTCAGAACACAGAATTTCCACCCTACTCTCACCTCCCTTCAAAAAACACACGCACAAAACAAGAAAAATATGAATATTAAAAATAAAAAAAAAACACCAAGCTACTTGCAATATGTTACTTTACAGAAAGCTCATACATATGTATATATATGCACACATATTGTTTAGATTCAGATATACCACTTGCAACAACAACCAGAAATAGCAAAATTAGTGAAACTCACCTTCTAGATTCCACAAGAAGAGCACGCTGTTCTGGACTCTTATCTGAACTCACGTCGACCTCACTAGCTGTGTAGCTGTCATAGAATATAATCAAATCCATAACATAAGCAACATGGACAAATGGAAGATTCCATTTTGAAGTATAAGCAATATGGCTACCCGATACTTGTCAATATATATACACACATTTATGGCTGTCCATCTATATGACAGATTAATATTCATGTATTCATGTAGATTAACATCCCAAAACTAACTTTGTGGATACAATCTATAGAGGAAGTTTCAGACCTAACCATGTAAATACAAATCCTTGTACAATAACTACCTTGAAGGAAGAACTGCTTTGTGAACAAAAGGAGTATATGCTGTCTCCCTTTCAGCTGCAAGCCGCTGAGCCTTCTGGAACTCTTTCAAAACTGCTTGAAAATCTTTTGCAAGTTTAGCATCTGAAATCTTCTTGCTGGCCTGCAGTTAAAGGATTGCATTCAACACCCCAGAGAGAGAGAAAGAAAGAGAGAGAGAAAGAGAGGGAGTTATAAAAGGGTCATTCTTATGCCACTTATGTCTGTTAATTCAAACATATTAAGAAATTAAAAAAATTTGGCACAAGGACCACAAGAACAAAAATTTGAATATAACTAGTTTCTCAAATGCCATCTCCGATGGAGGCCCAAGAAAGTCCCTTATGAAAGGGAAGTACAGCACAGAAGAACCTTTTTGAACACAATAATGAAAGTATGCGAAAATAAAATGGATGGTTTTCATCATGGGGGCATTTCAAAATGGATGTTGTTGGGCCCTTTCAAGTGTAAGCCCGTGTAAACTATTGAGAGTCTATTTTCTATAAGTAATTGAACTAAATGTGATTGAATTTGGGTGTTTTATGTTTTGGTGTTTTAAAGTTTTTAATTTCACAAAATTTGACTGCACTTAATACTACGATTTAGGATAAAATTTAGTTCAAATTTTTAGTTGAGAATTCATTGATTGGTCATTTTTTAAAGAATTGCATTGATGTGTTCTTAGGAATTATTAATCTACTAAATTCAGGGAAGATAAAGCAAGAATTTAGGATATCGGGACTTGGTTAAAAAATACCAATCATTTCTGATGTGTTAGCAAGAATTTAATGGGTCGAGCCACCCAATAGTTTTTTAATCCAGGTTAAGTCCAGTTCTAGATTGTGATCCAATTCAGTTTAGTAGCTTATTTCTCAATTTAGAAAAAGCCTTAGTACATTGTCATCCCCAAGATCACATCCCATCCCACTGATTTCGAGCTATACGATGAAGTGCTTCGGGGAGCGATCTATCCGATCGAGTCGTATCGATGGAAAGAGCTATGGACGAGCTTTTGGGAATTCTCTGGTCTACACATTTCTCAAGTCGTTTGACGATGCGTTATAACAAGGGAATAGGGAGAAATGGAAATTTAGGCGGAGCATCTGTAAGATACTTCGGAGAACTTTTATCGATTATGGGTGTTTAGCATCGTGAGGTCTTCCTTAGATTAAACAGGGGTGTACGACGAGATCCGTTGTTCAGTAACCTAGGACCAGTGTTGTTTTGGGGCGCGTTCGCGTCGTCAGGGGTAAAATGATCATTTTTGCTGGTTTTGGCTGAAAATGGTCAGGAATGGATCGAAATGTCATGTTAAGCGTGCCGAATCGTTCAGGGATGTTTTCAAGAGAGTCTTTTACCGTTTGGTGGGGTTTGTGCAGTGTTGGGGTGTTCAGGGGCAAAATGGTCATTTTGACTAGAGTTAGCCGAAATAAGACCAGAATTGGACTGGCTAGGTGTGGAGTACACCTAACAGTTTAGTAACATTTTGGAAGGGTTGACTTATCGTTTTAAGAGATTTTGAACTTTCCCAAAATGTTCCTGGAGGTTGAAAGGGCAGGTTTGGTCACTTTTCATTGAGTCGGCCTAGCAAGCGCCGATATTGAACTAGGTGTTAGTTGCCGAGACCGCCCGATCCCAAAAAACTACCTGTGCGGTGTTGGTCCCTGAGACCGCCTGGTCTTAGAGAGCTACCTGTAGGGTGGTGCTGATTTTTGAGAATGCCTGGTCTCAGAAAGCTACCTGTGAGGGTGGTGTTGGTCTCCGAGAATGCCTGGTCTTGAGGAACTATCGAATGACGGACATTCTGCATTGGCGGGCTAGCAAGCACCAGAAGTGAACCGTTTGGAATTTGATAGGGTGTTGGTCCCCGAGATCGCCCGATCTCGAGAAGCTACCGGGATGGCATTCGAAAACCTTTGAAACTTGGAACGATACTTTAGAGGAAAAAGTTTGAAAACCTAAAATTTTGAAATGTGACTTTTGAGGCGGAAGCTTGAAAACACAAAATTTATTTTTGGAATAAAACTTTTTAAGGAGAAAGTTTGAAAACTCAAAAACTTTGAAATGAAACTTTTTAAGGCGAAAGTTTGAAAACCCGAAATCATTGAAAAGAGGCTTTTTGAGGCAAAAGCTTGAAAACCTAGAATTTAATTTTGGAATGAAACTTTTTATAGTGAAAGTTTTAAAAACCCAAAAATTTGAAATGAAACTTTTTGAGGTGAAGGTTTGAAAACCTGAAATCTTTGAAAAGAGTGTTTTTTGAGACGAAAGCTTGAAAACCTAGAACTTAACTTTGGAATGAAACTTTCTGTGGAGAAAGTTTTGAAAACCTAAAAACTTTAAAACAAAACTTTTTGAGGCGAAAGTCTGAAAAGAGGCTTTTTGAGGCAAAAACTTGAAAACCTAAAATTTAATTTTGGAATGAAACTTTTTGCAAAGAAAGTTTTGAAGACCCAAAAACTTTGAAACGAAACTTTTTTAAGAAAGAGTTTGAAAACCCGAAATCTTTGAAAAGAGGCTTTTTTTAGTCGAAAACTTGAAAACCTGAAATTTTTGGGAGACGGAACTTTTGAAGAATAAAGCTTGAGAAACCCGGAAGTTGATTTTAAAAAGAAACTTTTTGAAGAAAAAAGTTTACAAAACCTTTTGAATGGAATTTTCTGAGGGAAGAAGTCTGAGAAACTCGGATGTTGATTTTAAAACAAAACTTTTTGAAGGAAAAAGTTAGAATACCTAGAAGGTATTTTTGAGATCAAACGTTTTGAAGAAAAAAGTTTAAAAACCTAGAAAGTTATTTTTGAAATCAAATTTTTTAGAGGAAAAGTTTAGAAAAAATTAGTTCATCCAGCCATGGACGCAATCTACTCTATGGAGCAGAGTAAGAATGAGAGGTAAAAATCAAGGTGTGTTGTTCCAATTACTGGACTTAAATAGTATTTCAGACTACTATAGATACCAGAACAGTTAGTAGATCACATGCCATAATAGAAAGCACAGGAAAATTTCTTTCATGTGTTTTTCACCATGTCAAAATATTAAAATTTTCTACCTTATATTTTTGACAAAAGGTCTCATTACACTACATTTTAAAGTAATGTATGCATAAGATTTTGCAGAAGTATTATGAAAGTAATGTATAGCTATGGTAGTTAAGTATGCCATTCTGTTGTGGCATCTGGAAGTTGGGGTAGATTGTCAGCATAGAAAATTTATTTTAAACAAAAACTTTTTGAAAAAGTTATGGAGTGGCTTTTTCCTTCAAATTTTTTTTTATTAATTTCAAAGTTTTCTATGTTCGAAATTCATTTCAAAGTTTTCTAGACTTTTTCCTTCAAAAGGTCTTATTCGAAATCCACTCCATAACTTTTTCAAAAAGTTTTTGTTTAAAATAAATTTTCTAGGTAATGAACAAGCATAAAAAGTGCAGCCATGCAAGTTTAGACAATGTTCTTACTGGCCTCCTCCATGTTCATTACTCATCTAATCCCAGATGGTCCCAGTTCTTTGCACTAGTTGCCCATTCCTATGCAATCTCACTCCATCAAGAAAGAAATGGATTGGAGGACTTTTGTGGCAGTTGAGAATCTGCTGATTATTGTTGATAGTGTAATTGTTAATAAGTTTTCATATTAAGGGTTTATATGATCTCTATAAACCAACTAACAAAGGATTGTAATTTACCAAATCTAGCTTATTCTCAACTGCCACAAAAGTCCTCCAATCCATTTCTTTCTTGATGCCAAACATTCACTGCATTTTAATATAGAGTTACTCGATGGGCCCAATAAATAGGCCATTTAATTACTTCATTAAAAAATTAGTAGCCAGTTAGTTGATTGTTCTCGAGGCTTTAAACTCGATGGTAATTCTTGTATAGCTACGCAGGCAACCCTTATGGGTGCGGTCACAACATTTTTCAAATCTCAAATTCCACAACATTTTTCAAATTTCTATTTCTACAACTTCTTTCCAATCTCCAATCCTACAATTTTCTTCAAGTTTCCAGTTTCATGATCTATTTTTATATTCAACCTTCAATTTCAATTCTCAAAATCTTTTTTCCAAATTCAAACTTCTATCTCTTCCTTTTCAAATCAAATCAAATCTCTTTTACTGTTTTTACATTTCTTATTACAAGAATAATCCTTTCCTAATCTCCATTATCCCCCAACAGAGCCATGGGGATGACCGTTTGGACAAAATTTTCACGAGGGGGTAGGATGATTCCCCGTGATGCAATGCCCTGTGTCATTTTGTTTCAAGAAGTTAATTAATATATTAATTATTTTATAGCTTTCCAGCTCAGTTTAATTGCCTCATATACTAAACCTCCCTTTCCATCTCACCTACAAAACAATTTGTGTGGATGTGAGTTATATGTCAACGCGCTCACAAAGATAATTGATACTTATAAAGAATGAATGCTAAATAAACACTGAATCAATCAACAATAGATAATTCACCATCATCACTAGTATATAATCATACGCTTGCCACCAACACCAATAAGGAATGCCTCCTGAAATGCAACGCCTCTTGTGATGCAATGTATAATACAATAAATATGTGCGCGCTATTTTAATAACATTAGCCTAACGTATAGATAACTTGTTACCAAGGATGTCCCACATCGACACCTTTTAGGTTAGCTCCACATTAGCTAAATTTTAGGTTAATCCCAGATCGACTAAACCTCCTATGTGCAATGCAAGATATGCACACAATGTATGTTGTATACAATGTCACCTCATAGGCCAACAATCATCCCACAATCATAACCAACATAGGCAATAAGATATCCAATTCAATAAGAGAAGGATTATCTTAAACATCTCATGCAATCAACAACAACATTAACAATCATTACCAATATCAATATAGATCATGAGACATTCAATTCAATACGAAAAAGAATATCTTAAACTCCCCAACCTTATATCTCTTGCAATCAAAATGATGTCACTCCTTAAGTTGGACCAGAGTGTTTTGAACCGCTTCTGTACTTAACACACACCACCATATAAAACTTGTGAAGCATATACTACATTATAATTCAGCAAGTATCAATATATAAAATGATACTCCTAATATCATACTAGAATACCATATTAGTTTGCCAATGCATAACATGAGTACAAAACTTAAAAGTTTGAACATTAGTCCCTCAACACAGATTTACTCTTTGAATCACATCAACCTTAAAATAAAGAATTTACATTCTAGATCATTTTTATAAGAAAATAGGCTTAAAGAGCTTTAAATTGATAGGTCTTGGGTCAAAAATGTATTTTGGATAATGCAAACTCCAGCCAATACATGTTATGACGTCTTCAGTGGCTCCCATTTTATTGTCAATACCAATCCCATCGAGTTAGGAGTGGGTATTATAGAGCCCACTTAAGTGTATAATCCATCACCTCATATTTTCATCTACAAGGTGTCAATACCAATCTCAATTAATACCTCATGAATGTTTCGCTGACTAGACTATAATCCCTGCATTTTGAAATTGCTATTAATTTCTAAACTAGATCATTTACTAGACACGTATTTTCAAGCATCCTAAACTTTGAGTTTGGGGAAGGCGCACTGGTTTCCCTTTGGTATGATAACTGGCTGCCAATGGGGCCAATATATCAAAGAATGGGGGATAGGGTGATCTATGATTCTAAACTAGGTAAAGAAGCAAAAGTTAGCACTATTATTAGAGACAACCAGTGGCATTGGCCTATGGAAAATTCCATAGAGTTGATGGAGCTCAAGAGGTGTATGTCATGTATTCCACTTCCTAATAAATAGTTCTTGTACTGATCAAGCTATGTGGATTCTATATTTTGTTAAGGCTGCAATGTATCTAGGTTTGTCCAACTCAACTAGGGGAGGCCCGTCTTCTCTTGGGGTTGCCAGGGCTTGGGGGCTCGAGTTTCCCAGCTTCACTTTTATGCTCAGCAAAGACAACCTTTGCTTTTGAGCCTTTTCCAAATGACCAGATTATTATGAGGCTCCGGTTGGTGCTGTACGTCGTCTTTAGTTACTTTTGTAACAATAATAGGTCGACGGTCTCTTTGTCTCTGGTGAGCTTAGTAGTGGATCTGGACAGGCTAGACTATGTTGATTCGGTGCTTTCACCTTCGCCTGCTTCTTACGAGGGATGAGAGTGAGGACATCCGGGGTTTGGGGTAGCTTGACGAGCTTTTGGCCATTTCTGGTACGGTGGAGCTATGAGTATTTTCTGGTTCGTTGATTGGAGGTGTTAGCAGGCGATGCCTTCCCGCGGGCCACGAGGTGGGCCAGGCAGCATGTGGTCCAACGGTCTTTGCTAACAGATTTTGTAGCCCTCAGGGCTAACTTGGAGTTGCTGAGGCCTCGGGATGTGACCTGGGCACCTTACCACCAGTCCACCCAGTATGCCAGCATGAGGGACGTCATCCTTTTATCTAGGTCACAGATCACCTTTCGGGGCCCTGTGTCATGGGAGACGTATCTCGGGGAGCGCCACTGGCAGCAGCTTCATACTGCCTTCTGCGCGGCCATGGGTCCTCCCTAGTATAAGTTTGGACTTTATCGGGCTGGGGTAAAGATCCCTTATATTGTCAGGGTTCCTGGTGGGCTGTTCCTGCTTCCGCCGGATGTGGATTATGAGGCTCATTTTAGGGCGAGATCCATTAGCGCTTTCACCTAGCTGGATCTGATAATCGGAGGGCAGGTGGCCGGCCATGAGGTGGTGGAGCTTTGGCGTCGAGCTTAGGGCTTTGTTTCTAAGGAGGAGTACCTAGCAGCTTGCCAGGCACGAGATCAGTACCGTGCTGAGGTGGAGGCCTTGACTGCTCGCATATCTCGGATGAAGGCCCACTGGGTATGTTATTCATGGTTCTTTTTTCATATTTCTCATGCATCCCTTCGTGTTCTAATGCCAGATATATATTTTTTTTCCATACATACAGGGCCCTTATGACACCGGAGCTTCTTCTAGTCGGCCCTCCCCGTATGTGCTGGATATAGGCGACTTTGACTTGGATAACGACCCTGCTCCTTGAGGCGCCTTGCTTTTCCTGCGGACATAGTTAGAGTTTTTCGTTAGACTGATGGTTATTGTTTCTGTTTTTGTTACCATGTGTTGGCCATTATGGATGGTGACTGTATGATGATTTTATGTACATTATTTCTATTATCTTTTTGTTTCTTTACATGCGATGATGATTATTTCTTTCTTCTAGTCTTGTTTTGCATACATGTATGTGGATATATGATGGATATGAGTGTGAACACCGGAGTACAGAAATCATAATAGACTTAAGAAATGGTGGATATATGCAAACCTTAAGTAAGTGTGAAAAAGGTGAGTATATTGTCGCACACATTCAGGCAAAGCATACAGGTATATAGTTTTATGTAGACCAACCCGGAGGTAGATTGGGCGTTCACTAAAAACTATCATTTTGGCATTTTGCTCTTTCTTCGAAAATCCCCTTTTTTGTTATGCTCTTTTCTTGTCATGATGAGATAGTAGTTGCCCAATTTCTAGGGTTTCCATTTTCGGATCCGACTTCCCTCTCTCTCATCTGAGAAACTGTCACTCAATTGATTTTCTCTCGGGGGCCTTATGTTTGATCTGGTAGACTCTCCAAGTGACAGTCGAAGTAGCCTTTAGTAAAGGAGCGAGCAGTTTTGATCCACAATATGAGAAGACTTATTTTGGACCGTAATATAAGCTAGGTAATGGGTGATGAATGAAGGGGTATTGAGGGTCAAACAATTTTTTTTTGTTTTTTTTTTTTTTGGTGATAGTAACCAGAACCACCTTAAGTAAGCCTTTGCTGCTTTGTTCCCTTTTCTTTTTCGGATATCGCCACTTTCTTTTGAACTTGTTTAGGCTAAACAATCTTCCTTGATCTGAGGGGACTTTTTTTGGGTTGTAATGTGGCCAGGTTGCGGGTTTTTGAAAGAAAAGGGTATTGAAGGCTCAAAGCGTGATGTTATTTCTGGGTTTACCAGTGATCACTTTTTCAAATCTTTGCGGGCTTATCTTCCCCTTTTCCTCTCTTTCCTTTTTGTGCGAACGCGCATCCATATAGGACTTGTCATTTTCTTTTAGTTTCTGCTCCAGTATTATTGCTTGCATAATCTATTGACTCTCAAGAGGTATCAATCGTCATCTCCTCTTCTCTTCTCTCTCTCTCTCTCTCTCTCTCTCTCTCTCTTTTTTTTGAGTATTGCCTTGTTTACGTCCTCTTTCAATGTAGGAGCAGGCCTTCTTTCTCTCCATGCTCCTTTTTTGTCACTTTTTCCTTCGAGCTTGCTTTCGCCCATTGCAGGGGGTGATCACCAGTGTGGATTTTTCGAAGGAATATAATTTGGCTCAAAAGGGGTTTTTCAAAGGGCATTCTTTTAACTGTATGGTAGCAAAATAGATGGCCCATCTTCTTTCCAGACAAGATTGCTTAGACTATGAAGTTCAGTTTTAGAGCTTTTGGCGTTTTCCTTTGAAACGAACAGGTGTTAGCTTAATTGTTCTGTTACTCGCACTTACCCCAATATTGGCGGTGGTTTCTGATTAGGGTGTTTGAATGAAAATTACTTATGGCTCGAGTGGCTGACCAAGGGAATTGCTTTTGCTATTCCAGGGATTTTGAAATGAGGGCTTCTCTTCCTTTCGAGGGTCTAACTGCCGACTGTTTTGCCACGGCGTCCTTCAGAGGCCACTCTTTTTGTGATCCACTCTCTTTCCTTCCTTTTGCTATCTTTCTTTTGGAACAGAGGCAGTCCCCACAGGCGAGGACGCACATACCATCCCTCCTTTCAAGTTAGGGTACAACAACAAAAAAGGAAAATTATGAGAAAGAGCAAGTACCAAAGATGATAAATGCAAATTTCAACTTCTTTCATTTCGAAAGTTCTATTTACATGATGAGCTCTTGATTAGCAAAAGATGAAAGTAAAGTTAACAAAACAAAAATTAACAAGAAAGTAAAGACAAAGTTTGGTAGAGCGACGTCCCTTTGACAATCACTTCTTCAGGTAGGCTTTGGGACCACGCCTGCCTCCTCCATGCACCATTCATCGGCTTCCTCCCATGGTTGTGCTGGGCGGATCAATGCATCAGCTACGAAGTGGCAGAGATTAGTGGTCACAGCGCAACCAAAGCCTCATTCTCCTTCTTCTTTAGTGGGGTCAATGAGGTTGTGCACCCCATCTTGGGACCCCTGCTGGCTTTTCTTTAGTTGGGCAGTTTTATCAAACAGGTGAACTAAATTGGATCAGTGTAAATTGAGTCAGTCATTGATTATGAAAGGATTATTTAATAGCTCATAACACCTTGCTTATTTGAGATTGGATGGTGCAAATTTTATCCTAAATGGATGGGATGCTGAGTTCTCTACCTCCTTGTTTAATTCAATTTTCTACCTTATGAAATTCTTAACGTAATCGAACGGTAAACTATTGAAGTTCGGGTTTGAGATACAAAGTTAATTCTTAGATGTCGTAGTTCGGACAAGATTTCCAAGTCCAAGAAATCTTGTCTTTGATCTTTGTCTTGAGTTTCGTCTTTCATCTGGCATAGACCTTGGATTTAATTTTGGAATGAGCAGACCACCCTTTTTTGCCGCACCCATTAATTGGATAGGTAGAAACACCCTCTACACCGCTATTGTCCTTCATCGTAATGTCATCCACCCATTTCTCATATAATTCCTTATCAACAATGGTGCATACTTCCTTCTAGAAACTGCCCTCTAGGATTTTCCTTCTAAAGTCTTCGTTTCCCAACCAGAGAGTTCGAATGCCAGGCAAAATGAACTGGACGTTCAAACGCCCAAATGGCTTTTCAAACGCTAGGCCAAAATGGAAAAACACCCTCTTTGACCATGGTCTTCTTCCCCATACTATTCGAATGCCACATCAGGCGTTCGAACGCCCAGTTCTGGGCAGCAACCAAAATTCGACCCAAAACTTCAAAACTCAATTAAAACTCCTCTAAACACAACCAAACCTTCCTAATACTCTTAGGGCTCAAATATTAGTCCACAAGAATGACAATAACTCAAAATGGGGAAGAAACAACAATTAAATCAAAGGGATCTAAGGAAAAGATTCAAAATCCTAACATTCCCTATATTTGGGGGTTTCAACCCCCAACTCTCTAATTCTCAAATATTGAGCTATAAGCTCTCAAATTCAAAGTAATTGGGACTCAAGGAGTCCCCTAAGACGAACCCAAACACCCAAATCCATATAGATGCATATATACAATTATACATTCAAGATTTTAGAGGTGGAATCAAAGTGACCAATATGGTCCATATTTTCAAGAGTCAATGTATTTGCTTTGAAAATGTATTGTTCAAATATAATTTGTAGGAATTATAATGAGTATACATTAAATAACGCCCAAATTCAATGGGTTTTATTTTTGACACATATCAGAATCTTCCACTCCCTTTAAATTATCCCCCCTCCAACCCGACACCCCACCTGTGTTTTATTTTTTTTATTTTTAGAGATTGTTGGAAAGAGGGTTATTTACCGCCCGATTGGGGCTGCAGAAAGTTTCTACGCATTATCTCTGACTAGTAGCTGGTTCAGGGAAGATAAAGCAATCCCCTGTACTCTATCAATACCAATCTATTCTCTATGGTATGGGATCATAGAGTAAACAGTGAGTTATTGGGATCAGCCTTCCAAGTCATAATATTCTAGGGAGTTTTAGGGAGTTCCCATGTGAGGCTAATCTAAATTCTTAACTAATCTAAATTCTACACACTCTCTTCAAACCCATGAGATGGGAGTTTTTAAACCCATGGGATCAGACTTCACGTGAGATTTGAACTATTCTAGGGAGTTTCAGCCTTCCTAGTTGCCCTCTAAATCATCAGATCCTTGTTTCCTCTCTTAACATTGGCTTGATATAGCATCACGAAGAAAGCTATGTAGAATCCACCCCCAAATCCTGTAGACTCCTCCTAAACTGAGAGTTCCACACAAACCCCCTGGCATCTTCGTCACTGGCTAACTCAAAAGGATCTGGAAAGACCTCCCTCGGATGCGGCCACACCAGCTATCAAGTTAGAACCTTATTTTGTTTCACATTACTTCTATGCTAAAACAGCAGTCTAAAACAAAAACCTCTTACATAAGTTACAATTTTGAACATATTTATGTATGAAATGTGCCTCCTAGTAACTACTGTATTGAGTTATAACCAAAAATATATGGGGTGATGAAGATAAAATGCAAATTGAAGTTAATGCTTCCTTATGTATGCTTTCCCTGTAATTTACCTTTTTCGAACCTTTTTAACTCTGTTTCTCCATTGCTTTATGTTTTTGGACATAAAATGAAAGCTGAAAGGCTTGTGCTTTTTGCCTTAATGTTTTTGCTTTCTCTAATAAGGCTAAAACACCTTGTCCACTACCTTTGCATTGAAGACTTTGATCAGAGACTCACCTAAAACTATTCTTTGGCGATAAGACATGCCAGAATCGCAATTGTGTTGGTTGGTACTAATGGAGCTGTCGTGAAGGAGTCAAAACCATAGAATATTCTAGTATGACCAATATCAACTGCTACTCGAACCCCACTCTAACAAAGCAAATGTTTTTTTCACGGGGTGGGTGGGGGGGATGTTTGGAAATACTGTTACTACACTCCTTCCTTGTAATCCTTGTGTTGATATTTACTTTTCCGGTCGATGGACACCTTTATAACTCCTGAGAAGGGCTCATCTTTGCAGGTTTGTGTCTCGACGACAAATAGAAACTTCCCTGGTCGAATGGGACACAAAGAAGGCCAAATTTATCTAGCTTCTCCATACACAGCAGCAGCATCTGCTTTGACTGGCTTTGTCACTGATCCAAGAGAGTTTTTGCAGTAGGCCGTTAAACCCCCAGTGTTGTGATTACTCCGTACTGTACCACCTGAACTATTATCAAGGGGCTGAAGCAAATTATCTGGTTCGATTTATCCGATACTCGAAACCCTTTTTGTATGTTATGTAGAAATTTTTATTGGATGAGCGTTGTGGGAGATGGTAGTATCTTCCTGGTGAATGAAGTTGCAAGACATTTTGCAGTGGTGTAATTCTAGGCTGTAATATTGAAGAGAAAATGCTGGTGTAATAAATTGCTCAAGGCCATGGGTTGTCACTTCTAGTTTTCATTGAGCTTTGTAAAGTAGCTGTCCGTTACTTCATTTTTATGTCAGTAGTTAGCAGGAAGAGATATACAAATGATGGATGTATTGATTGTTCAGGGAACCAAATCACATCCATTTGCCAGGTCTACCTTTCGAAAAATTATCCAATGGCTAATCCATTCATCAACAAAAATAAAAAAATAAATTTTTTTCTTTAGTCATATAGTGACAAATTTGATTAGATTCACAGTTCTCTCTCTCTCTCTCCAATTCCTCACCGAACCAAAGATGTTCTCACACCGATTCGAACATCTTCTCCCTCCCTCTCTCGGACTTCAATCGATCCTTAATTCACTGGTTGTGGAGTCGAATGCCATTGAAGGTACTACGATCTCGAAACTGATTTGTGTGCATCCGTGCCCTAATCCACTCTCATAGTTCATTGTCTCCATTGAAGACCTCCAATTGAAGGTCTGGTATTCTCAGTGAAGGTGAGTTCAACTTTGCTTTGTTTAATTAATTTTTGTAGTTTATGAATTTAGCTTAAGTTTCTCTGTATTGCTCGTCTCTCTTTCAATCTGTCTCTTTCATTGTTAAACGGAAACGCTAGCTCTATCTCGGATTTGTCCAATATTTGATGTTTAATGGTTGGTTCATGCTTCTGAATTTTCTGCTCTTGTTTTCCTGTGTTCTACTTTGAATGTTATTTTCAATGCTGTGTCATTTTTTTTTTGGGATAAATTACATTGACCACTCCTGAGGTTTAGAAAAAATTAAGAAAGTACCCTCCACATTCTAACAAGTACAATGACCACTCTTGTCAGAGTTTGTGGGGAAACACCGTTAACTTTGGATGTTCAAATTCGAATAGGTTGATGAGGAATTTTTGGTTGAGGTGATCGGTTGTGAATGTTGTTGATGGTTGTTAGGCCGCAATGGATTTGCTGTGAAGGTGTTTCGGCAAGTGGTTGTTTTGGCCATGGTTCTTCGGCAACAATGAATGTTTGGTTGGTGTCTGGACCCTAACTTATTTAGTAATTTATAGTTTATACTTATGACTTTTTTAAATTGTGTTTGGGTAATGATTAAAAAGTAGTATAAAAAATTGGCTTATATTTAACACAATTTTTTAGAAAAGTCATTTAACAAAGTGACTTTTTAATACTAACTTATAGCTTATAAACTAGTTATCTAAACACCCCTTGATTTTTCGGTCATGATGGGTTGGTGGAAAGAGATGCGATGAAGATGATAATAGTGCTCCAAGAAAATGGATTCTGTTGGGTTTATTTGGTTGGGTTTTGTCAACTATTTTAATTAGATTTTGTTGTTTAATAGTTTGATTAATGGATTGTTTGGTTATGTTCTTTATTCGATTGTGTTTTGTTGATAAATTATTTGATTATATAATTGTTTGGGTTATGTTAATTTGTCATTTGATTTATTCAGTTTATTTATTAAAAAGAATTGATTAGTATTTTGATCTAAGATTTCAATTCTTCTATGTTTCAGCCGAAATTGCAATAGAAAAGAAAAAGGGAGGTTTGTGATGATTTTTAAATCTTTTCTACTAGGTAATCTCCCTATTTGGGACTTTATTCACGTCTTTGGGCTATCTTGGAACGAAAGAAAATTCTGAATTTGCTTATCCAAATCTGCCGAATCACTCATGTTATAATATTCTATATCCTACGTCTTTCCGTTCTATTATCTGTTAACTTTTCTATTATTATCCGCAAAAAATCAAACTCCGCCTTTCTTAAAGTTGTCAAAATACGATTAACTTTCGGATTTGAAATCACTTATTTGTCTCCCATAAGGGGATTATTGACACATTACAAACTTTATTTCATACGTTAGCACAGCCGGCTCACAACCATTAACGACTGTGTAACGGTAAGGGAAAATATATTAGAAAATCTATTACATTCCTCAGAAAAAAGAAGGACAGTGTAATTGTCAGAAAATAAGGGATACTTTCTAGGTTTTCTTAAATCTCAAGGGTGGTTAGTTTAATTTACCCTTTTTTTTTCTTCCTTGAATGATGTTTGTGAAACAAAGTTATTTGATACAAAATGGCCTTAACTGGGAAAGAACCTCATGTTTCTCGCCCAAAGTTCATACCATCAGTTTGTATCACGTTCTCCCAATAGATAAGAATTCCCCAAAAAAACTTACTCTCTGGGATCAAAGAATTGGAAAGAAAAAAGAAAAAAGAAAAAAGTTAGACAAAAGAGAATAAATATTTTTTTTCCTTTATTTTTCCCATGAGGGAATTCAATACTTCGATGTGAGTTTAATAGTACCTCTTCTATTCTTATTCTTAATTCATTTATTTATACATGACTATTTAGCAGATGGTCCTTGCATTGCACTCAGTGCATGTTTCTATAGGTGCGCTAGGATATAATATGCTAATATGCTTTACCTTCTGCATAGGGACTTACTCCCAAAGCAGGAACTTTCCTTCCCTTCGGAGCAGGAAGCAGGTTGTGCCCTGGAAACGGGCTCATTCTAAATCTTAAGTAGTTTTTCTTTTTTTTCTTTTTTTTTCCCTTTTGTTTTTCTGGAATGCTTGCACTGCATACTTGATGTGTTTTCCTTGCAACTTCTATTGCTGCAATTGTTTTACGGACTGTTTGACTTTATTTCCAGAACTGCATATTGTAAGATACTAACATGTGAGTTGAAAACAAGAAGAAGAAAATGGTGGCCAAGAGGGGCTCTATTCAACATCTTGCCTCATGGCAAAGTAAAAGCACATTCTAGCATGTCATACAAATAGAATATGGTAAAGAACATCATGCTTGGAACTTCTTTCTTTTGCTAATTTGTAATAAATTTAAAAAGCAGATTTCTTCCTAGGATTGAGCAGTATGTGAAATTCCAGTAGACAGGCCTATTGTCATGTAATATTCCCCATTCGGCCTCACCGCCCCAGACTTAAACCCCCCATCGTTTCTAAATTTTGGTGGAAGGTTCAACAAATGAATTCTAAATCTTTGGTTTCTTGGCTGTTAGTGTATATATTTATCTTCTTGTTAATGTTAGGTTTGTCTATCTTACATCGGTTAGCATAGATTTCTTCCTCTCATCTCTTGTAATATAAATAGACTCATTGTATACACAACAAATCACTCAATACAATACATTCTCTTTTGCATATCTCTCTCTCTCTCTCTCTCTCTCTCTCTCTCTCTCTCTCTCTCTCTCTCTGTGTCTCTCTCTCTCTCTCTCTCTCTCTCTCTCTCTCTCTCTCTCTCTCTCTCTCTCTCTCTCTTCTAACTTGATATTAGAACTAAATGAAAGTATGCTCTGTGGTTGCTCTTCGAGAGATCTTCTACATCATCATTCTTAAGGTTCTCTTCTTACTCTCCGGCCAACTTTCGATGCCTTTTCCGGCCAACTTTCGGCTACTTTTCGGCCAACCTTTGGCGACCATTGACCAACTTCCGGCAACTTTCTGGCCAAATTTCAGCGACTTTACTACGTCACTCTTGTGCCCCTCCTGCGTCTCTCCAGCCGTCCTTTGGCCATTTCTGTTCTGCTTTTGATTAATTCGGGTCTTCTTTTGAATTTGATTCTAGCCTCTGTTTCCACTAGTTTGGTCTGTTTTTGCTGTTTCTCTTCCTTTGGAAGCTTTTCTACCACTATTCTTTATTGTTGGGTTCTTGTTATCCCACGTCTCTCACCTATGCAGCATTCTGAGGTCTGTAGACTGATTCTTCTCACTCTGGACGGTTCTAATATATTCATTGGTCTCAAGCCCTGTTAAGTTTGGCGTTGAAAATTTTTGGGAGAGTTTAAGAGAGGTTTGGTTAAGTTTGGAGTTGAAAAATCTATTGCTGCGAGTGCCTAGATTTGCCTGGCATTCGAACGCCTCAATTTGGCGTGCGAAGGACCCGAGTCTTGCATTTTCATTTTTTGCCATTTTTGCCTTGGCGTTCGAACTCTAGGTTTGGTGTTCGAACGCCAAGAGATATTTTTGGCCTGATATTCGAACTCCAGTTTTGGCGTTCGAACGATTTGGCCAGTTTCCACACTGTTTAGTAAAACGGGCATAACTTTCTCTATAAAACTCGGATTGATGCACCATTTGAAATGTTAGAAAGTAGATCATAGACCTTTGTATCCATATGAAGTTTTTACTCTAATTCCTTATAGATTGGAAGATATGGAATTTTAAAGTTGACCCAAAATTTCTGCTGACAACATTGTTCTTTAGAATTTTAGTCCATTTTTCATGGGACATAACTTCTTCATCCGAAATGTATTTTTGACCCATGACCTATCAAATTAAACATCTTTAAGCCTATTTTCAAATGGAATTAACCTTGAATGTAGGTTCATTGTTCAGGTGTGAATGAGATGCGATGAATGAACCGGTGTTTAAGGATTCATGTTTCAAACCTCAACTTTTATGCCCTTGTTTTGCATTGAGATCTTGTGTTTGAGCTGTGTGAATGAACCAGTGAAGATTGATTGGTTAAGGGTGAATTCTTCAAGATAATATTGCTCTTACAAGATTTAATCTTTTCTAAATTCAAGATTCAATCTCTTCTTCTCAGATTCTTTTGAAATCAAGAGTTTATGATCAAATTTTTGAAATACTCATAGACAAGCTTTGAATTGGGATGAGTATGGATTGAATCTCTTATATGAATCCTAAAACCTATTTTTCATATTCTAAAAGAAGTGAGTAGAGCCTTAAATAGTTTATATAGTTGAAATCCTCCAATTCAATAGCACGGTCTTTGATATTGAATCGAAATAAAAATTACCTTGAAGAAGATACCCAAATGCCGATCAATTGGATCAACTGTTGCCGAGCTTTATTTTATTGATTCAAATTCACTAGTTCATTTGACTTTCATTATTATAGATTAAATACCTAAATTTCAAACAACAAAGATTTTTCCTTTTCTTTTTAGAGTGTTTTTTTTTTAGAGTTTTATTTTTTCAAAGTGAGTTTTACCATATTCCACTCAATATTTTTTCTATGGTTAGACCTCGGACTTCACTAAAAATTTATTACTACATCGTGGCTGTACACTAGCGGATAAAAATTGCATAGTTTTGGAGTGACCAGTGATCCTCGATATCACCCTCCGAAGTCTAAACCATTAATCGAGGGCACAAACCTTGAGTGGGAGAACACCAGAACAATCCAAAACACAAAGGAACAAGCCTCACGACATTGTAGTGCTATGAAAGCCAAAATCCACCCTTCATGACAGTGTCGTGAAGCATGAATTTCAAGCATTAGGCACTGCAGTGCCGTGATGAAGAATTCCCAAGTATTAGGCATTAGACTGCCGTGATGCACAAAACCCAAGCCTTGGGCACTGTTGTGCCACATTTTTACTTATGTCATGCTGATGTCGTTAGGGTGACATCGCCCTTTGCTTACGTGGTAAAATTCTAGTAGAGTCACATCCCCCCCTCCCAAAATTAGGCATTGGAATAGCTCAAAGTAGAAAACCACGCTTTATGGCATTATAATGCTCAAAGAAGAAATTTATGCTTTGTGGCATTGCAATGCCACAAAGCATGACTTATATAAAGGGGGGCACTCCCCTCCAATTTTTTCACCCCTCATTTGCACACTCTCACTTTCTTTCTCTCTCTCTCTCTCTCTCTCTCTAGAGAAAAGAGCCCCATTTGGCATTATGCAGTTGAATCTGGCCTAGTTAACCTCAGCCTAGCCGAACCCCTATTCGATTAACCAGTCTAGAATCACCTTATCCTAGTCGAAGCTCTGCACGACCAGCAGATCCCTATAGCGCTCCCGCATAACCGCAATAATGCTAATTTCCAAGCCCGAGAATTTAGAGACTACTCCCGATTAACAGGAACTCTGTGCAATTTTTGGGTTAGATAGTACTTTTGACTAGCTGAAACTCTGCCTGATCGGAAAGGTGAAAATAGTCTCTAGCTAAGTCGAAATGCTGTCGAAATCCCACCAACAACAAGTTGTAATTCAAACCGGCCAGTTTAGGTTTCAACTGAAACCATTGTGAAGCTACAGTTTCTAGCATGTCTTACTGGTTATCTAAACTGTTACCTAGGGTGAATTTCAGCACCTAGCATCCCTGTCTAATTCTCGGCTCCAAACAGGCTCTGGCATAGCCGTTACTCTCTCCGATTCTCGGCTCCAAACAGGCCCCCGCTTAGCCATTACTTTATCCAATTCTCAGCTCCAAATAGGCCCCCGCCTTACCGTTACTCTATCTGATTCCCGACTTCAAAAAGGCCCTTGTCTAGCTGTCACTTTGCCCAATTTTTGGCAACCAAATTGTGTCTATACTAAGTCAAAACTCCATCAAAATCCCTCTGGGTATATAAATTCACATTCTAAGCCACATGAATTATGAATTTCTACTTCTACTCAGTTTCCGGTGGCCTACTTAGGCTTTTAGCCAGCATACTGCATCAACATATTCATACATAACTGCATTTTGACCCATTATAAACCGTTATAATGCCTGTTTTTAAAAATCATAAAAATGCATATTGACTCATTTGAGTAATCGTAATGCCCATTTTTAAACTTGAAACTGCATTTTTGGCTGGTTATAAGCCGTCATACTACCCGGTCGAAATCCTGAAAATAAGTATTCTTATGATGTGAGTTATTTATCGATGGGAGTTGAACTCCCATGAGTGTTCTTATCATTTTACAAGTGGGCCCCATGGCCCGCCACCTTTCCAAATCTAACTGGAGCTTCCTAGAGCCACTTGTAGTGGAGCTAGGCCAAAAAATGGCTTGAAGCCACTTCAATTGGCACACAAATCCTTCCAGATCTTCTGTCTTGCAACCCAAGATCGTATCAGATCAAATATGGAGTTGGTGGGTACAGACGCCACTTCTAGTGGCACCTAGGCAAAACCCAAGCCTGGCGCCACTTCTGCCTCCATTTATTACCTATAAATACATGCCACTCCCCTAGCGTATTCTAGGTACAGAAAATCATAAAAAAAGCTCTTCCTCTCTCGAGGCAGCCCCCAAATATCTTAAAAGACCCTAGCTCTCTCCAAGATTCAACCCTCCCTAGCCTACACACTCTATAAGGAGATCCATTTTATTGTCAATACCAAATCATGCCTATTAAATTACCCTTAACCATAAGCTAACTCAACATAGGTTAACATGCTTCAAGGTTCCAACTCTTGAACCTTTTTCAAGAATGAAAAGCCATCGTTAATTTAAATTACCCCTGTACTTATAATTTCGTATGACGTCTTCAGTGGCTCCCATTTTACTGTTATAGGACAATCGCAGTGCTTCATCATCTTTAGTTGATGACCCAAGAATTAAATATTTAGGTTAGACTTAAACTAACATTAAGTTTAGTATTATCTTGAGATTGCTGAACTTACACCTTGTTTAATTATGAATCTGGTGATCCAATGGTCCAGCTCAGATAAGTTCAACAAAGCTTCATCAATGTCATTTTATGAAAGTATGCCCATGAGCCCAAGTTTGAATTGGGTTCAAATGATCCAATCACCCAACTCATCCAAGGCTTCCAATAGGGTTTATAACTCAAATCAAACACAACATTTAAGAGTATTTGATTCGAAGGATATAACTTTAAAAATCGAAAATTCTCAAGCAATTAAAATTGGATACATGGTCAATGAGAGAATCAAAGGTTAATACTATCGACTCAATTAAGGTCAATACCAAATTTGGGATTTGTGCATTGAATTAGTTAAACATAGTTAATAACCTAAGTGTTCTAAGTCATCTTCAATCAATTGATGGGAATAATTCCTAGCAATTATGGAATATTTATCTAGTGAAGAGTCATAAATTAATACCATCGATTTGGGTGATTAAAATCTCCAATTCCACATTGTCGCGGCCAGATTTTTCGCACTCGAGGAATACTCACCCAAGCGGGAAAAATGTTGTACTCTCTCGTTGGAACTCACCCTCCTAAAAGAATGAGTGCAACTAGGTTTGAATTGAAAACAGGTTTGAATAAAGGGCTTTTGAAAAATATTTGGAGTCGCCACCTAACTTGATTAAGGTGAGTTAGGTCACCTAAAAACTAAGCATAATCCGAAAACTACACTTAAGGTTTTGAAAAACGATTTTGAAAATATCTCCTCAAGAGAGGGTTTTTTTAGAAAACAGGTTGTTTGGCAACCTTTGGAAAACATTTAGCCCTTTTTTGAAAAATAACTCCTTTTGGTCTTTGAAATCAGTGATCCTAGGTTCGGAGGTTGGTTACGTGTAGGGAAGACGCACTAAGCTATCACCTTACCCCGCCCTTTCGGTACCTACATGTCAATCTACCCTAGATTCACCTATGAGAGTCTTTAATTAACTAATAGTTCAACCCTATTCACTTTAGAAAAACAATGTTTGAAAAACTAATTTAGCATGATGCATGATATGCAAGTGCAAGATGAAAGAATTGGAAAATAAAAATTGATTCGAAAAGAAATTGATTTGATTTGAAAATAGATTTGAAAAGATGGAATTGAAACTGGAAACTTTGAAAACTTGGAAATAGGAATTTGAAAATAGAAATTTTGAAATTGAAATTTGAAAATTGATTGGAATTTGAAATTTGGAAAGATTTTGGAAACCACACCCATGAGGGTGGAATCGAAAGTTTGAAAAGTATTGTGACCGCAGCTATGAAGGTTGCCTACGTATCCCTTTGGGGGAATCAGGTCAGTCGTAGTTCGGACCGGAGTCCAATTGAAAATAGAAGGTTGGATTGGAAGAAAAAGATTTGAATTGGGAATTGAATTTGATTTGAAATTAGAAGAGGAGATTGAAAAATGAAGTTGAGAAGATTGGACTTTGATTTGAAAAGATTGATTTTGGAAAGACTTGGTTTTGGAAAAGAGAAGGTTTAAGAAAACCTAGACTTAGGGAAAGCTTGACTCGACTTGGAAGGTTTAGGAGATTAGGAAAGGTTGGATTTAGGAAATGTTCGATTTAGGAAAGTTTCGAATTAGAAAAGTTTCATTTTTGGAAAGTTTTGAAATTAGGAAAGTTTTAGGTTTAGGAAAGTTTTCGAAAAAGGAAAGGTTTTCAGATTAGGAAAGTTCCCAAATTAGGAAAGTTTTGAAAATCAGAAAGTTTTGAATTTAGAAATGTTTTGAAAAAGGGAAGTTTTGAATTTGGAAAGCTTTGAAAACAAGAAAGTTTTGAAAATAAGAAAAGTTTCGTTTTGGGAAAGGTTTGAAAAAGGAAAGTTTTCAATTTAGGAAATGTTTGAAAAAAAGGAAGTTTCAATTTAAGAAAGTCTTGAATTTAGAAAGTTTTGAATTTAGAAAAGTCTTAAATTTGGAAAGATTTGAAGTTTAAGAGAGTTTAGAATTTAGAAAGTTCTAGGTTCAAAAAGATTCAACTTAAGAAAGTTTTAAATTTAGTAAGTTTTGAATTTAGGAAGCTTAGAATTTTAGAAAGATTTGAAATTTAGAAAGTTTAGGATTTAGAAAGTTTTAGAGTTTGAATTTTAGAAAGTCTTGAAATTAGGAAAGATTTGAATTTAGGAAAGTTATGCTGTAACCAAACTATTTTACATGCATGACTTCGGGAAGTATAAGTGGTTTAAGACAGTGATCCCCAACTTTCAATAGGGTGCCATACAAGCAAGTACATCAACTAAGGTAACCCTCAAGAGGTCCAGTTCATTAATATATTAATTATTAGGTTAAAACTACGGTGAAGTTTTATAATTGGAATATCCATTGGGACTGAATGTCATTAGGGTTAAGAATATGGATGGCAACAAGAATTAAAATGACGTTTGCAAAACATCAAAAGGGAACTTCTCCCATCAATAAAAGTGTAACCCCAACTTCCCGTTGGTGAAATTACTATTAACTAGAAAGGGTCCCCCTAAGATTTCCGTAGGGGGAATGTTAGCATACAAGCGTAGGTTTCCAATTACAATCAGATACTCTTATAGGTCTTGCTTATCAATAATTAATATTTACCATACACGTAATGTTATTATCCAACTCACTGAATTTATTGACCCACAAAAAATCTCACTCTTTTGTGAATCAAAATAATGGAATTAGTCTTAAATACAAATTTTCATTGGCTTGAATCTTAATTAGTAGAAGTTGCAAAGTTAATGGTGGAATTTCAATGCAGTTGATCACATAGATTTTACTATTTGGTCTCACGTCTACAGAACTTTTTTCTGGTTGACTTCAACTAGATTCTTTAAAATAGTATAATGCTGTTTACTGAATTTTTGCTCAAAGGGTAATTAGAGGTGAGACCAAATCAAAGAAACGTCATGGAAAGACACCTGATTCCTTGTATGGTACCTTAGAGTTGATTAAATACCTCTAAGTACCTGACAATATTCCAATAATTTGTATGCTGTCTAACATATATTATGACTTGGAAGGATTGATGGATAAAGAATGAGCTCCTTTGTCACCCTAATCTATTACTTGGTATTGCAAACAAATATGCAAGGTACAACCACTTAGATTGTGTATATGATTCACAAATTATTGACGTGAGACCAAATTTTCATTGGCTTGAATCTTAATTAGTAGAAGTTGCAAAGTCCGGAAAGAGAGCCATATTCAAGGCCAGTGAAAATGGGGGAGAACCGACGAGTGTGGTGGATTTCGCGGTGCCTGTTATTATGGCTGGAGATGGCTCTCGAGAGCACTCGGATACTTAGGGACAAAATGGTCATTTTGACCGAATGGTCTCGGAATTAGTCCAAAACTGACTGGAAGTCACTTCAACATGCCAAATTTTCTTTGGGACAATCTTGGAAGGGTAGAATTACAACTCTGAGGACTTAGGTACTTTCTCAAAAAGCGTGCTAGAAAGTTAAGATCACACACAGAATATCAGCTCAATATCATGCATCATTGATATTAGGAAAGTTTCCTCACTCAGGATGTATCAGTAATTCAGGCTGAAATTTTTGACGTTGTGCATATATATGTCCTAAGCCATCTACCCACATTAATAACCTTCTAATAGTTTTAAGAGAACTCCCTAAAACTTGCCATTAAGGTGAGTTTTCAATCTAGTGGCTCCCAATATCCTAAAATTATAAAAAATTTTCAATTTTCAAGATTTCAAACCGATCATCAATGAGACAAATTGCATTATATCTACTTATCAATGAGACTCAATAGTTGACCACCCTGTTGAATAGGTGTGTAAGCTACATTACTAGCCAGTCCAATTCTGGTCTTATTTCGGCTAACACATGTATCAATGTACTGTCATAATACTAAACTTAACCAAATGCCAACTACAGTGAATCACTAAATATGAGGGTTATTTAATAGAAACTTCACTTATTGCACCCAAAGAAAAATAACATAATCACTATAGTAATTGTGCACTTCTAAGTGCGTTAATTACAATGAAAAAGTCAACCGTGAGCAACGAGAAAAAAAAGGGTAATGCTGAACAGAAAATTCATGCAAAAATTTCATACAAAATGATATGTCTCAATGAGAGCCTTTCACTTCAAAACAAAACACCCACCATAATAGCTTTTAATTTACAAAACTATCACTGCCAAAAATTCTGGAAGAATAGCATTTTCCAAAAAAGAAAAACTATTGGATTGTTTTCTTTAGTACTATTGCTGTTTGCATCAACATTCAAACATGGACAATTGTTTTGGTTTGGACTGAACAAAAATAATAAGTTCAAAAAATTCAAAACAAAGACCATGCATTGCACGGGTCTAAAACTAGTATACATATATGTAAATACTATGCCCATTTAATTAACAAAATGACGTGTGTTAGTTAATTAGTTGTTGAGATTCTTGAGCTAAGAAGCACATATGCGGATACGGGTACGGATATGGACACGGGACACAATATTCTAAAAAAATAAAAATATGGATATGGCAGGGATACAACAAAAAAATATATTTTTATATATGTTTATTTGCTAGGTATACTAATGTATTATCCACAAATCATAAAAAATAAGATGAAATTTTGGTTTAACTTATGGGTTCATGGAAAAATATTGTGCTAAATGGTATGTTGTTTTAAACCTAATCATTTTTTATGGAATGAGGGGTTGAAAATTAAGTTATGGAAGACATGATTCTTTAATTTTAAGTAGTGTTATCTTGTATCTTTTATTAGATTTGAATTATATATTTATATATGTGACATATAAAAAATATTTTAAAATTATATATTTTTGTCGTGTCATTGCCGTGTCCATGCCCGTGTCCGGCATTTTTTGAAAATCACCGTATCAGCGTGTCTGTGTTGTGTCTATGTCCTATGTCCGTGTCGGTGCTTCTTAGTTTGAGCCGTATACTGATATTTCATTCATAATACTTCTCTCCCAAGCCACTAAATCATTTCATATCATTCATGAGATTAGGCCTAATGCAAATTTATTTGACTTTCCATCAAATATGAATATTAATTCTATTTTCACTGTGGAGTTGTTTTCTTATTTAGACATCTTTGAGCCTTCTCTATTGCTATCAACCTTAGCTATAGGTGGTGATCCTTTTATTGTTGTTCGAGCACATATTTCTAGTCTTCCACCACTGTTGCCGCAACATGAGGATTGTCTTCAGGATATTCTTGAGATTCAGATTGTTCATTCTTCACTTGATGATTTTTGGAGATATCTCGTGCATTGGAAGAATCATCCACACATTGATGCTATTCTGATTTTTGATAACCTCGACTGATGCTTTGACCCTGGTTAATTCGAGATCTACCACAGTTTTTTATTTTACTCTCGGGACAAGAGTTCATTCAGCCGGAGAGAATGATACGGAATATAGAAACCAATAATTTTAGTTTTATTAGAATTAGAGTTTTAGTAGGACTTTATTTTAGGAGTTTTATTTCATGTAGAATTCTATGTTATTTTTTCTATTTTTGCATTGCCTATTTATATGAGAACTTGTGAGATATCCCCAGAAAGGTTATTGTAGATGTCTCAGATTTTGATGGTAGGTCAGACTCTAATACTTTCTTGGACTAGCTTAATGATATAGAGAACTAAAATTATTGGTCTCTATATTCCGCATCATTGGTCTCTAAAAAACACAGCAGCACTAAGAAAAAAAGAATCTGGGAAATTTCAAACAACAAAAAAAATTGAGAGCTTGAAATCACCATTAGAGCTACAGAACATGCATAAGAGCATCAAACTTCAACTTGAGGACTCAAATTCGCCTTCCAATAAGGTAGAAGTCCTTCTAAAACTCTAATTCTAAGAAAACTAAAATTATTGGTCTCTATATTCCGTATCACCTTAGAGCCAGTTTGCCATTGCCGTAGCCTGCCAAGATCTCGTCTTCACCCACGTGCAGCCACTCGAGTCTCACAATCCACCACCTAAAGGGTAACACATCCTCGTGTTGGGCTGGATCTACACACTTCTGACTGGGATTGGCTCCGATACCATTCTATCATGACCCAGGATTTACATGGTATAATATTGTTCGCTTTGGGTTTTGCTCCGCACAACTTTAAAACGCGTTGTACCAAGAAAATACAAGTGTCTACATATATTATTACACTTCCTCTCTCCTTCCTCAGGCGATGTGGGATCTCGGCACATAACTTTAGAGCCAGTCTGCCACTGCCGTAGCCTGTCAAGATCTTGTCTCTGCCCACGTGCAGCCGCCCGTGTCTCACACCTTGAAACTCAAGGCTTAGATGTAGCCACTTTACTATAGCGCTTTTGGTATTAGGTCATGTCCAAAATTAAGATAATTGTGTAAAATACCACCCCCCGATGTGCTTGGGTTCAACTATAACAGGTTGATTGGACACCATTTGTTAGTTTGAGCAATTAGAGTTAATGTTGTATGCCTTGATACTCAAGGCTTAGATGTAGCTGCTTTACTATAAAGCTTTTGGTATTAGGTCATGTCCAAATTAAGATATTACCACCCCCCCCCCCCCCCCCCTTCCTCCTCCTCCTCCTCCTCCTCCTCCTCCTCCCCACCTAGGAAAAGATTAAGAAAAGCAAAAGCGAAAAATGTATAGGTCTAACTATTAAGCTTGTCAATCGGGGCAAGGGTTGCTTGAGCTTATCCCAAATAGAAATTCTTACGCTTGGGTCCAAGCTTAGCCCAAATAGATCTCACATCTCTTAGCCTGAGGCCTAAGGTCAGCCCATTTTATGTAATGGGCTTTTGAGTTGAATTCTTGCTAATTGATTGCAATTATATTGTTTAATTTTTCTTCAAACATATTAGTAACAAAACATATGGAACTTATTAGGAAGCCCGATGGTTTGAACTTAAAACTTCACAAATGAGCTATTATGTCTCAAGAACTTGGAAGCACAAACACTCAGTTTAGGGTGTCATTTCTATGTCGAACACACATATTTCTCGGACACGATGGGACGCATCAAATATTTTTTCAATGGATGCGTCCCGGACACATCAGGGACATGTGTCTCTTCATTGGACACATTTTGGGACACTGCTGGGTTGAAACTTTATTGTTAAGAGTATCAAGTGCAGTCAAATTTTGTGAAATTAAAAACTTTAAAACACCAAAACATAAAACACCCAAATTCAATCACATTTAGTTCAATTCCTTATTTTTAAATTGACAAGTAGTCGAAAACAGATTAACTGTCCATCACCTAGCCAGGATATCATGCAAGTGTCGCATCTTCAATAAAATCCACACTTCTTTGTTGAGACTACCCTCCTCCTACCTCTCAATCTCTCTCTGTCTCTCGAAAGTTTTAACCCCCTTTGAGTGGGCTGCCCATGCTATCCTATCCTTCAAGTAGAGTCATTTACCAAATGGGACAAAATCCCTAAACGCAACAATCGTCCACAAGAGTAGGAGCCAAAGGGGATAAACTGGAAGCTGCCTATTTTCATTTAAAAACATGATTACATGGCATGCAATGTTTATTTAAAGAAGGTACGCGAGAAATAGACAGACGAAAAGAAAATAGACGAATTTTGTGGAAACCTCCCTTTTCTTGTGGACCTCTTGGTGAGAAACCTCAACAGGGTTTCGAAACTGTGTCAACTTCTTTGGTATTTTGTTCTCTAGGTGTATCACCAAGTGATTGAGGGAGGACTGATAGATCTTTGCAGTGCTTAGCATGCATTTGGAAGTTAGGAGATTTTTTTATAGCACCGCATGGGTCTGATAGAACTTTGCAAAAGGTGAAGCCTTCTTCTACATGGACGGTGATTGATGCGACATGGTGTGGAGGTAACGTCATAATACTTCTGCAAAATCTTATGCAATCCGAAGTGTGGTTAAAACTGATAAATTATGTTCAAACCTTAACAGCTCAAGTCTTGACATTAGCGTGTCTTCAGTTCTTGATACAACGTATTTATCAAAGATTGCTTGCTTATTGAATAGATTGCCATCTACCCACATTAATAATCGAGTTTATGTCTAGATTCTGAAAATACCTTGGATTTAAAGACATGTCTAGTAACCTATCGAAACTTTGGAAAAATGACATTGAAACAGCTCAAGGAGCAGTGCAACACAAAGAAAAGGAAAATTTTGCATTCTGTTTATTCGACTCTGAAACAAGATTATACTGATTGGCAACGAGAAGAAGATGAATGCGATGATCTCCAAGAACCTATCAGTAGTTGGAAAGCACAATATCGGCAAAAACATCTCAGAGACCAATAAGAAACCCATACTCGTGAGGTGTAGGGGTAAGCTCGCACTTCCCAAGCGGAAAAGAGACAAGTCAGGAATAGGATCGGAAAGTTGATTATCATATCAGGCCTTATATTTGCTTAAGGTATAGTGGGGGTTTTGGTCGCAATTACACTTATATGAGATCAAACTGTATTTACATTACAGTTTTAAACAAGGTTGATTTCCTTATGTTCTCTCTCGATCAGACCAGGGCTCTTTCCGAATGGTTGTATTACAGTTGTTTCATCCCAGCTCGAACTCAGACGTGCAGTTCTTTCATCTTCTTCTTTGCCCCAATATTAAATTACGTGAGAGTATTGTGAATCATTTTAGATTTACGTGAATTTGAGAATGACGACGTCTTGCTTATTGAAGATGTCTTCTATGTTTTAGGGAGTGGAAGATTCTGATAAGGAGATCATATTGACAATAAAATTCACGTAATTTTCATTCAAACTCACCTTCAAATGTAATATTTAGTTTGTCATCACCATGAAGTAATTAAATGGCCTATTAAATTGTTCTACACAGCTAGTGAGGTCGACGTGAGTTCAGATAAGAGTCCAGAACAGCGTGCTCTTCTTGTGGAATCTAGAAGGTGAGTTTCACTAATTTTGCTATTTCTGGTTGTTGTTGCAAGTGGTATATCTGAATCTAAACAATATGTGTGCATATATATACATATGTATGAGCTTTCTGTAAAGTAACATATTGCAAGTAGCTTGGTGTTGTTTTTTTTATTTTTAATATTCATATTTTTCTTGTTTTGTGCGTGTGTTTTTTGAAGGGAGGTGAGAGTAGGGTGGAAATTCTGTGTTCTGACTTGCAGTATTATTCTTATGTGATTTTCAATATACACATTTCACATGTATGGGTCCCATGCAGGGTGGGCTCAAGGAAGCACAAACACACCAACTGTGGTGTCATGTCTATGTCCATTACATGTTGGGCATTGTCACTTGTTGGACAAGCCTCGACACCTATTGAACTCATGTTTTTTAATTAATATCCCATCCCACTGATTGCAACACGATAAAATTGCAAGAGGGATTATGCTCTTTTAATGGCATCTGGGTGATATTTCTCTAATTGCAGGGCTTGGTGTACCAGCAATCCCCCACCTAATTTAATCAAAATATTATGTAATGATGCCCTTCCTTTATCAAGTTTAAGTATTTGTTTCGATCTTGTGGTGTACAAGAAGACCCTGGTTGGAAGATAGCATCCATAGTGAAGAATGTAACAAACAATACTGGTTTCACAATGTCCTATAAAAAAGCATGGCTTGGACGAACAAAGGCCATTGCGATGGTATTTGGTGATTGGGATGAGTCATACGAAAAGCTTCCAAGGTACATGAGAACCTTACAGTGCAGGAACCCGGGCACGGTTGTGATTTCAGAAACACTTGACATTGGACGAATGGGAGAAGTTGCTCTGGACAGAATATTTTGGCCTATATTTGCTTCTTTTCAAAAAAGCAGTCTCAGAATGATTCTAGTCTTTTCATAATTAGGCTTGTTCAATTGATCTTATTTAGGACAATATCCAAAACAAGATTTGGTGCGTAGAATAAATGGTAGGAAGGTCTTGCCCGGAGTTCAAGCAAAACCGTTCCTACTTATAACATTGATAATGCGTAGAAAACTTAAGTTATGAGCTAGTAACATTAATAGGGGCCAATAGTGTAGTCACCTTATTGGTCATTTACTAAGAACTGGTTTGGCATTGGTCAGGCCATGCATTGATTTCATCCGTTGGAGTTTGTTGGGGTTTATTTAATGCACGTCCAGTCTGTTATAATGTTAGAAAAACTAGCCGTTATATCCCAGGGGTCGACTTTTTGGCTTAAAGGGTTGACTATTCTGGTTTGCATTTTTCAGATGTTGTCCATTGTCTCCAAGTATCGGCTCTTCATATCCATGAGTTGACTCATTAATCATTCTATCTTCAAGTCATTTAGCTTCTGTCTTCATGAGTCAGCTTTTCATTTCCACGAGTCGACTCTTTGCACATAAATTTGAAGAAATCCACATAAAGCTCTGATTGAAAACACTTGTCTGATATTGTTTTCTGTCTACGTTGAGCAAAGACAGAAAAAGAGGGGCAACTGTAAGCACCCCATTTTTGCCCGCTCTGCAGTCTCCAGTTCGTCCAGACTTGTATTCAAGTCAATATGGACATATTCTGAGTCAACTCAATTTTCCAAGTCTAATCTCATCAATCAATTACTTCGAGATTTGCATCATTGAATCTATCTTTCCCGTTATGGTAGTTAATGTATCACCCAGATTTCTAAAACTTTCCAATTTCAAATCTATCTTTTCAAATTTCTTTTTAAATCAAATCAATTTCTTTCCAAATCTATTTTTCAACTTTCTTTTCTTTTCTTTTCTTGCATATCATGCATCATGTCTTTTTAAACATTCTTTTTCTAAAGTGGATAGGATTGAACATTTGTTAGTTGAAGACTCTTATAGGTGAATCTAGGGTAAATAGACATGTAGGTACCGCAAGGGTGAGGTAGGGTGATAGCTTAGTGCGTCTTCCCTACACGTAACCAACCTCCGAACCTAGGATCACTGTTTTTATAATACTATATTATTGGCTATGGTATAATTACCTTAAATCCAACCTAAATCTCACCTTAATTAAGGTGTGTTGTTCAGAGAGTTCACCTAATTTAAAGAAACGTATTTTCAAGCATGCTTATTTAATATATAATTCTTGGTCACCTTCAATGATCAGGTTCGCAATTTTTTAAGGAGTGTAAGCTACATTAGTAGCCAGTACTAGTAACATGTGAGCCCGATGAAGTGGAAGACAAAGATCGAAGACAAAGATCGAAGACAATATAATTTTAACCAATCATTTTCATATGAAGCTTACTAATATGTTTGAAGAGTCCAAATTCTTAATCCCCACTTAAGTGTACAGGATAATATCACCCAAATATCACCCAGATTGCTTGTATAATACCCACTTCAAAAATACCCACTCCTAACTCGATGGGATTGGTATCAATAATACTAATTTGACTTTCAATTTATAGATTAACATTATGACTTGGCCCTAATTCTCACTCAAATTAGTCATGTAGAATAGGGGGCTCTAGTAATGGTGATATTTGAAAATATCGAGTTTGTGATTCTCCCTCCTAAAAGTTTCTCCTATCATTTTATAGTCTACCCTCTGCTTTCAAAACCACAGAGGAAAGGGCGACTGCTCTTACTTTAATTTATACCTGTCTATTCCTGTTGTTATACTAACTGTATTCATACTGTTCTAATGCCTGTTCAACTGCTCATGCATGCACGTTTATCTTGCTATTGCATTCTCTTTCTTTATACTTTTTGCATACCCATGTTCATGCATTTCATATTCCATGTCAAGACAAGAGTTCCAAGCAACTCAAGTAGGTATGCTATTAGAAATGGGAGAAATAGTTATTAAATATAAGTGTGTTTTGTTAATACATTGAACTCATAATCCAGAATAGGTATGGCCCACTAATAAGTTATGAGCTCTTAGTTTTGTTTCCGGTCATCCACTAGCGGGAATATGAACCTAGAAATATACTACATTATAATTCAGTAAGTATCAATATATAAAATGATACTCCTAATATCATACTAGAATACCATATTAGTGTGCCAATGCATAACATGAGTACAAAACTTAAAAGTTTGAACATTAGTCCCTCAACACAGATTTACTCTTTGAATCACATCAACCTTAAAATAAAGAATTTACATTCTAGATCATTTTTATAAGAAAATAGGCTTAAAGAGCTTTAAATTGATAGGTCTTGGGTCAAAAATGTATTTTGGATAAAGAAGGTATGTTCAATGAAAGATGGACTAAAATTCTAAAAAACAGTGTTGCTGACAGTAATTTTTGGTCTACTTTAAACTACAATATCTCTCATTTTTCAAAGAGTTATAGTACCAACTTTATATCAATAAAAAGATTTATGAGTCTATTTTCTAACGCTTCAAACGGTGCCGCGTTCGAGTTTTCTATAGTGAGATATGACTATTTTACCAAAGTGCGCAGTAGCTGTGACCTGGAAGCGCGCTAGTGTGCCCCTGAAAAGCACACTGGCACCCCTTCTCCAAAGAAGCGCCCCATCAGGCGCCCCTAGGCACGTTGTAGTGGCCTCTAGCCATTGAGGTGTGCTTGATGGCGCTCCTGGGCCGCTCTGGCGCCCCGAGCTCACCTAGGTCGACGTAATTGACACCAAAACTTGGTTTTAAAACTCCCATGCAATTTCCAACCCATTTCTAAATCCTCCAAACACTAGAATGATGTTTCTAAAGTTTTCAAATAGACTTTAAGCTCCAAAACATGCACAAAATGAAGGATTCAAGGCTTCCACTTGGAAATCATATGCAATCTCCCACTCCTCACTCCAATTCCCATCTCCATGGCATGATATGATATGCTATCATAAAACAATTAACAAAAATGCAATGAAACAAGCATAAATATAAGATTTCTCACCTTCACTAGGGAAATCACAAGCTTCCCCTTGAATTGCTTCTTCCTTTTCTTCCTTTCTCTTTTTCTCTTTTCTTTTCTCTCACTTTCTCTTTTACCAAACACACAAAATACTAACAAGATCCTCTCTCTCTCTCTCTCTCTCTCTCTCTCTCTCTCTCTCTCTCTCCCTCCTTGACTTGAGGACAAATTTGTATTTATAGCCACACATGTCACATACACACTCAATGCTAGCAACAAGCACACACTTTCCATTAGATGAAGCACACACTTTACGCACACACTTATGTGGCACACACCTACACCTCATTGCTTCACTAATCCACATGTTTAACATAATTAATCACACTTATGATAATTAATTATCATTAACATTAACCTAAGCATACAAATTAATTAAGCAAATAAACATGGATTAAGCCCACTAATCATGCTAAAAAATATGATAATCCTCCCATAATATGTTCTCATTAAAACATGCTAATCAAGATCCTTGATTAGTGTAATCACACACTAGAATGTATGTAATTAAGCTAAACATGACATTAAGCAAGTTAGGGTTTCACAGTAAACCTGTAGAAATGGGTGACAAAATGAGAGTGGCGGTGAATGCCACATTTTGAGTGTGTTGTAGATGCAATGAAGTAAATTGTCTGTGCTTGCACTTGATATTCGATATGAGAAACAAATGGGGTATACCTAAACCAGCATTTAGGATTCACTACGAAGGAGAAATATGGCACACATTAACGTCCGTTAGTGGAGAGTACCTATGAGACTCAATAGTTGACCACCGAAGAAGTTTAACATGAGTGTGCTTTTGAAGGTTATGCTAGATAGCTATGGTAGTTAAGGGATTGGCAACATGCTTATCCAGGTCGTGGAATGAACAAATAATCTAGTTGTTGGAGTAATTTCACCAAAAAAAATAACATGAAATAAAAAAAATCACATGCTAGATTTCCAAGAATTTGACAAGTCTGTCCTCTCATTATTTTCAGATTAAGAATAAAATTTAAAAGGCCCTTAGACTGCTCAATAAGAGAAAAATCTTGAAAATAGTCAATGGTGCATCAGTGGTAAACAATTGGATTATGCGCCAGAGTAACCACAGAAAGAGAAGAGTTAGTCTATGGTAATAAACAGTATCAAGGATGAAACAGCTTCAGTTGTAAAGCAAAAGATACCTTAAATCTCAGAAGTGGTTGTAGTTGAACCAAAAGAAACTATGATACTATGATAGTAAAAGTGGTTAAAGGCATGGAACCTCAGATTGTAGCTAATTGGGATATTCAAGAAGAGTTTGAAAAATGCATATGGAACCAAAAGGCATTCAGTGAATGTGTTTACTACTGCATTATCACATTTGAATTAAAGATTTTGGCTTCACCAATTGCTCCAACATGGTTTCTGTTATTTTAGACAAACTCTGACAATAAAATCAGAGAAATAAAACTCCCGTATCCTCACTGACAGTATTATCATGAAACTTCTCGCCTTAAGCTGAGAGTGGTAGTGAGGAACAACCAAATAGAACTGAAAAGCACTTCAATAGTTGTGGTTGAGATATCTCCTACTGAAGGAAAATGATGCGCAACAGCACATGACCAACATTTATTTTAAGCAATACTAAACCTCAACTCACCTCAAAAGTTCCTTTACCACCATGCTATGATGGCTTTGGCACATGATGGCTGAGGCAATGATTTATAGGCATAAGAAAAAGCTTACTTGAAGAAATGCACAATCTTAAGATCGAAAGAAGTGAACACTCTTGAAAATTGACTAGGTTTCAAAGAATGCCTACTTTGGGACCTTTTGCAATCAAGTCTTGGCCTGAGTTGTGTCTTTCACCCTTTCTTTAGGTGAGTTATGTTGTTAATGTAGCTTTATCCTGATTTATTAAGCTTTACTGAGTCAAGGCTGCAAAAGAACTTGATATTTTGTGGACTGGGACTATGAAGTACCCTTGTATTTTCCTGTTTGTTAGTAGACTGGCTTAATTGTGTTAAGGGCCTTCTTTTTTTGGCTTAATGTAGGTTTCAACTGCCTTAAGTCAAAATTTTCTGCTTCAGAACTTTCCATCATTGAACTCCTAGCCTTCTGCTGGAAAAGAAAAAGGAAAAAAAAAAAAAGAGAACTCTTAGCCTTTTCAGAATGCATTAGATAAGTAGCGTCTGTACGTATTAAAGTACTCCTACAATTCAATGAAAGATCCATTTCTGAATTTCTCCGCAACTACTAGAGCTCTTGAAGATATGAGAGCCTTGGGTCTGGATATACTTGTGGCAACTTCCTCGAATATGCTTCCCCTTCGTTTTTTTCGTCTATAGTCACTTCAAATCTCACCATAACCATCTTTTGCTCTCAAAGTAAAGCTGTGCTTCTGTTATCCTAACTGTCTTCCCACCCTGGTGCCACCGTAGCTATTCGGGGAAAATGCCAGCCAACTAAAAAATGGTATTTTGCCCCTATGAGGAAACCCCAAATTATCACATACCAAGAAATATGATGAATTCCCTATTCTCCTTGCTGCTCCATTTTAGGAGATGAATACTTACTCAAATTTCTGGCACATATTTTCTGGAATTCTGCACTTTCAAGTTTCAATTTTAGGTTTATTCTGATCCTATTTGATACATAAATCCTCGTCTTCCCACATTTTTCAACCCTTAAACTAGTAAGCTGTCATGATCCTTAGCCCCACAATATAAGTGATTGTCAAGTGCTCCCTTCAACATCCATGTTGCCAGGGGACACAAATTGCATACTTCTTTGCATATCCTCTGGTACTCTAGATTTATAAAGGGTCCACATAAGAATCTTCATAGATGCATGTAGGCAATAGGTATCCTGTACTAAGTTTAACTTGCCAACAATTACCTAAGCCTTTCTACAAATTACTGGCTCTTAAAGTTCCTAAAAACAATATTACATTGGCAGCCCACACAGGGGTTACACATCATGGGTCATGCATGCCCCTCAGATCTCGTTAGCCAAAAAAATTAAAAATAAAAGGAGACTCAAATAAGAAATTACTCAATAGCAGTACAGTTACTTCTGCATATAAAAAAAATTATATATTTTCTCAAAAATCCAAAAGAATGTAAAATAAGATGGTTAGAGGCTCATTTTCAGACCCTGAATCTGATTGTCTGGTCAAGTGTCATTTTTACTAGCCATAGTTCCTTCTATTCCCTTCATATCATGCCGCTAGCTCTATTTATTTATTCCTGTGGATTTATTTCCCATTGTTAGTTCTTATGGATTTAATTTCAGGTGGCCTTCTTCATAAGCATGCGGATATCACAAAGCATCATAACTTCGCCCCTTCAAAATGATTGGGAATTCTTCAACTGAGCAGCATGCATACCCTGGGAGTTATTAAGAGCTGCCTCTTTAATCATCTAAGAGTTCATTCTGGCTAATCAGTGAGCTTGCTGTTTTAGGGACTCAGGCACCTGCATCTCCTGCTTTCACAAAGCTTATCAAGGAAATGCTCTTTTTCTTCTTGTTTTTTGATCATAAATATGTATATTTTGACAATTCAAGTGATTAGAGGGTCTTAAAAGCTTGAATTAACATTTCTGAATTTGGTTAAGTTATCATTCTCTCTTTATTTCTTTTGCTGAATGCGGTTGGCTTGAATCCTGACGACGCTTGAAATCAGACTTCTTTTAGAAAGATTCATTAGCTTGAAACAATTTGGGAGCAATTTGTCGTTTTATTAAACTCCGATTTGCTGAAAGTAACACACACCAGTGACTAGCCAATTGGTGGCATATAGAAGACTCTTGTGCATGTGTTAGTGTTGTGCTGAGACCCTTGTGGTTTCATTTTAGATTGTTATGCTGACGTGCACAGTTCCTTACAGAAGGCATCTGAACTTGCACTGGAAATATTCTATTGAAGTACAAAAAACCCTTTTTGGACACCTCTAGAGAAATAAGAGAGTGCATTCCAAATGCTTCATTAAGCTCATTTAAAATCATTTTTTTAATAGTAACGGAAGGCGTGGAGCTTGGTCCTTGTTCTGTAGGAAGATGAATGGTAGAATAGGTGTTGAGTGATGATGATGAACAAGAAGATTGGTCTCTCATACCCAGACTCTGTATGAATGATTCTTCAAGAGCCACTAGAGCCTAAATCTACCCTGGCCGAAGGAGGCTGGTTTTACTTGAATGATTCTTTTGAAGAGAGCAAAGAATTTGGCAATGGAATATCAAGGAGAGCCATGGAAAACAAACTAACATAATATCAAACTAGAAAGGTTTTAAAAAGGGGATCAAAATTGTAAGAGGAAAAAAAGGGGGCTATGCTCAAATCAACCTTCCAAAGCATAACCAACCAACTCCTCTGCAGCACCAGAACCACTGTTCCAACATTTTGTCACAAAAGGGTGACTAAGAAGCTCTGTCACAGTCCCTCTCTTCCTCCAATCCTTCTCCAAACATCTCCCTACAAAACTCCGAAACTCCGGAGTCGCCGTCTCCGGCATCTCCATCTTCTCTCCAAAGCAAATTGCACACATTAACGTCGCCCAGTCTGGTTTTTGCCCCGGACAGATCAACGGAAAATGACCCACATGGCATTCCAACACCACCACTCCAAGCGACCATACGTCTCCGGCAAACTCATCGGAATAATCTCCGTTCCACCTCTCTGGATCAAATCTTTCAGGACTCATATAAGCAGATGTGCCCATATACGAATCAGCAACTTCAGGCTTGCCTCCCACAACCCGGCTGACCCCAAAATCTGCAATCTTTATCTCTCCTCTGTTGTTTATCAACAAATTTGAGGGTTTTATGTCTCTATGCACTATCTGCATGGCATGCAGATAGTGCATTCCTTCCAACACACGTCTTGCTATGCCGGAAACTGCCTTCTCCGGCAATTTCCGTCGCATAAGCAAGACGTCGTGAAGTGATCCTGCTTCCATGTACTCCATGACGAAGCAGAGATCACACCCAGCGCAATCTTTCTCGGCCAACCCATTGTCGAAAACTCCATGACACTTCACTATGAACTGCGAGTCAACTCGTCTGAGGATCTCCGCCTCTCGGGCCGCCTGCTGTCGAACTGGAATTGCGTCTTCGTCGAACCGAAGGACTTTTAACGCGTATACTGACGAAGTGTGCCTGTGCCGGACTTTATAGACCGTACCGCCATTGCCATGGCCAAGAACTGCCAGTTTCTCGAGGTCGAAGAGGTTGTCAATGCCGGGGGAATCTGAAGATGTTGAAGATAGTGGCGAAGGTAAAGGACTCCGGCGCCGGAAGTCAGCTGCTGGGACTGGGGGTGGCAAGGATAGCTTTAAAGCTTGCTGATGCCTTCTCTCTCTTACTAGTGTCATTTACAATCTCTCACACTCAAAAGTGAAAAATACCTATCAGATAGGTATATATATATACACCTTGCATGGCGAATTCTGGAGATTACACCACATCATCAAAATTCAAAATCAATAGTCGATAACCTGCCACGTCATTATGAGTTCGAAAATCTTAATATATTATCAAAATATATTATGAGTTTGAAAACCGTAATATATTATCAAAATATATCTTTTTACACTAGGTGACTCTTTTACGGCCATTGATCACCTATTTTCATTGAACTGTAGATCTCCCGGTTCTGCTAGAATTCCTGATAGAATTGGAGAGGACCTGAATCTGCTAATAACATGAGAGAACTGACAAATGGCGATTGACGATCCCACCATTCAAGGGCAGGTGAGGTTTTATCAGCGCCAATATCTGGCTGTGAGTTGAGTTAGGTTTTGCCTGAACTCCTAGAACTGCCACATGTATTTTGGTTATGTTTCTTATATCAAAATTTTCTGGCAAATGGAAAGCCAATTTTCATGGCCGTTGTTAAACATGTGGTTAATTATCAAAACGTGTAATATTAAGAGTACGTTATCGGATGATTTTGCGGCAAAAGCCCAAAGATAATCTTGGCCAACAGACCAATGGATTTGTTTTAAGATTGATCACATCAAGAAAGATAAATGGTGGTGATACGATCATACGAGTGTCCGCAAGAATCAACGGCAAAACCAATAGACTTTCTCCATAAAAAAGAGAGAGATGTCCAACCATGCCATGCAAGGATGTCAAAGAATCTAACTCAAACATGACCTGTTTTTTTATGAAGGTTATTAATGACGTGTTTCTAGGGAAGATATATTAATAGAGATATATATATATATATATATAACAAATTACAAACATTTGTAAAGAGCTAATCATGCGATGACATGACGAAGTTAAGCCTTCCTTATACGCAGGGATGGAATTAGAAATGTTGTCAATGGGAAGTTTTGGTAAAATTTTTTGAATTTTTAAGGTCTTTTTTTGAATTTTATTGAGGGGCTAAGGTGAAAATTTTTTAATTTTAGAGGTCAAGGTAAAAAAATCTTTAATTTTAAAGGGTCAATACACTATTTTTTTTCATAAATACTCTAAATCTATAAGGTCCTAATAAAATTTTATTCAAGTAGAGAAGGCCAAGGCCCTCTATGATCTAAGCATAGGTCTATCCCTGCTTATACAGATTGAAGTTGCTCACAAAAACTATAAAAAAAAAACGCTATTCTTTAAAAAATTTTGTATAAAAAAGTTTACCAAAATAATTTAACAGTTACATTATTATCATTACGAGTATTCTGTTTTAAAATGAACGGCGCTCATCAAACCCCATCATTCTGTATGAACTTTAATTGTCTGGGATTCAAACCTAAGGGCATAGGATTACGGCTTGGAGAAGATTGCCTCGTATCTGAAGGGTTCTGAATGCACCAGAATTTCCATAAACAGATATCCACATCAAGATTAAGATACAAAAAAATATTACGTACTTACAGAGTAAAGTGGTAAAAGAGGAGCTAAAAGAAAGACTAAAGAAAACGAAATTAGAAAAATTATCTAAGCACCTATCTTAGAGAAGGTCCATCGTACAAAACTCACATTGAACTAGCAGGGCAGAACAACAAACAGTACGACTGATCAAGAATCCACGAGAGGAGATGACAAAAGGGTACAAAAGGTATTACAGCTACCCGGGATCATGATGATTAAAAAGACTTAAAGTTTATTTTTGGGATTTACCTTCGGTGAAGTGAGACACAAATGTACATTTGGCGTAACAAGGTCAAAATTTTTTGTTATCCGACGTAAGAAGCCCCATCTGTTCTGTAAGATGTTCCACATGTTGAGCTTTGGTCCATCCATTCTCCAGTAGCTTCGCTTCACTTCCCTCCGTAGAAGCTTCCAGTGAAGTTGAGTCCAAAACCTCAGTTTCCACGGGTTCTGGGCTTGTCGCGAGAAACTGTTCCCAGAAGGGATCACCGATGCTTGGAAGCTTTTGTATTTCATCTTCTAACAAGGAGTTGTCCCATTCAAGTTCAGGATCAGTAGAGAAATCGTCCATTGCTAAGGGCATTTTGCCATTCATCCCCAGTGAGGTTGAGTTCATAAATGCACCACTCTCAGACTCAGTTCCGATGTAACTTTCTTCACTCATGTCGATGTTGCTTTCCGGCATCATTTCTTGTAATGGACAGAGTTCCGGTATAATAGGTGAAAATTGAGTGGAAGTAACCATTTCAGAGTTTGCATCAAAAGGGGAGGACTGAATCTGAGATATAACAGCTGAAGGACCTTGATCTGAAATCCCTGAAGTTGCTGGCAAATAAGATTGCCCAGAAGTTGGTGGGACCTCCTGAAGAGTCACTCCTGAAATACGGCTTGAAGAATTCACAGGGTCTAATGTTTGCGGTAATGAAGCATCACTAATGAAGAAAGCCCCAGAATTGTTGTCGAAGTTTTCCGCCCCAGTTGAAGCATCTAGTTGAACAATCTGCCTGAGCATTGCTTTTGCTGCCTCATTCATCAAAGGCTGATACTTAACAATCTGTCCATCAGCAGGGCCAACCGAATGATCATCTGAAACACCTTCCTCCTTAAGCCTCCGTTTTTTATTACCTTCAGTTATGCGCCTGTTGCCCTCATTTTGCTGCTGCACAAACTGCGCCAAAAAGCCAGGACTATGGACAGCCTTTGCAAGGAATGACATCATCTGTTGTTGCCGCTGCTCCATCCCCTGAAGCCGCTGCACCATGGTTTGCAACTGATTATCAGTGGCCTGTTGCTGCTGCCTCAGCCTCACAAGCTCCTGCATAAGCACATTCTTGTCTCTCTTCAGCCTCTCAACCTCTTCCTCGAGCCCAAATTTCCCCACCTCAACACACGCTCCAACGGATGAACTCTGTCCAGGTGGTTGCTGCGGTTGCTGGTGATTATGTCCATGGGCAGGTTTCCGCCGATTAATACTTTTGAGGAGGTGCTTTTGCCCTCTAAGAAATCCCTCATTTGCAAACTCCCAGCGGTCTGGATCAACCTTCCTGAAACCCTGCTTGTCCAAAGTGCCCATAAGAGGGGGGGAAATAAGAAAAAGGAAATAGGGTGACAAAATAGAAAAGATGACATACAGGATTGCTCTTCCCCATAGTATATCGGAATGGAGTGCATCAGTTTTTTTTATCGTTTTGGAAGGGGGAATCCACACACTTAACAAATGCCTAAAAGTATTAGCAGACGAGAAAAAAAGGAAATGGAGATTGCTTCATTAAAAACTATATCAGAAGTTAGTTCATATCCAACAAGAATTAGTGCCAGCACTTTTGACTAATGAGAAAAAGATGCCTTGGTTAATCTTCAAACCAGAAATGACCTTTTTCCTAACATCAGTTTAACTGTTTTAATTGTTAACCAGCTTACTGTGTAAAGTAACTTACAAATTGCCCCCTCCAACAAAACCACCACCACCCCCCCCCCCCCCACACAAAAAAAAAAAAAAAAAAACCACACACACACACACAAAAACAAAAAAAGCATTTAGGGGTATCATAGTATCTTACTACGTCATTACAACTACCAATCATCAGTGTAATCAGAAACTCGTTACGTGCCCACATTATGCAAATAAAGTAAGCCCACATGGACTCCTATTGTGAAGGTTTAATAAAAAAACCAATAACTGGCTTTCACAGCTTATGTTTTCTCTCTGCCGGTGCTTGTGTGATCCTACATCAATGTGTTTATGAAGGTTTCTTTTTCTTTGTTTGTGCTTGTGTGTTTGGGAAGGGGAAGAAAGGAGGGAGCAACGAGGAACTCATTCTTGTATTTAACCACAGTTTTAATGAAGAAAAATACTAATTGCACCTATCTTAACATTCAGAAGCATGTCCCCTAGCCAGCATATGCATGCATGCCAAGAGTATACATTTTTCAATTGACATTTCAGCTATGACATAACATATTAAAGACCAAATTTCATAGCACTGTAGGCCTCACAAAACCCAAAGATCTCCACCTATAAAATTTTCTCACTAGCTGCCACATGCAGTCAACCTTCTGATTCAGGTATGAGTCAATAAACGCCTAATCTCCAAAATTGATCAAAAACACATTTAACAAGATTGTTCACCATTTCCTCTACTCACACCGTGGAAGTGTCTGTGAATTAGTAGACAAATTCAACAACATGTAAATCTCAATTAGCCCAAAACCCAACATGAAGACCACATACTAAATTTGACATCTCTTGAGATGTGTTTCAATGCCTATGGAAATGCCTAAGAGACTCCAAAGACAGAAACAATGTCAGCTTTGAAGAGTAAACACAATCCAGCCCAATCAAGGAAAATAAAATTAACTGTAAAGCAAACATGGTCTCCACCAATGCCTTCAATAGCCATGTAACTCAGCTCCCAAGGAACAACGATCAAATTCAGCTCCACTACGCAGAAGAGAAGTACAACCTTATTTTTCTCCCCGTAAATACGATAGTTGTATAGAAGAGAAACGCCAAAGAATGAGGAAGGGGGCACAACCTTGGACATCAAGTGTTAAAAAAAAACAGCCAAACTGCCCATATATGTATGGACATGTATAGATTTCTCAAAAGTCACAAAAGAGAACAAACAAAATTCTACATACTCTTCCATCCACAAAAACAGGGAAACAATAATGACTCCCTTTCAAGTTATGAACATGAGCTTCCACTCTTTCAAACGCTCTATGATTCCTCTTGCACAAACTCTCCAACTTTTACACATGAAACAAGAACGAAGGAAACATCTCTTCAATTTCTAATAATGATAAAAAGAGGGATGCATTTAAATCCAAGAGAAACGCAAGACCAGGAAAGACCAAAAGATGATCCTTCTCTTACTAAACGTTAGAGTTAAAGTAATCATTTTTTTATTTGTAAGTGCCAGAACTAAAACAATCATAAAATTTTAAAATTAAAAATCTCCTCCAATATAACCCAAATGGTCATTGACACTGCATTACCCTGCACCCTATACTTATTCACCAACTTTCTAAGGCAGCAAATTTACCGGTACTTGGGTGTCATAAAAAAGATGGTCAGCCTTTAGCATCACAAATAATGCAAGCCAACCAGAAAAAGGCACAATGACAACAATAGATGGTCAACCTCGCATCTACTTTACATAAAAGTAAAAGATATGACTTTTCTGCTCTTCTCCTCTATAGGAAGTCTCACATGTTTACTTACTCCAGGAATATACTTTAGTTTAGCAACTTAACATCTTGACCAGAAACCGGGCTTTAGAACTCCAAGTTGTCAAGAAGTTCTAGGAATGGAAATATCTACAATAGGGATCAAAGGAAATATGCAAAATAAGGAACCACTAGGTCCTCAACTGAAACTCGTGCAGTGATAACAGAGCAGACGCTCAGAACAGTATCTAGCTTCATCTGGGCATGGCTCCAGCCTTATTTAGGACTGACTATTCTTCACACACAGGTACCATGATATATGAAGGTTGCCTATCACAATCAGGTACTTATGATCTTGGAGATGTCCATTTTTGTCATGATCAATCCCCATCCATCTAGGCTGCCTTGAAGCGCTTGCGCCTCAGAGAATTCAGATGATGTCTCACATAAACTCCTCTACAATTCTAAACCTAAGAAGATAAACAACAGAACGAAACACGCTTTATCAATATGATAAACATGTGCCAAATGTACGCTAGAAAGACCATGGATTCGAACCTCCCTACCCTCCGACCAACCTGAAACTCTTTCTTCCAGACCTATGTTACTCTCTGGCATCTCTTCAAATCCAATATCGGTTCTCCAAAAAAAAACTATGCCACTTCACAAGCTGACCAAATGAACATACCTACGCAGATGATGGAAGGGAGCTCCTACTCTAAGAAGCCAAATAATCACTTTCTAAACAAACTCAATGAATATAAGACCCACGGGCATCAGATTGACAATGAATGCCACAAATGTTTTCTCCTAACCAGTCCGAAGACCCGATATATATAATCCTTACAAAGAAAATATATATAAGAAGTGATCTTTTTCCACTTAAACAGCATTACATTTGTTGCATCTACAAGGAAAATCGTGTCAACTGCTAACTACTATTCCAATCCCAAAATCTTTTATCCAAATGATACAACACTCTCTCCAGTAACTAGTCATTTCGTGGCATCATCAACCAGAACGGGAAACAATGACGAAATATAATCTCTATACAAAGAGCAACAAAGCAGTAGACACCCAACAATTACATTCACGTCACCTAAAAATTAGGAAAAAGCAATTCTAAACAATGATCACTTAAGCCTAAAGCCTTTCCTTTCAAGGGAAAAATCTAAGATCCCCTAATCACCATTCATTATCACACAAGAATCGAAAAACGCCTCTGATTAACAATAAAACAAATAAAATAACTTCAATGAACTGAAGAACATAGAAAGAAATTCATACATAAGTGTTCAATTGCCGGACAAAGCTGGAGAAGTTATTATGCTTGAAGTACTTAGGCAATAGGTCCCTAGCAAACTCCGGAGGGTCCCAAACGACGAAGCTGTTGTTGGTGGGGCTCCAGGAGACGATTTTATCAGTGGACGGGTCGTCAACCATGTCGTAGGTCTTGACAAGGAACGGCGGCGGAGCATTGGCGTTTGGAATCGGGGCCCGAGCCGGAGGCTGCGAAGTAGGCGGAGCTCCACCGTTGGCTGCGGTGTTTCCGCCGTTGACAGCGTCCATGTTGCCAGGGAAAAAATCAATCAAAGAGAAGCATCAATCAGATTGGGTATTGTATTATTATTTCTATTATATCTTGGAATTGACAGAAATGGGGCGGGTGAAGATTGTTAGGGTTTTGAGGGGGTGACGTGTCTACCACTGATGGGGATGAACACAAACCCTAGACTTTGTGGAGAGAGAAAGTTATGGTTAGAGAGACAGAGATAGTGGAGGTGGTTGTACGGTCACGGGGAAGGAGTGACGCCGGACAAGGGATGAGAGTTTGGGGTTTATAAAGGCAGAGACGACGGAGGAAACGGCCGCGAACCGCTTCTTTGTTGGGGTGTAGACAGAGGATGCATTAAATGACTTAATTGCCCCCATACTCCGTTTTAATATCGGAACCACCCTGAGAATATTCTATGATTTCTATCTATCTATCTATTTCTTGGAAAAGGGTAATGCAGAACCGCAGGGAATTTTTGGGGGCTGGATCTTTTGAACAAAGTTAGGTCTTGGGCCCTAGGGCCTAGTCCCTTCTCTCAATCCAAGATTGGCCCATTTTCAACACTATGCCCATTACTCTTCGACTCCCAATTTTTCTTGTTAACGTACTTAAGTTCGATCACGCCTCGTATCGTTATCACGAGCATATTTATCTGATACGTGTGGACAATACCTTACACGAATTTGAGAAGTAATTAATTAAAAATCTAGATATTAATAAATAAAAAAAATAATTTTAATTTTTTTTCATTGAAAATAAACATCACCCTTGCAAGTTACAAATATTGAGAGGATAACCAATGGTTGATGAAAGTTTACCAGAGTTCTTTATTGTTTAGGTAAAGAGAGAGTCTACAGGTGTCCAAGGTGAGCTTTTGTCCCTCGGCACAAAAATTTATACCCTGTTTGCTGTACAGTTTTCAGTAATACTGTAATTTCAATAATCAAGATCACAAAAAATTGAACCAAAACATAAAATTCAATGGACCTTATGATTTGGATTTGGGATTTGAACCCGACGTGAATCGAACACGCAACCTTCTGATCTGGAGTCAGACGCGCTACCATTGCGCCACGGATCCCTTTGAGTGGTGAATGCCAACGTTATAAATAACCATCACAAGAGTACAAAGTGGGATCAGAGAATAAGGCTTCCGTCCCTCTGGCCACTGGTGGACGCAATGGGGGACCATAGCTCCTAAACTCACAAAATTCCGAAGTTTTTTCTTTTGGAGATTTAAGATTTTAAAAAAAAAATCGTGTATTAGCCCCCCAAAATACAAGAAAATTTGCTTTGACCTCCTCTACATTGAAAAGATTTTATCGTGGCTCCTAACAAAAGTTCAACTGTACTCCATTGACACATATCCCAAGTTAATTTATCTAGATTTTAACATATTTCATAGGATCTACTACCTTTGTGTGCAAATGCAACTGAAGACTTTCCCTGGTTTGTTTTATTGAATGTCAATTTCATCCATATTATCTCATGCAGTACTTGATGAATGAGGATATATACATATAAATGTATATATGTGTGTTTCAAGTGTACAGACATAAATTGAGTTTTGACAAGTATTTGGTCAATTATCTACTTTTCTTTTCTTTGAAAAAACAAAAAATAAAATTCGAACCTTCAGTCTGTAAGCTGATTAATTGATATTTCAAACCACATGAAATCAATTTGATCCACCGAAAGGCACAACTCACCTCAATATCTGGTTTATTTTTCTATATTCCTGCTGAACACAGTTCAACTCAACTCAACAATGGATCTGCATTTTCATTTTGTCATTATAAAAAGTTTCAGGCATTTTCATTTTGCCCTCGAAATAAAAAAAAAAAATGTAGTCAACAAAAAAAACTGAGAGGATATGCACAAACAGAACCGAGACGGTCTTGCAATGCTGTGATCCAGGATCCTGCATTGAAGTGAGTTCAAGTCACAACTGATCTCTGCTGGATTTGGTTGCCTCTGTTCCCATCAAATGCTACCCAGCAGGCAGCACCTATTATGGTAATGGCCACGAGTTTTGGCTTATCTATCGATGAGTTGTCTCAATAAAATCTGAAACTATCCCACTGTGTGCTGTTTGCAACCCTTAGGTCCAAAATGCTGAGAGCTGCGCCTCACAATCTTTCTACACAAGTAGCAGTAGTGGTTTTGGCATGCCCAGCAGAAGATGTGATTGTTATTGCCAACCTGTTAATGTAATGACAAAAGTGAGGCAGACGGTAGAAAAATATTTTACTCATTTTCGAAGAAAACTATAAAATCTGTTGAATTGATCAACGCAAAAATATTTGACCTTCACTAGGCCTGGTAGATTAACAATGATTTGCCCTCCAATGTACCCAAAAAAATAGAACCACAATGATTTGAATGATTGGATCAGACTGGATCCCAAAAAAAAGAAGAGAGAGGTTGGGAGACAAAGAGAAGGCAGTCAACCTTTTAGTGTCTTTTGTTCCAATATCTTTTACATTAATAAAAAACTACTAAAAAATATTTACATCTCTAACACCCATATAATTATGAGGGGGAAAAAAAAGAAAAGAAGAGAAAAGAAAAGCAAAAAATCCAAAACAGCCATAGTGCCTAACAAATGTCAACTAATATAATAATAAAAAGGACAATAATGCCCACCACACATCACAAGTTCTGTACAATAAACTCTCCTTCACCCTTCCGAAGCAATAGGCACTAAAAGGACACTAAGAACCAGGTTACACCGCAGTAATCCAAAAGTTTGGAAACGTGTGTTTTGGATTGCCAAATTATGATGAAAATTTTATTTAGGGTTCCAATTGGAATCTTTTCTAATTGAATTGCTCTAATTTCAATCTTGGATGATTTTAGGCCTTACATTTTGAAACTTGGGACTTCTTCCTACATTCCTCTTCTTTCTTGAGGAATGTGACCTGTTCTCCCTCTTATCTTCTTTCTTCTCTCTCATTTTCTATAAATTTCCCATCATCTTTGTTGCATGGACTCGAGTATGTGTGACAAGTGCAGCTATACATATGAACATTAGATTCATCTAACTCCCAAATCCAAAAGCACTAGAACACCTCACTAAATGTTCATATAACTTAAGGAGGTTCTTTTATTTCCTAAGGTAAAATCATCTTCTAATGAAAATAGAGCGTCAAGCACAAGCAATCACATTTTGAGGCAGCATGCTGGAAAACATAATGGGGGTTTTTATGTAAAACTACGCTGATTTAACATCAATTATCATCTTCTAAACTACAAGCTTTGTTCCACGGGATATTGGAGAAAGCCCCTTTCTACAAGCCTGTAATACATTGGTCTTATTTGATGCATACTGGCAGAAATTTCTTAAGCAAAAAGAGTTTGGACCTTGTCCACTTAAACTAATTAGATTGCTGGTTTTACTTATATTATTAAACTGGATCATCATTTCATGATTCAAAAATTTTATTTTTAAACAGAAACAGATAAAAAGAATGCACTTGTCCGAATTGTCTACATCTAAATATCTTTTATTATCCAGATATTGTTGTAAACTTAAGAATTTTTTATGCATTAAGATTCTTCATGTTGCTGCTTTTCAGTCAATAACAAATTGAATTGTGCCTTCTAATACAAATATTAGAATCATGCTGAACTAAGCGTAGTCTAAAAAGAGTGAATTTAATTATAACTAGAAATACCATCTAGCTATTAGTATATCCCATCAGAATTCAATCTGTTAATCGGCTCTAATCCACTAACCTTGACGTTGATTTGACCACAAGTAGGGCATGAATGACCACGATCGGCAAAGAGTTGAGCTTGAATCTGACCCATCACTTGGCGGGCATTCACCCGCTCCTCCCAAACTTGAATCATTTCTTGTGGGAAAAGTTCGCATGCCCCGTCCCTTCAGTGAGAACAAGCTAATTAGTTTTGAAAGAAATTGATAACAGCATAGTCATGCAGAGGCAAAATGAGTAAGAATATTTTACCTAAAATATGTGAAAGTAAATAACAAACCTGAAGTGATCATATCCATCAATTGCCTGACTGCAGCGGTAGCAAAAATACTGCCCACAGTTGTTACATACCATCTTGTTGCAACCTTCAATTCGTGAGATTGCCATCTTACAAGATGGACATTGTTTGGCATCACGCAGTACTTCCTTTACACTAAGAATTTCATTGATCATTTCACGCTCACGACGCTTTTGTTCACCCTTCAGTTGAGATGAATCCTGTCGATCCTGCAAGAAAAAAAAAATATAAGTTTCCTCACAAGTAATCAGGATAAAGTTTTGTTAAAGATATCAAAAATGTATTACGCTCCTAGACGTTAAAGTCTAAACAGCACATTCTTCTAATAGAGCAGAAAAACTTCAGTTTCAGAAGAAGCTTGTGTGTCTACATGCCACAGTGCTTCCAGAACAAAATAGTTCAGAAAATAGAGAAAAGGAAAGATAACATAATTAAGATGAATATAACTGTAAAAGTCATACTTTGAATGCAGGATATCCTAAAACCTGAGAGGACAGACTAAATAAATTATGAGTAATCTTATTGAAGGGTTTCATGGGTTCCAACTTCCAACACAATGGGCCATGAAAAGAAAACTATTTCAAGCAGGAAAAAATGTTATTAACATTTTTCTCATCTACGAGAAGTAATGTAGGACAGCACATGGGAAAAACTCATGGATTGCAGCCGACAATTAGCTTTTTGGTGGGTAGTAGAAAGCTGGGATGCTTAGGGTTTCTGTACTTTGGAGATTGAAAAGGGTGGGAAATGGCTTAGTTTTCAGAATTTGAGATTGCAGGAAAATAGAAAAAGGGCTGCTAGAAATTCTTGACAGAAACTATATGGTGCTTCAGCATTTAATTAAAAGGCCAAAAGTCAGAGAGAGAATTTGGATTTGTTTGAGTTGGTTGTTGTGAGGAAATAAGGGCATAGACTGTGAACAGAGACCTTGCTGGTTTTTGTGGAAGAGAAAGAGAAGAAGAAGAAAGTTTAAAGGGCTTCACCTTCACTAATGTTAATACATACATCATACAAGCAAAGTCTCAAATGTTCAAAACTCAAATCACCTTCGATGGAAAGATTAAGATTATATTTATAGGCTACCAGATTTCTCTTGTGCTAGCTTAAAATTTCAACATAGAAAACTAACTTTGACTGACAGGACTATACTAGATGCAATAATGATCAAATATACTAATCAAGATAGCCTAGTCTGACCCAAAATACAAGTCCTGGACCCATACTACCACCACAGGTCAGCGAATCTAAAAATTTCCAAAAATACACTTGAAAGCCTAACTGCCTATAACTTGATTAAGTTTGAAACAGAGATGAATCACAACTCAAATTCAACCTAACGTGATTCCAAACATCCAATGTAAGTTGGATGTCAAATTCTAGAATTGTCAATTTTCCTGCTATCTACTATTTATCGGCAAGTCTTTAAAGCATAGTTTTTAAAGTATTCCTATACCTAAGGGTTCCTGCTTCATGGTCATTCCCTGTCTTCTAAACAGGAATTTCTTGGGTAAACCACCTGGCAATTAGTGGATTGGAACATATGGTATCTGGATTGGCTATGCATTGGTTAGAAAAGCAAAGGAAGATACGACTCTTCCAGTCAGGCGGGCAGGCGAGGGTGTGAAGATGTGCAGCTGGTTCAGGAAAGGTGAGACAAGTACCACAGGGCAGCCAATCCTAAGAAAAGAGGTGAACCTGAGAAGAACAGTAAGAGTAAGCGTTCAGGTGCTGGTGCTATGATCATGTTTCAGTTATACTTATTTATTTTTAAACAAAGACCCTTCGGGGTTTGATTAGGATTAGTACATAAATAAGTCAGGAGACAAACAACTAACAACCAATGCGTAAGTGTTATCAGAAAGGGTCAGGCTTCAAAGACGAGGGATGTTTGAACATGAGCTTCTAAAGTTGGTAAGAGTTTACACTGCAGCAATAAGATTGTAACAAGGCACTTGGCTTTAACAATATCTCTACCAATGAGTTTGTGCACGCATGCATCAGAAACACTTTTAGATCATTAATTTAAGGCACACCAAACATCTCTCAACAAAAAATCAAAATCATTAAAACAAAGTGCTCTAAGAAACATCAATTCAATTTTTGAGAATATATAAAGTTGCGAACATAATGGGCTACAAGGGAGATGGCCCTTCTAAGGCCATCTTAACTTGATTTTGTAGAATCATTTTCTAATACCAGAATACTACTATTCTCCAAATTAGCAAACAACCACCACCTCCTGACCCTCCACCTAGCACAGCAGGCAGTGGGGTGGCAGGCACTTACAATAAAATAAGGGTTGAAGACCAAATCTGAATACAAAGGAAATTGCCCAAGCAGCCTCCATCAAAAAGTAACAAGTTGAGAAGTGCAATCCATCCGCTAGCTACTAGGCATACTAGAAAAGCCTTTCAAAGGCCTGTAAGAGCATCAAGCTCATCACATCAAATAAAAAGGATATTGGCTGAAGGTTTTTCCTTCCCTGCTTTTCAGTTCAGATGACAGCATGCAATGGTCCTATAATAAGGAGTATAACGGTGATTCCAGGAAAAAGCAGACAAGATTAGGAGTGTGAGACTATTCTGCTTTTGCTCAAGTGATAAGCTTGCCCCTTTCACTTGAAGGGACACCAGACAAAGCACAGAAATGTACATTCAGAAAATATCAAAGACAACAAATTTTACCTGCAAGATCTGAAGCTTCATTTCCGGTGTCATACATGCTATTCCAATGTGGCGTCGCTCATTACAAAGGGTACAAAAGCTAAAGAAGCACTTTGAACACTGCGCATGTTGGTCTTCATCCTCTATGCAAGCCATTTCACATCGTGGGCAATAGACTACATCAGACATAGACTCAAGCGTTTTCTGTAGCATTAGTGACTCCCAACGTTCGAACTCCACATCACCGAGCAGTCGTTTCAGCAAACCTGGCGGGATCATGCCCCCACATTTTGCATTCGGGCATAGAAGCTTGTTTATTGTTCCTTCTTTTACATGCATGTCAGAGTAAGTTCTCATGCATTTCCAGCAAAAGAAATGTTGGCATGGCAATCTAACAAACTCTGAACCTGGTAAAAAATATTTTAAAAAAAGATAGGTAATAAAGTGATAACTGAGAGAAGTATCGAAAGAATCCAATTTTGTAATCAAAATGAGTTCTAACAATAGTTCAAAGGTCAATTCAACTGCTTATGTTATGAGAACAAGCAAAAGGAATTAGTATATTAAGCTCTGGAGTGAATTACAATTTCATCCCCCGAACTGCAGGCCCAATGTCACCACTGCCTTCTAAATGTTTATACCACCAAGCTGCCCACATGTCCAGTATTTTCTGGGTCAACTTGCTGTTACAAACAAATGGTAAAGGTCATGTGATGAGATATGATCTTTCAAAGATAAGTTCATTGCAAATTTCCCTTTCTTTCTCCTTCACCATTGCTTGCTGCAGTAGTAAAACGCTGGAGCTGCCAATATAAGCCTTCTATCGAGGATCCAGTCCCAAAACTAGTCATACCATGGAATGGATTCTATCAGCCATCACTTCCCATACAATAGGCTCTGAAAGAAGATACCCCACTCATTTTTCCTGGTATGCATTTTCCGCATCTATTGTTCAGCAACCACTTGACCTTTACCTCACTTCCACAAGGCACAAAAGCCTCTCTCTCTCTCTCTCTCTCTCTCTCTCTCTCTCTCGCAATAAACATCATCATCCAACAACTAGCTACTAGCACTCAAGCTCACCGTAAAACACTTTGTATGCCATATTATAATGACACCACACAGATTCTATGTGTCCTCTGTTGTTGTCATTGTTTCAACCCCCAGTGCCCCACACAGCGTCCACCATCACTATCCCCAGACAAATCATGCACCACCATCACTTCAACTCACTGGTAACATCAGAACAATGATAATAGTAATTATTACCACTATACAGTTGTACATATTCTTGGCTATGCAACATAAAACAGATCCCCTTAAACTCAATTTAAGTTCCACCACTATTCACATCCACTGAAAGTCCAAATAATGACAAAAAAAAGGGACAATGAAACACAGATGCCTCGTATTGTCACTCCCTATTAATGACAGTACAAGACAGAGCAAAATTGAAGCAAGCAAAATTCTCAAGTTTCGGCTGGCAGACAGGGTCAGGAGAGAGCTTGGTTTTCCTATTTAACTTTAGGTCAGCACTAAGCACCACCAATACCAACAGCATGGTCATAATAGAAGTCCAGGTGAACATTCCATTTGAATTAGTATTTTGTTAGTTGTCAGCATCCTGGACTTAAAAGAAATGACCAAAACTGGTAGTCTGGTAGCAATAATGAAATCTGAAAAATAATGGCGGAAGGCTACAAATACTGTAAGGGTATAATGATGGCCAAAGACAGCCAAATGGTACAACACTGCTATCATTGTCATCAAACACTAATGATCGCCAATGATGAAATACTGAAATAGTGAAACTGGAAAGCCCTGAAGGTGCTTAAGTTGTGAACTCTCACACTTTGGCAATGTTGAAACTGCACCTTCTCAGTTTTGTTTGTTAGCTCTATTAACCTCCTGAAACTTCACTTGCTAAGTTGATGCATGTTAACCTTATAGTTAAGGGTGAAAGTGCAATTTACCTAATTTTGAATGCAATAGTTCAAAGTTCAAATCTGTATGTGAAAAGTTGTTAGTAACAGCCAAAAATATCACCGATGCAATTATGTATCAATAGAATGCTACATATTTATCAAAACAAAAAATCAATAGAATGCTGCCAATTGGGATGTGAGACTTTTAGGCCTATCACTCAGTTTCATTTATGATAATTATACAGCCTATACATCAGATACCAATGGAACAATTATGTTAGAATAGTCAAAAACCACTATAGAATTTGCGTTGCTAAGGTCACAACTCATAAGTGACCTCCAGCAGATGTGATGTCGGCAGGATTTGCCTCCCTTGTAAAACAAATTAAACATTTCAAACTGCACCATCCAGAGGCGGTGGTCCACAATATACAAGAAATACAATATACCAGAAACAGGTCAGATAGGAAGTATGCCAAAAATTTGTCTTTATGGCACAATTAGAGAACTTTCTCGAATCTCTACAGCATACCTCTTGTCAAACAAAGGTTGAAAAATACCTGCATATTCACTGAAACAGATGCAGCATTCCTGCAAGTCTCTGCAGAAGTTCTCATGATGCTGTTCATCATTGTAACTCTTCAGTGAAGGAATATCTACATCAGGGGAGATGCTTTTAGAAATTGCACGCCTATCTCCGGTGCATTTCAAGCCATAAGGACCAAGAAATATTTCTTTATCAAAACCAAGATAAGAAAGGCAAGAACTGTGTAACCATTCCACCCAACGGTAGATAACCTCCTGCCCTGGCTGTTCTTTCCAAACTGAATCAAGCATGGAGCAAAGATTGGAAATTTTCCCAGAATCCAGCCACTGAACCGAGACGGTAAAATGAGGAGGGAGATGGCTAGGGTATGACGTAGGTAATAAACATGTCAACTCAATTGGTGGAAGGTACTGGACTCTGAAAGAGTACAAGAACTGAGCTGAACTGTCAATTCGGGTCTCCAGATCACTAACTGAAGTTAGTTTTGCAGAAATGGTAAGTTCACTGGGAGCTTCAACATGTATATGAATCTGCAAAAACACATGAATGCTGGATTATCTACTTTTTAGACATGATATGGAATTTTACAAACGACAAACCTGAAAAGATCGTAGCCCTCTCTGTTTGTCAAGAACGAACATGTTATCTTCGTAAATGGACTCCAGAGCAAGTAACTGCACCCAAAAATAAAATATAACAAACACACAAGCAAAAGAGGAGTAGAGAGAGAGCAGTTAGGAATCTACCTCATGCACAAGATGTTTGAACTTCAATTTTAAAGTTTTGACCTTACAAGTATATAATAAGTTAGCATTTAAGTCCACAACCACCATGATACCACCTAAGATTGGAAAATGGAGGAGTGCTTGTGGCATTGAGTGATTGATGTATATATGACGCTAAAGAAAAGCTATAAGAACAGCTAAGCTCTATAGGGTAGAATTAAGGATAGCAATGGACCGGGGCGGGGCTGGGGCCGGGTGGAGGTTGGGATCTCCATCCCCACCTCCACCTAAAATATCCACATCCATCCCTGCATGGGGATTAATTTGGACCCCCATCCCCGCCTCCATGGGTACAAGCCTGCCTCCATCCCCACTCCCACCCCCACCTCCACCCCCGACTTCGCCTCCAGTCCAAACCCAAGCTTTTTTTCCTTGTTTTTTTTCTTTTTGGTACAAAAGAAGCAAACAACGCAAAGCCCAATAAAAAATAAAAAGAACTAAGGTATCTAGAATATTAATAGTATCATGGTCTTCACTTGGTAGTAAGATGGAATTAACGTTTAAACATTTTGGGTTAAATATAAATCAAAATAGCGTTATTGTACTGTCAAAAGAAATAAAACTTAAAATAACAAATTAAAAACTCATCTAATAAATAACATTAAAAAACTATTAAATATAAGTTAGACACCAATCAACACAAAACTTAATGATGGTATCACTAGCACACCATACATAAAATGCTAAATGCAGCCTATATAAAAAATAAATGAATAAATTGCTAACAGCAAGGAAGCAGGGTGGGAATTTTCTTCCCCACCTCCATTCCCGCATGAATTTTCTTTTTGATCTCCATCCCCGCCTCCATTCCCATTTTGTATCTTCCATCTCCGCTCAAAACGGAGTGGATGTGGTCAGATCTCCACTTTTTCTCAATCCATTGCTATCGCTAAGCAGAATGTTGGGCAACTAAGAAAAAAATGTTCATAGAATGAGTTTAGTCGTAGTTGAAACAATGTGGTACAACAAATGAAGATAAAGATTGGAATGAACACATTTTGGAGTTGGTAGCAGTAGCACCAATTGCAAACAAAATGAGAAAAAATGAACTTAGATGGTTTGACCACGGGAAACAAAATTTAATTAATACATCAAAGTGGGGAAGTGACAGTAAAAAACGGAGGAAAATTGTAGGGGAAAGGGAAGATCAAATCTTACGTGAGTTGAAATAAGACTTTGTTAAGTTGAGTTGAACCATGGCATGATGCCCTGTACTGAGTAAGACATAACCTAGGTGTTCCAAAAAAAAAAGGCCCTTCGTTGTGAACTTTTATAACTCACATGCTAATTAAGCTCTCAAAGCCAGAAGCTATTCGTTGTCCGTTAATCTCAGACATCAATGGTAGTTTCATTCTAGAGAGAGTCCTGTGTTCTTATTAAGAACTATAGTGAAAATAAATAAATAAATAACTAAGCTAATGCATTTCTTCACACTCGCAGACCCAATAACATACTAAATGGTGAATCTGATTTTAATACTTGGCAGCATGAATTCTGTTATCAGGTACCGAATCACAATTAAGTAATACCAATAAAGCTCAGACATATAATAATTGATGCCATATCTAACATCAGTAAAGATGAACAGACTAAGGAGTCATTTGTCCTGCACTTCAAGCTTATCAAATTACCTCATCTTCCTGCAATTGGTCATTAATTTTCAGCAGCTCCTCTGACAACTCTGGTTCTTCTGCACCCAATAGTAATTCTTCCAACCTGCTTCCAATATCATCCACGCCTATAATTGAATCAGATCCCTCAACTGTCTCTCCATCCAAATCATTCCTCGATGCCAATGCAGCCTCATCTCTGTACTGCTCTTCTTCTTCTTCTTTCCGTACTTTATCTTCTTCGCAAGATCGCGGAGAACCCAGTTCAACTCCCTCTCCATTTGAATCAGTCTTCGATGTTGAAGTATATCCATCTCTACCCTTCCCTTCTTCTTCTTCTTCTTCTTCTTCTTCTTCTTCTTCTCCTTTTTCTTCTCCTTCTCCTTCCCTCCAATTCTCTTCTTTCCCAGAACTCGGAGGACCCACTTTGACAAACCGATTTTTGAACGCACGACCACGCCGATTTCGCGATACCCACTTGGAGTTTCGGCGATTCGGAGATGGCTTCCAGGTTTTGGGGATGAATTCGGAGGTGGGTACGCTTGTCGTGGGTTCGAGGTTCTGGAGAGAAGTGGAAGGCATTGAAGATGGGGTTTCGAGGTCGAGGAGTTCCTCGGTGTCGACGGTTTCTTGGTTTTGATCGTGAAAAGGTCTCAGAGTCCATCTTTCATGGATTTGGTGAGAGTGGTCTTGTCTGCCTCGTCTGGTCCTCCTCATGGCGGATTTGCAGAGAGCTCAAGGCGGTGCAGACAAAAAACGCCGCCAGAAGAGGGAGCTTTGGGTTTATTGTCAGAGCCACAAGAGGGATATATATCGAATCGAACTGTAATTCAAACGAAATACTGTTGTTGTTCGGAGGAGGGTTAATTATGGTTAAAAAAAAAGCTAAACTATACTTTGCCCCTTACATTTTACCTTTAATTTTTTTTTGTGAGCAATTATGTATTTATATTTTTAATTTATAATAATTAAGTCTTTAAACTTTTAATTTGTTACAATGTTACTTATTTTTAAGTATAAAAATATATTTTTCATTAACTAATATTTACTTTACCCCATTTATTTAGTTTTTAAATTTTTTTTACAATAATTTTCACTATTCACGTAAAAAAATTTTACTGTATAAAAATATATATTTTTTGAATGAAAAAAAAAAAGTTTACTATATAACTTTTACTAAAAAAATAGTTTACTAAAAATAGTTCACAATTCACGTTAAAAAATTACAAACTTTTTTTCATACAAAAAAAAAATAGTAAATTCTTTTTTTAACGTGAATAGTGAACTATTTTTAGTAAACTATTTTTTTACTGAAATATATATAGTAAAACTATTTTTTTCATACAAAAAATATATATTTTTTCATATAGTAAACTTTTTTTTTAAGTGAATAGTAAAAACTACTGTAAAAAAATTTAGGAACTAAATAAAGAGGGTAAAGTAATATTAGTTAATGTAAAAATATATTTTTTCATTTAAAAAATAGTGACATTACAACAAATTAGAAGTTCAGGAACTTAATTATTATAAATTAAAAGTACAGGGACTTAATTGTTTACAGAAGGGTGACCTTGCAACAAATTAAAAGTTTAGAGACTTAATTATTACAAATTTAAAGTATAGAGACTTAATTGTTACAATTAAAAATACAATGACTAAAGTAGAATTGGGTGTAAAGTGTGAGGGTACAAAATATACTTTACTCAAAAAAAAAAAAATAATTAAACCTCTTGTTAGTTAACAACATAAGGTCAATTATGTTTAAAAATCATTTTTGTTGTAAAATTATGTACTTATATACATTTAACTAAGCGTCAACCTATGCAATGCACAATGAGTGAGAGTTTTTCAAATAATAAGTAGTTAATCTACAATTCACAATAATTAATATTACAACTAAAAAGAATTCTGACAATCACTTTATTTATTAATCGAAAAAGTAAGTAAATATATATGTGACATTTTATTTAATTATGATCACTTTTTTTTACATATTAAGTTCAGAAATAATCCTGACAATCTTATATTATATATATTTATTTTATTTAGCTTACCAAATTAATATAGTGAATTGAATAAAGAACAAATTTAATAGTTATTTTATTAATTACCCATGTAACGTGATATTTTAAAAATATCAAAGTATTTAGAACGTCACCTAAAAGGCAGATAAAATATAAGAACAAAAGTAATATATATATATATATATATATGTGATTTGACCAGTTATCCAATGCATTTCGTATGAATGGTGACCTTGTTAGGGTTTGAGAATAATTGGCCAAAAGCTCTACCAAAAAAAAAAAAAAAAATTGGACTCATCTTGTTTATAGTTTCAGCGATGTATTGAAACTTTGAATAACAAAGTTTTTAAAATTATTAAAATTCAATTATAATGATCACTGAGATTCATGGCCGATTTGAATGTTTATTTAAGGAACCCTCTATTTTTTTCCTTTTCAAACAAATCGAAGCTTTACTTAAGTCTACCTATTTGTTTGATAATTTTGAAATTGATCTTGGGTTTGATGCAATGAATTTTCTTTCCCATAATCCTAGGAAAAGATTCCTGCTAAATAATCAGTTGATAATCTATTAACTGCACCAAACTGCTTTCACTTTGACTCAACATCATCAATTGGGCTGAACAAGAATGGACCCTGCCCATTCGGCCCAAATAGGTTGTGTTTCGGGCCTTTTGGCTGATTTAGCTTGGTAAAAACAATTTAAACCCAACTTTGAGTCAGCCTAAGGTCCCCAATCCACACTGTGTACAGCTGTTTTAGTTTTGTTTTTTTAGCTTATAAGAAAAAAAATTAATTTGTTTTGCTTTTTTGCTAAAGATCAGCAAAAAAGCAAAAAAGTAGAAAAAATAGCATTTTTTTATTATAAGTTCAAAAAAAACTAGGTCGAAAAGCCTTACCAAACCACCCGTTGAACATAATTTCATCCATCTTTTTTACATTTTCTTGGGCAAAATTTTTTTAATTTGTTCTGGCCCGAAAATGGCTAAAAGCCCACTGGACAAAATGCTTCAAGAACTATTATGCTCAAATTCAGTTTAATGAATAGTTGCAATTGGAAACTTGGAAGTTACAACTTGCATATACTGAGATTGTGAAGTTTGTATATTTTTCTTTGCCCAAAAGAAGAGATTATATATTATTTTCTGGCAAGAATATTAATCAATTTGCTTATGTCGAAAATGATGATGTACATGTGGAAGAGGTTTCACTTCAAGGCATACGTTAAAACAAAAACAAAGAATCCGAACTCAGAGGAACCAACGGATTCTTCATAATTCATATGCTCTATTTATGCAGATTTCTTTTTAAGACTTGTCAATTTACTGATTTTGGATTATTTTTTAAGAAAATTTTATTTTAAAAGAATATTTATGTAGAAAACTTCAACAAAATGATGAAGCAGTGATATTTTTAAAAGTATTAACAAAAATAGTGAGTGTTTTGATTTGAAATGGAAGAACTCTATAGAAATTATGTTTGTACGTCATTACCCCTCTTTTGATTACTGGCCAAATAGTGAGAATTAGGGAGTAAATGGACTTAACAGGAGAGAGAATTAACAGTAGTAAACCAACATGTTTGCCTGGTCAGGACTCTTAGGTTCCGTTTGGTAACGCTATCAGTTTTTATTTTTTGTTGTGTATTTTTACTATGTGTTTTTTTTAGTTTGGTGATGGGCATTTATAAGTTATCGTTGTACCAATAGTACTAGACTAATATTTTAGTAAGAGAAAACACACCCATTTTAGTGTTTTTAGTTTTCTTTTTTTGAATTTTGTAAAAAACTAAAAAAATAATTTAAACAAACTCCGTTTTTTGTTTTTTCAAAAATAAAAATAAAAATAATAAACGTTATCAAACGAGGCCTTAGTTTTTCTTTAGATAATAAAAATTTTGACTTTTGTCAAGTAAAATAGTTGATTGTAAAGAATTTATCATTTATAAATACCTTAATTTGTAGGAGATGGCCTACTTTTGATCAGAGAGAAAATTATCAAGTTAGGTGCAAATTAACTCGAGCACCTTGAGAAAAATAAAAATAAAAAAGTAACAGGGAGGAGTGCTAAAATGGGAAGAACAGTGGACACCATCACTGCAACTTTCACCTGAATAGGATGGCTTGATAATTGAGTCAGAATAATGCTGAAGAAATGGAAATGATTGGGTGGTTTCTTTGTTAGCTGGGTTGCCATTGATCAGTGGGTTGCTTTCACTTTCTCATCATTGGTCATGATATGTAGCTATACCATTACATTTCAACTCATCAATTAAATAATATGTTACATCACAACCAGATGTTTTCTTCCTCCATTTTAAAGGTCTCTTCAAAGGGTCAAATTACAGTTCAGCCAAATACACATGTCAACAAAGAAATTTGTGAAAAAAATTGACTTTTTAAAAGATATTATTTTAATTAATTTACAGTGTATGGATCTATAAGGAGTCCACTGAAATTTTTTATTATTTCAAAAATGTTATTTTAATTGTTTTACACTGTATATATGATGTCATATCTATGTATTTGAAGTGAGCATGACAAATTAATCATCTAGATTCTTATTTTTTTTGTTTTTGTTTTTTTTTTTTGGTTAGGGGTAGCTATGATACAATGAATCATAAGCTTGCATATGAGATTGCCAAACATTTCTTTAAACATGTGAGATCATCATCAACTAATAAGTCTTTCTAATATTTGTTGACCAACTTCAAACTCTGCCAATTTTTGTTACAACGAGTTCAAGTCGACCGATTAATTCTTTGAGTTTGTACAGAATTACTGTTTAAATAAATTTTACAAATTTAATAAATTATATAAATAATAACTGACAACGACAAAGAGCATGAGCAGAAAATGAACTTGAGATATTATACATAACACAAGATCAAATCGACTATTGAATCACTCCTATTATAAGTGATGTCACTTCGCCAACTTAATAGTTTAAAAGGAGCCTTTAGGTGGTTGATGTAAGTGGTGGCATAAATTACATAAAGTATCAGAGCAAAAGAACAATTAAGAATCGTTTTGGTGAAAGTCTTCGCGATTAAAGGCTAATATGTTATTAGTGATTGATACCTACATTTGGAATGGTTGTACAATACTATTAAGAATTGTTTGAATTAGTTTATTTAACTAGTTTTTTTCGTATTTGTTAACTTTTTCAACAACAATTTTATTTTTTATTTTTTATGAGTTTTTAGGTTATGCTTTTAACTTTTTTTTACCGAAAACCCAAAGACAAATTTAGTAAAATTATAAGTTACTTACAAGTTGATCCAAACAACTGATCTTTGAACCAAAATTATAATCAACAATCAAGGAATATGTTTTAATAGAATTGAAGTTAATACAAGAAACTTTACCTTTATTAGGCTTTTCATGTTATTTCACTTGTTAGAAGTTTCCCTCAGAAACTGATTGCAGTGGAAAAAACCATCATTATGAGTTAACATTTGGAATCTCAATAGAAAGAACCAATCATTGATGATGCAAGAAAGATCTAGTCAATATGAAGAGTGTATTAAATAAAATGTGGCCCATCATTCTTTGGTTTGAAGGTTTCATTATGGAATTAGAGAGGAATTTTGGTTGTAATGGGAAATTATTAAGTGATTAATTCCCTAGTTTAATTTTTCTTATGTTGATTTAGTCTTGCTTAAAAGAAAGATGCAAATGTCATCTACATATCTCTTCATCTTAAAGGATTCAATCCTAGTTGCTTGGTAGTTTTCAAGTTGGAGATGTCTCTCCTTTTCCCTTTTTGGGTAAGAATTTTGAGGTTATTAGTTATTAATTACAGAGGTTAGTCAATGATGACTATTGTTCAAATTATTAGAAGGATTAATTGGTAATCAATGTTGGGTGTTATAACTTATTTCCGAAGAATTAAAAAAAAATGTTGGGTGTTATAATGTTAACGTCATTAAATTATACATCAAGAGACAAAATTTACTTTTGTTTTTATCAAAACTGTCTTTCCAAAAGACCGAAATGAAACACTAGGAGAATAAAAAAAATAGTATTTTGATCCACTAGAACACACTAGAACACAATGAAATGCATTCAAACACATTGCAGTATACCGAAGTAAGACGTTGTGCTTACACAAATTTGAAACTTTTGTTATAAATTTTGTACAATTTTTATTAAAAAATATTTAAAAAAATATTTTATTATATTAATATTTATCACTTCTAAAATATTTTCATGACGTTTTCATTTTTGTACTAATGGAAACAACACCTGAAATGAAATTTTGGTCTTTGTTATGCATATTACATATCCCGAACTGCATATTCGTGGATGAAGTCATTTAGTGCTTAAGCTTGTTTAGTAGCTTAAGGGCTTGGGTTAACTTTCTTTTTTATTTTTTAAGGTTTGGTAGCAAAAGTGAAAATGGTCAAGTTTTATTCCAGATAGAGCTATAAATAGAACAAAGCTACTCTCATTCAACTATGTTTCGATCGTTAGAAACTCGTTTTAAGTCGACTTGTTATATAAAGAAGTCAATTTAAAAACTCATTAATTTGTTGAGCACGACTAGCCATGTAAAAAAATAAAGTTTAAACACATTTTATAGCTCGTTTATTTTTGAACTGCTACTCTCGATAAGCTTATATACACGTTAGAGGTGTATAAATAAAAAAATAGTTACTTGAGCACGACTCAAATAAAACTTCTTTAATATAAGTTAGAAACATAAACGAATAAAATTTAACACATTTTTAAATTCGTTATATTTTAAGTTAAATTTAAACTAACACACTGCTAGCTTATTTACAACCCTACTTTCTAAATACTGGGAAGTGAAGCAAGTTCACCTAACTATGACGACCCATGTTTGAAGGAAACTCGGCAAATATGAAAAATAATTTTGGTGAAGTCAAAATCATTGATGGGTGTGTGAGTGTGTTTGTTTTGGCCTCCCACATAGCAATGAACACAAGCAAGCACAACAGGCCAAAATAGGTTTCTAAAGCTTTGGTCACCATTCACCTCAGCATGTATGGTTTGGACTTTGGACAAAGAAAGAAATTGCAAGGCCTACTGTCCAGGCACAGAATGGTAGATTCAGATTCAACCCCCGGGGTGGCAGGCAGCATATTATTATTCAAAGCAATAAAATATTGGTATATATCAAGGGACATAATTGTGATGGTGATTGGTTATCTCCAACTTGCACTATTGAGAGCCCAAATCTAGTTTTTTTTTTTTAACAAATAAACAAAAGATTAACCAATAAAGTGAAGAAATTTTTTTCGGAAAATTACTATTTCACACAATTGGCATATGTTAATTAAGGACATTACTCGTCATTCATCGTTGTTAATCTGCTTTTTTTTACATTGGGCAGTGTAAGCTTTTACTATTGGAACGAACAATGCTCTATTCTGTTGCTTTGTTAGAATAGTTAGATTTTAAAATTATAGTTGATTTATTAATTAAAATGACAACAATATCCCCTCGGACCAAGGCTGTTTCGGTGAAGGAACTAGGTTTTAAAAAGTACTACATGAGAGAAGTTCATAATAAATTGCCGAAGTTAATAATTGAATTTAGATTTGCGTGGGCATAATTGGAAAAGTTTCTTGCTAGGACTCAACATGGATTTGACAATGTGAACATATTCTTGACTTGATGATTTTTATGCTAATTTTGTTGGCATGATTGAGAAAGGTTTTGAAATTTAGCCAAATGCTGGAATTAAAAATTACAAGTGTCTTTGAGTGAGACAAATTGACAGTCACACAATGGTATGCTTTACCGGAGCAATTTTGGATCAACTTCGAGTTTATGACTAAAAATCATATGATTAGGGTGTGAAAACGAATTAAGCTACTTGTGTTCTAATTCATTAAAAGTTTGTTAAATATCGGTTCGTCAAGTAAACATATCAAGTTTAAATATATTTTGAAACTCGTTAATTTTTTAATATTAACTAAACAAGTTTATATGTAATAAAAAAATAAGATATCTAACTGGCTCACGACCAATTCTATTAAAACTCCGCTCAATTTGATTCAAATTTAAACCCTTTTTAAATTTGATAAGTTTTTAAATAGATTTTGCACAAGTACTACAAGACTCACTCGACTCGTTGCCTTACACACAATGGTACCCTCTGGTAAGAGTTTACGGTTGGAGAAGTTGAAACCAATTAGAAAGTATTGGCTACAATTTATTACAACGGAAAACTGCGATCAAGTAAAATTCATGCCATAAAAAAGGGAGAGGGGCCCTATTAGGCTATTACCAGTGTTGGGCTGTCTGCAGCCAAGCCAACTTGTGAAATCCTACTCTGGCAACAACCAATTTTGTCGTGAGACTAGAAATGCCCAGTAACACTCTGTTTGGAATTTGGGAAAGAGAAAGGAAATGAATGAAAAATTTTAAATTTTTTGACCTTCCTTGTTTGATGTTAAGAAAAAAGAAAAGAAAAGAAATTAGAAAAAAATAAAGAAAAAAGGGAAGAAATTTATTTATTTATTTATTCTCTCTCTCTCTCTCTCTCTCTCTCTCTCTCTCTCTTCATTTTTTCTTTTTTCTTTTAAAGTTCCAAACAGGCTCTAGGGTAGGTGACTGGATGGTGTCACCATTTCACATCGGATAAGAGGAGGGAGGTCTTAGCCATATAAAGGGGGGTAAACAGCATCACTTAACAACTTGGCTTTTGGGTCGGATGGCAAGCGCCCAATCGTGACAAATGATATCAAAGCAGTCCAACTCCTAATCTAATTCTACGCCAAGCACTCAGATGGAGTAGACAGGGTGGTCCGACCCGCGACAAAGATGCTGTGGATTCAAGTGGGGGAGTATGTCATGATCCCACATAGAATAAAAGAAGGGAGGTCTTGGGCCATATAAGGAGAGTAAGTAGCACCACCTATAGCTTAGGCTTGTGGAAAAAAGGTGATGGTTCTCCACATGGGTTATTCACGTATACCGGTTGACTATCGAGGTGTTGAGGCCCATTTGAGACAAGAATAGACCAGTCCACTTAAGATGCTTTGGTTAGAAATGTTACGCATTCTGCTAGCTTAAGCTTTTAAATCAGATGGCAAGGACTCGGCCCGTGACAAGTGGTACAAGTGCAGCCTAATTGCTGATCCGATTCTATACCAAACACTCAAGTGGAGCAGGCAGGATGTTCCGACCTACTACGAGAGCTTTGCGGATTTGGGTGGGAGAGTATGTTACGATTTCACATCAAATATGAGAAGAGAGGTCTTGAATCATAGAAAATGGAGTAAGCAACACTACTTAATAGCTTAAACTTTTGAGTCGAATGATAAGCGTTCAACCCGTGACAAGTGGTATCAGAATAACCCAACTTTTAATCCGATTCTACACTAAGTGCTCAGATAGAGTAAGTCGGATGGTCTGAATCACGATGAGAACGTCACGAATTTAAATAAAAAAGTATCTCACGATTTTACATTAAATAAGAGGAAAAAGATTTGAAGTCATATAAAAAAAAATAAACAGTATAACTTAACAACTTAATTTTTGAATTGAATGACAAACATTAAATCCGTACCAAGAGCAATTATAACGCACATTTTTTTAGGGTATCAATTGGAGTAACAATGGCCCAACAAAGGGTGGAGTGCTAGGTGGGCAATTATGACAGCCTATTTTCGGTATCACACGTGCACAAACCCAAATTAGACATAGAAGGTTCTTTGTCTTCTTTTGGTCGACGTGGACGGTAGTGATTGGTGAACATCATGTGGCCCGCTAACATGGTGAACTGTCAGCCAGCCTAGTGAGCCCACACAGTGCAGTGTTTAATATAATCGACTCGACTGACTCATCTTTCAACTAGGCGCGCTGACCACGGCTGAAACTGAAAGGAGCCAAGCCGAACCCTAGTAATAAGTTGCTTATATTTGGTTTGATAATATTAACTAACTTGAAGTTGTGTTTAAAATTGATTGTTTAACTTTGGAGCATGGTCTCACCAGTAGTTTAAAATTTTTAATATATTTTTATTTATTGAGTTTAGTTTAAAAAATTAATAAAATTTAAAATATATTTAAATTTAATTTATTTATATAACAAATTAATTTTAAATAAATTTTTAACAAATTAAATACGAACTGAATTTGAACAACTTGATTTTATTTACCGCCCAAACTAAAACTATTTGACACCGAGCACTGGTTTACATGCTATTCCGATATATATATTTTTTAATCTTTATCAGATATGGACAAATCTGTTTTGTCCCCGTCTTTGGTCTACTAAGTTCAAAATAAATTAATAAAAAAAGAAGAGAAAACTTCACAAAAACAAGTAAAAAATTTTATTTTTGCAGAATTTTTTATATAAAAAACTTAATTAAAATAATATATAAATAAGTTAATTTAAAAACTCATTAATTGTTGAGCACGATTAGTTATGTAAAAAGATAAAGTTTAAAGATATTTTATAACTTGTTAATTTTTGAATTCTGACTCTCAATAAGCTTATATGCACGCTAGGAGTGTATAAATTAAAAAAAGCTATTTGAGCATGGCTCAAATAAAGCTTCTTTAATATAAGTTCGAAACATAGACGAATAAAGTTTAAACACATTTTTAAATTTATTAGGTTTTTAAGTCAAATTTAAACTAACACACTACTATTTTATTTACAACCTTACTTTCTAAATACTGGGAAGTGAAGCAAGTTCACCCAACTATGATGACCCATGTTTGAAGGAAACTCTGCAAATATGAAAAATAATTTTGGTGAAGTCAAAATCATTGATGGGTGTGTGAGCGTGTTTGTTTGGCCCTCTCACATAGCAAAGAACACAAGCAAGCACAACAGGCCAAAATAGGTTTCTAAAGCTTTGGTCACCATTCATCTCAGCATGTATGGTTTGGACAAAGAAAGAAATTGCAAGGCCTCCAGTCCAGGCACAGAATGGTAGATTCATTCTTCAGATTCAACCCCCAAGGGGGGTGTTAGGCGCAGCATTATTATTATTATTCAAAGCAACAAAATATTTGTATACAAGGGACATGATTGTGATGGTGATTGGCTATCTCCAACTTGCATTATTGAGAGCCCAAATCTAGTTTTTTTTTTAACAAATAAAGAAAGATCAACCAAAACAGTGAAATAAAATAATTTGGAAAATTACTATTTACACAATTGGGATATGTTAACTAAGGACATTACCTACTGTTCATCGTTGTTAATCTGCTTTTTTACATTGGGCAGTGTAAGCTTTTACTATTGCAACGGACAATGCTCTATTCGGTTGCTTTGTTAGAATAGTTAGATTTTAAAATTATAGTTGATTTACTAATGTAAAATGACGATAATACCCCCTTGGACCAAGGCTGCTTCGGTGAAGTAGGTTGAAAAAAATACTACACGAGAGAAGTTCATAATAAATTGCCGAAGTTAATATTTTAATTTAGCTTTGCGTTGGCATAATTGGAAAATTTTCTTGCCAAGACTCAACATGAATTTGACAATGTGAACATATTCTTGACTTGACTTGATTTTTATGCTATTTTTGTTGGCATGATTGAGAAAGGTTTTGAAATTTAGCCAAATGCTAGAATTAAAAATTACAAGCATCTTTGGGTGAGACAAATTGACAGTCACATAATGGTATGCTTTACTGGAGCAATGTTGGATCAACTTTGAGTTTATGGCTGAAAATTGCACGATTAGGGTGGTAAAACGAGTCAATCTACTCGTGTTCTAGTTTATTAAAAGTTTGTTAGAGATCGGCTCGTCAGGTAAATAAATCGAGTTTGAATATATTTTGAAACTCGCTAATTTTTTAATATCGACTAGATAAGTTTATATGTATTAAAAAATAAGATATTTGACTCTCTCATGACCCACTCTATTAAAACTCAACTCAATTTGATTCAAATTTAAACTCCTTTTAAGTTTGATAAGTTTTTAAACAGATTTTGCACAAGAGCTACAGGAGTGAGCCCGACTCGACTCGATGTCTTACACACAATGGCATCCTCTAATAGTTCATATTTGGGAGTGAGCCCGACTCGACTCGATGTCTTACACAAGTCGATGCCTTACGCACAATGGTATCCTCTAGTAGTTCACATTTGGAGAAGTTGAAACCAATTAGAAAGCATTGGCTACAATTTATTACAATGAAAACTGTGATCAAGTAAAATTCATGACAAAAAAAAGTAAAAAGATAAAAGAGAGGGGCCCTATTAGGCTATTTCCATGAGCTGGCTGTAGCCAAGCCAATTTGTGAAATCCTACTCTCACAACAGCCAATTTTGTTCTAGGAGTAGAAATGCCTAGTAACAACCTGTTTGGAACTTGAGAGTGAGGAAGGAAACGAATTTTTTTTTTTAAAAGTTTTTAAACTTTTCTTATTTTATATTACTAAAAAAAATAAAATAAAGAGATAAGAAAAGAGAAAAAAATTCATTTATTCTCTCTTTCACTTTCTCCATTTTATTTTTTCATTCCCTTCTCAAGTTCGAAGCAGGCTCTCTGGTAGGTGACTGGATGGGCAATTATAGCGCACATTTTTTTGGAATACCACTTGGAGTAGCAATGCCCTGGCAAAGGGTGGAGGACTAGATGTGCAATTATGGCAGCCTATTTTCGGTATCACACATGTTCAAACCCAAATTAGACATAGAAGGTTCTTTGTCTTCTTTTGGTCGACGTGGACGGTAGTGATTGGTGAACATCATGTGGCCCACTAAGATGGTGAACGGTCAGCCAGCCTAGTGAGCCCACACGGTCAAAAGGACTTGAAACCTGAGTGTTTCATTACCTCGTTTGTCAAAAAAAAAAATATAATCGACTCGACCGACTCATCTTTCAACTGGGCGCGCTGACCCCGGCTGAAACTTAAGGAGCCGAGCCGAGCCAGAGTAATAAGTTGTTTAAATTTAATTTAATAATGTTAACTAGTTTGAAATTATGTTTAAGATTTGTTGTTTAATTTTTGAGCCGATCACACGGGTAACTTGAATTTTTTAATATATTTTTATTTGTCGAGCCAAACTTAAAAAATTAACGAGTTTTAAAATATGTTTAAGTTTGACTTGTTTATATAATGAACTAATCTTAAACAAACTTTTAATGAGTCATATACGAATTGAGGTTAAATAGCTTAGTTTGTTTTACCGCACTAACTATTTGATACTAAGCACTGGTAAACATGCTATTCCGATACAAATATTTTTTTAAGCTTTATCAGATATGGACAAATCTATTTTTAGCCTTTGTCCAAAAAAAAAAAAAAAAGAGAGACAAAACTTCACAACAACAAATAGAAGATTCCATTTTTGCAGATTTTTTTATATAGATAACTTAATTAAAATGATATGACAATGGTAGTTTTAAAATAATAAATAAAAAATAGTTAGTGTTTTAGTTTAAAATAAAATGACTACATATAGAATGATATTCTTTATGTAATTCTATATAAAAAAAATATTCTTTATGTAATTCTATATAAAAAAATTTTACTTGTATAATGTAATAAAAAATTATTTGATCACTCCGATTGTAGATAAACTTTATCATATAGCATTCTTGGTACTGTTTTTGGTCTTGATATTACTTGAAGGGAACTAATTTGATGGTTGTTGGCTAGGGTCCAGTGATAGGGTAGATCGCGCTTCTCCAAGTAATCAGACCAGCAAAAGCACATATGACATGGCACTTGGGCATCACTAAGCAGGACGGTGCCGATCGGTCTAATACTGAGCAGGTAATGCTAGGTAGAAAGACCCTAACCGCCCTGCGGGGACAACAATGACAGACTATATTTGCACAGAAACCCATTCTAGGGGGCGGAAAAGCGTTTTCAAGATGGGGACGAAACCTGTTTCAAAAATTTGGGAAAACATTTCGAAAAAGCGAGGGAAATGTTTCGAAAACTCCTAGGAAATGTTTGAGAAACTTGTAGAAAATTATTTGGATACTTAACGGAAACTCTTGGGAAACGCTTCGGAAACTTAAAATGTTAATTTTTATAAATTTTTTCCCTTAAGTTCTAACTAAGTATTTATAAAATTATTTGCATAGGTTTTCACTAAGTTTTCTAAATGTCTCTACTAAGTTTCCACAAGATTTCTACTAAGTTTCCCAAAGGTTTCTACTAAGTTTCTTAAAAGTCTCCTTTGAGTTTCAAAAAAGTTTCCTATTAAATTTTTCAATCGTTTTCCCTTATATTTTTTGGTCGCGCTTCCCGTTTCTGTTTCTCCTAACGTCTTCCGCTTCCACTTCTCATTTCGACAACTAAGTGACAGACAACCCATTGGTAACTGACACTAGAGCTGGTAACATGACTTTGAAAGGACGACGCGCAAAGAGGGACAACCACCTTCCCCACTAGGTTGCCGTCAGTCTGACAAACCTCAAAGGGAGTGCGACGTATGGGGAGATAATCACGTCCTTTACTACCCTGCCATGGGTTTGATCACTCAACAGTATGCTGCCACGTGAAAGGTTACTATTTCCACTAGTGCCTACAGACACTTCTGGTGCTACTTTGGAACTATATTAGTATAAAAGGTAATTTAAGCCTTCCTTTTCCAGGTACGCACGCAAACCCCTAGCAAAGTTTTGCATGATTATTTTTTCAAAAACTTAACTTTGGGATCGGATGGTCTTTGACAGGCACTATACCGATATTCTTTAACCCAACTTCTTTTCGCAGTCAACCGAAAATGCTCACTGTGATTTGAGAGTAAACCTTACAAGTTTACTAATCTATCACTACTTATGACATTGATATGTTAAAGAAAATGTAACTTGTGCACAATTTTTCACTTCCCGTTATCCCATTATGATTTTGTGAGTACGAACAAAATGAAAAATTACCTATTGCCCACACTTAATATTCAAAATGCGATACTTTTTTTTCCTTAAAGATAACAGCTACATATAGGGAAGTGAATTTTTTGATATAGGACTATATTTTGTCAAATTAAATCACCAAATTATTTTTTCCCTCCAAGAATTTTTCTTATGCCAATTGTTTCAAAAAATAATTTTTTTCTCACAAAATTAAAACATCTATATAAAATAAATTTTTTTCAAAATGAAACTAAAATAGCCTAAAAGTTTCAAACATCATTTGTAACATTATAGTTTTGTTGGAAATAATTTTGGTAAAAATAAATAAATTTTAAACATGTAGCAAAATTATAGTTGTTAGAATCATTTGGAAAGAGAAAGCAAAAACACGCTTATGATATGAATACAAAATTTGTTTTAAAATTTTGAAAAATATTCCAAAAACCTATAAATAACATTTAGAATATTTAACACAAATTCTTAAAAGTTTAAAAGAAACTAATAAAAAATTATCCGTAACTTTTCTCCCATCCATTCCGCTTCATATTTTAGAAACTACGGACGAAAAATCATTAAATTGGATGTAACCACAATCCGTCGGTTTTGGAGTCATGATCTGATACAGTGGTCCTCGTTGCACCTGATGTTTTTCTCTCCCCAGCATCGGCCGTCCAACCAAAACCTCTGGCCCCCTGTCCAGAACGGCTCTATTTGGGAAAAAGCCAAGCGGACAAGCCGATGAAAACAATCCGAGAGCATCATAACTTACTAGATCTGCATAGCGCGTGTATATTACTCTCATTGTCGCTACGTCATATCATGCGTTACATCTGTTTTTGCTTGCCCTTCCTCCATTATTGGTCCAGCATGGCCCACCAGTACATGTTGTCGTGCCATACACGCGCTGTAGTCGAGCGTGGTGGAGCCAAAGGGTGTCAAGTTGAGTTAGGTAGACACGTTTCTCCGGTTAATAATGATTAAGACGACACTTTACAAAGTTAACCATAGTTAAGGTAGTGAGAAGTAATAAGTTGCAGCTCACTGTTCTCTCCTCTAGCTCTCATCACGGGCACTTCGAGAGAGGGAGAGGGAGAGAGAGAGAGATAATGAAATGCTCTGTAAATGGACAACCCTTTTGCTCTCAGATGTCTAAGAAAAGAAAAGAAATGACAATTTGCACAAACTAAAAACAAAAGCAAAGATAAGAAAAGAGAAGGGTTTTGTTGATGCCATTGTTGCACAGAGAGAGAGAGAGAGAGAGAGAGAGAGAGAGAGGAATCTTTGTGATATTTTTTAGTGGGAATATATGATGTTTTTCCTGAGACCACTCTCTGTCTACCGTGAAAGGTAAGCTCATCTTTCCCTCTATTTTTAAGCCACTCGTTCTTCTGCGTTTCTGTTCCTTCTTACTTTCTGCTACTTTCATGCACCACTGTTCTAACATGTGCTGAGTTTGTTGCGTGTTCCATTTACTAGTCTCTCTCTCTCTCTCTCTCTCTCTCTCTCTCTCTCTCTCTCTACAATCTATTTTCGTTGGAGGATGGGTTGATTATGCATGTCAATACGTGTGGCTATTTGGATAGATTTTGCTCCATAGACCATCGTAATCTTGGTGGTTTATTTGTGTTTCTATAGATAGGAGCCTGGAGGTAATTTTGTCGCTTTAGGACTCGATTAAATCAAATTTAGCTTCTAGGTATTTCTAGTTTTTGGTGATATTCTCAGTTTCCTCAATATCAGTCAGATTCAGCTCCTGGGTATTTCCAAAGTTTAGTATAACCCTTCAGAACTGTTCAGATTTTTCTGGGTTTTGCTCAAAATTGTTGATGGAATAATTGGTAATGGTGTCTCTATGAGAGCGAGGCTATGACTTGTGAGATTTAACAGTTCTTAGTTTGCCATGCTGTGGTTTTTCTCTCTGAATTGATTTCTTTGCAAGTTCTGGTCTCTGAATTTCTGAAGGATCAATAGATTCTGAGAAGGCTTTTTTGGCCTTGAAAGGTACTATCACATATAACTACAGGTGCTGGAATTTGTAGTAATTGCTATTTGGAGATGTGCATGATTTTAGTTTACTCTTAAGCCTCCGATTTTATTATTCTTGCAACCCGTTTTCTGAGTCTATCTTGTCATGGGTTTTTGCAGAACTTGATTGTATTTATTGGACAAAGGAGAAACCACATTAGCGTCTTGGTATTCTCAGTAGGCCTGAGTTATATATGCGTATTTGATAATGGTTTCGCGGTCTTATTCTAACCTTTTGGAGCTTACTTCTGGTGAATCCCCATCTTTTGGTCGAGGGGGTAAGAGGCTTTCTCGAGTGGCAACTGTTGCCGGGGTCTTGTCTGAACTAGATGATGAAAATAGTGTTGGATCTGATGCTCCTTCATCCATCTCTCAAGAACGGATGATCATTGTGGGTAATCAACTTCCACTCCGGGCCCATCGAAGATCAGATGAGGATGGAGGGTGGAACTTTAGTTGGGATGAGGACTCCCTTCTTTTGCAACTAAAAGATGGCCTTGGAGAAGATGTTGAAGTTATCTATGTTGGTTCTCTTAAGGAAGAAATTGACCCCAGTGAACAGGACGATGTAGCTCAAACCTTGCTTGAAACTTTCAAATGTGTCCCGGCTTTCATCCCTCCTGAACTCTTTAGTAAATTCTATCATGGATTTTGCAAGCAGCATTTGTGGCCCTTATTTCACTACATGCTTCCTCTATCGCCAGATCTTGGTGGGAGGTTTGATCGGTCCCTTTGGCAAGCTTATGTCTCTGTGAACAAGATATTTGCAGACAAAGTTATGGAAGTGATCAGCCCTGATGATGATTTTGTTTGGGTTCATGACTACCATTTGATGGTTTTGCCTACATTTCTGAGGAAGAGGTTTAACAGGTTGAAGCTCGGTTTCTTCCTCCATAGTCCATTCCCCTCATCGGAAATATACCGTACGCTACCTATAAGAGATGAACTTCTACGAGCACTCTTGAACTCAGACCTTATCGGCTTCCATACTTTTGACTACGCGAGGCACTTCCTTTCCTGTTGCAGTAGAATGCTTGGCGTTTCTTATCAATCCAAGAGAGGTTACATTGGGGTTGAGTACTATGGTCGCACTGTAAGCATTAAGATTCTCCCTGTTGGGATTCACATGGGCCAGCTTCAATCAGTGCTGGATCTTCCTGAGACTGAATCCAAGGTTGTGGAGTTACGTGATCAGTTTAGTGGTCAGACTGTTTTGCTGGGGGTTGATGACATGGACATCTTTAAAGGAATAAGCTTAAAACTACTGGCTTTTGAACAGTTGCTCATACAGCATCCTGATAAGAGGGGTAAAGTTGTTTTGGTTCAAATTGCAAATCCTGCAAGAGGGCGAGGGAAAGATGTCCAGGAGGTCCAATCTGAAACTTATACCACAGTAAGCAGGATTAATCAAATATTCAGAAGGCCAGGATATGATCCAGTGGTTTTGATTGATACCACACTTCAGTTCTATGAGCGAATTGCTTATTATGTTATTGCAGAGTGTTGCCTTGTGACAGCAGTGAGAGATGGGATGAATCTTATACCTTATGAATATGTTATATGCCGACAAGGAAATGAGAAGTTAGATGATGCCCTGGGACGAAACCCATCAGCACCAAAGAAAAGCATGCTAGTGGTTTCAGAGTTTGTTGGGTGCTCCCCATCTCTCAGTGGTGCAATTCGTGTTAACCCCTGGAACATCGATGCTGTGGCTGAAGCTATGGATTCTGCTTTAATGATCGCAGAGCCAGAGAAACAGATGCGGCACGAGAAACACTATAGGTATGTGAGTACACATGATGTTGCATATTGGGCACATAGCTTTTTGCAGGATCTTGAAAGGGCATGCAGGGATCATGTAAGGAGGAGATGCTGGGGTATTGGTTTTGGTTTAGGCTTTCGGGTTATTGCTTTGGATCCAAACTTTAGGAAGCTTTCAGTTGAGCAAATTGTTTCAGCATATAAGAGGACTAATAACCGAGCAATTCTATTGGATTATGATGGTACTATGATGCTGCAAAGTTCAATCAGCACTACTCCTAATACAGAAGCAGTTGCCATCTTAAAAAGCTTATGCAGAGACCCCAAGAATGTTGTTTTCCTTGTCAGTGGGAGGGACAAAAAAACTGTGTCTGAATGGTTTTCTTCATGTGAAAAGCTTGGGATAGCAGCAGAGCATGGTTATTTTGTGAGGTGCATACCTTGCCCTTGCCTCATCTTAGAAATTTTATTATATTTTCCAACTTGAAACTGTAATCATAATTTCAAATTCTTATGCATGTGAAGACTATCTTCAATTGCTTGAATAAAACAGTATTTTATCTAGGACTGGTTGCTTTTGGTCCCATTTCAGATATGAAAATAAGGAACAAGCATCAGCCACGAGCAAAATAATTATTTTTAAACGTTAAGGTGTTTGTTTGCACACTTGCCTGGTGAAGTGCTTTCCTGGTAGGTGGACCTTTATATCTGATGAGATGGAGTAAATGTTGTACATATTGACATGGGGATGTTAACACAAGCTTGCATTTGGCTCCTGTGCATAACAAATTTATTTAAGCTAGGGTCTCCATAACTGAAGGGCAGGTGCCTGGCTCATCCAAGATTTTTAGTTGGCCAATTAAAGCCGATATGTGCATGCTTTTTGTGTAATTGTCCTAAGAAACTACATTCATTCTAACTTTTGAGGGTTGATATCTTCTGATGATAATTGACGAGTGTCAAGTAGTGTTTATGGGGCATGACTCTAGATATTGGGTGATTCTGGCTTTGTTGTTTCTGATGGCATCTTAAATTGTAGATGCCATATGTGACCAAAAAAAAGCCATCTGGCTTATGCATATAAGGGTGTGTTTTTGGACAAAGCATCTACGGTCCTACAGAAATTTGAGGTGAATGGAAAAAAAACCCATTTCAAAATTCATTAAAGGAGTATTTTAAGTTTCAATAGGTTTGATGTTTGAGTTGGTAATGGTGGTGATGATATTTGCGGTCTTTGTAGCAGTGGTGGCTCCAATGGTGAGATGTGGTATTGGTGGTGCCATAAAAAATGGCAGAGATGGGATCCACCACAGGATGGTGGTGGTCTAATGTAGTGAAGGCATTGGTAGAGGAGCCATAGTGGTGTGGCTACTCAATTCCCGAAGTGAGGGATTTGTTAAATAAGACCCTATTGGTGGAGTTTGAATGATAAATTTAATCCTCAAAATCTTTCCCTCAATCCCATGGGAAATTTGTCACCCTTTCTTTAAATGCCCAAAGGAGGAATTTGGATTTAGAAATCTCAAGTATAGTAGTTGCTGAAATTCTACATCGTAAGGCACCCTAAGTTACTTAAGAAGAGTAACACGACATCTGTTTTTTGTAACAGAAATAATGTTTCTTTGAGGTTGAATTGCTTTCAATTGACGCCCACCCTCTGCTGTGATATTTGGATGCATAAATAGTCAATGTCCCACCTCCCAAACAGCTTTTCTAATTATCTATATTTTATCTTTTTCTCACCTACTGAGGCCTACATGAGTTTTATTATATTTCAGGCCCAATCACGAAGCAGACTGGGAAACTTCTGTTGCTGTACAAGATTTTTATTGGAAGCAGATTGCTGAGCCAGTAATGAAATTGTACACTGAAACAACAGATGGTTCTACCATAGAGACCAAGGAGAGTGCACTTGTTTGGAATTACCAGTATGCAGATCCGGATTTTGGCTCCTGTCAGGCTAAGGAGCTTCTAGACCACCTGGAAAGTGTTCTGGCCAATGAACCAGTTTCTGTTAAGAGCGGCCAACACATTGTAGAAGTTAAGCCGCAGGTAAGTAGTACATTTTTTTTGCCCTTGTCTTGTGACAAATTTTTTTGCTTCTTTTCTTGTAATGTAATCATGATAATCATCAATTCCATAAAGTTCCCCATTTTTGTAAAATTTTTCTGAGTGATAATGAGGATTCAATTTATCATTAGCCTAAGTTGATCTATATAAAAAAGAAAATAAATTTTTTTGAAGGCTGTGGTTTCGTTTCATTAATTACATTAAAAATCATCACGCTAAAAAAACGAGTTTAGTTGAATTGAAGATGTTGGGATGGATGGATGGTGGTACAAGAAAAAACTGTTAGGAAACAAAGTTGTTCATAGGAAGTTAAAAACCGAACAACCTAGAAAATGAAGTTGGAAGAAATCAATTCAGAGAAGATTACCTGCTCAACATTCTGGACATCATGTTGATTGAATTCAACATACGGATAAAGAAATCATGCCAAAAATTTGGGGACTTCAAAATGGCTACAAGTAAATGTTGCTGATATAGGAATAGTTTCTGAAAGAAAGTTCATCTTTTTGGCCCCTGACAACAAACTCTGCTTCTCAACCAAGCAATGCATCCGTGAACCTCAATTACCTGTTATAGTGCTATGCGAGATGTTTTCAACAATTTATTGTGATTTTTTCAGTTCATTTGGGATCAAAAGATACGGACAGCTTATGTCTAATTGAAAAGCAGGGGAAATGGACATCCTGCTCAGGTTTCCCGCCATCCATTTGGTCCAAGTATTTCTAATCTACATGTTCTGCATCAGAGAAGGCTTGACAAACACAATTTTGATGGGCCAAAAGGTGTAACATGATGCTAGTGGCTGAGTTTTAGGAAGATTCATGATGATGATTATTGTGATCGTGGATTTTCAATTTTCCTTTTCAGTGGAGCAATTGCATTTGAACTTCTTGACATTATACAATGCATACATCAGGGTGGGGCTGCAGTCCCTATAAGATTAGTTTCCTTATATAGATCCCTAATTCATCCTCCTTTTTTTCTTAATGATAAGCGGACTAGCTGTGATCATATGACATTTACCTTTTTTAGTTCTTCGAGTAAAATGATAATTCAAAGCCTGTGACCCTTGTGCTCCAAATCTTACTTACTGCCCGTTTTCTATAATCTCTCGACAGGGTGTCAACAAAGGTCTTGTAGCAGAACGCCTCCTAGTCACAATGCGGCAGAAGGGCATGCTTCCAGATTTTGTACTTTGCATTGGGGATGACAGGTCAGACGAGGACATGTTTGAGGTGATAATGAGTGCCAAGGAAGGTCCCTCTCTCTCCCCGGTTGCTGAAGTGTTTGCGTGCACTGTTGGGCGGAAGCCCAGCAAGGCCAAGTACTACTTGGAGGACACGACCGAGATACTAAGAATGTTGCAGGGCCTGGTTGCTGCTTCCGAGCAGTTGTCTAGAAATGTTTCCCAAGCTTCTCAACGAGTAATCATCAACAGAGAATGAATGGAGATCTCTTTGGTTTTTTCAGCAGTACATATTGGGGTTGTCTGTTCAAAAAGATCTTTTCGACCCGTTTAGCATTTCTTTCTGGTGGGATGGAATTTGATGATTGGAAGATTTTGTTCTATGTTATTATGTAGGTTCTTGAAGTTTTATCTGGCTGTTATTGGGAAGTGTATGCAGTTTCTATTCCTAGTAAAGAAACTGTTTTAACTCAGATTTTGCCACTCAGATCCTTCTATTGGTTTGGAATGGGATAAGAAAAGCTGAAGGGCAGCTACCAATCTACCTAACGTATCTTCAGATGCACTTGCTTGGATCATAGTTATACATACCGTTCTGTACCAGCTGGTACAGAACGGTACGTACTGTTTTGACAGACAAACGAGACGCTGATGGTTAAGTTTCGTTCCGGTAAATTTTCCGGCATTTTTCAGGATTTTCTGGCGTTCTGTTGCATTTTGAGGTCCCGGTTTGTACCGTTTGCAGCTTTCTTCCTCTCTATGTATGTTGCTAGCCAGCCGTCTTCCTCTCTGATGCTTTGGCTACCATCAGAGAATAGAGATTATTTCTTTCCACGGAAAATCGTGCTCATTTCTCTACGATAAAGCACTACTATTATTGTTCAGTTTCTTTTATTTTTATTGCTAAATAATTTATAATTTAACTTTTTTGCTAATGTAAACTTGGAGATCTTTGTTTTGTTATAAGTATATCATTAATAATGGGTATATATTTATACTAAAATGGTTTGGCAGTAAACGTATATCGAGTAAATAGCTTTACAAACGAATGGGTCGGATTAACTAGAAAAATGAAAAAATTTCTACAATTTATACCATTCATCACTAGAGGTTAGAGCATTGAATTTGTAATGCGATGGTCAGATCTTGGTAACTAACTATTTACAATTTGACAATTTAAAACAGATATTTCAAGTAATTAAATATTATTTAATAGATGAAAATAGGAAATTTTACCTAATAAATTATTGGGTGTATTTTTAATGGTTTCAATACCTACAGGATTATTAACAGTACCTTTTTTTAGATAATGTTAATAAATTTCAAAATTCATTTCATCGTCCAGTAGCGACAACTGTCTTTTTAATTGGTACGGCAATGGCCCATTCTAGGGTTCCATTTCCTAGTACCCTGACCAAAATGAACTCCGGCCTCCCTAATCTCTTCCAAATTGATGTTGTAATATCTTCTTGTCATTTTTCTCTACACTTAGCCCCCCTTTTCAAAAAAAAAAGAGATGAGGTACCCAGAAAGTTATGTTATACCAGGTATATTAAGTTTTTTAAATATATATATATATATTATTAATATATAATATTTATAACGATAAATTCAGAACAGTACGTTGAAGTGTACCGGTACTGGTATATACCGTACTAATGACAAAAATGATAAATTGATTGGTACGAGATTGATAACTATGGTTTGGATGTAATTTATTTAAGCAACTTATGAAATAATTTTTTTTCTTCTTCAATGGTTTTTTCAAATAAAATTTGAGGATGCATGTCCTAATATCTCATAACATTAGAAAAAAAAATTGAATTTTCATCGTCAATAACCAAAGACAATTTTTTATTTTGTTTTTATAAGTTGCTTGAATAAAATACATCAAAACAAGCTCTTAATTAAGTAAATCCTTGGAAAAACTAGTGGTCTATTTTAATTGTTTTTATTTGGGTACAAAAACTTTCCTTTCCCACCCAATCTGCTACTTCATTTACAACCAAACTACTCTTCAAATTCTAACCCAAAAGCAAACCGATCTAAACCGAACCTAGAAGGTAAAATTTCGTTAGTTTGAACAGAAACATTTCAATATCGATAAAGTTTTCTCAAGCCAATGGAATAGACATAACAATTTTTCCAAAGGATTTCATCAGACAACATCCATCAAAACAAGTGGAGAATAAATATAGAAAAACGAATTCGAGAACTCATTTCCATCAAAACCAACGGAATTTGGACTTCTTTTGTTTGCTGGAAAACTTAGATTTTCATCTAATGGTAGGGAGGATTATGGGTAGAATGGGTGTAAAGCTAATATGCTAATAATCCTGTGGATCAGAAAAAAGGGGAAGTTTTTTAAAAGGGTTATTAATTAGAGTTTATCTACAATTTTTATGCAATTTTAATTTTTGTCTTTTATTATGCTTTTGTTGGTAATGGTTTAGGTTGTTGTAATTAATGGATTAATCTTCAAATTCCCTTGTGTCATGTTTAGAAACGAACTTGCTATGATATTAATCTGTTTGGAATTGTTTTAAAATTTGTTGTTTTTGTTTTTAAAAACAAAAATAATAAAAACGTTTCCATATATCGCTGTAGTTGTGTATGTTGTATTTTTGGTATGAAAAATCATCCTCAAAATTTTAAAACTGAAATGTTTTCATAAAACACCTACATTTTTTAAAAAATAATTTGGCAAATTAAATGTCCGTATTTTTCTATTTTTGGAAAAAATCAAATTTTCAGAAACAAACCAGACGCCTCTTTAATTCACCCTCAGAAAATCTCTGAACCCAAACTTTTGGATTTTGAAATCTCGCACTCCCTCTTTCCCTCTTCACAGTCGCTTCCTCTGCGTCTCAGCGTAGTGTTTTGTAGGTCGAATGAAATGGCAAAAAGGCCCAAAGAGCCAGGCGACAGCAACAACATGAACGGCAATGGCGGTTCTAACTCTGGTTCTGGTTCTGGTTCGGCCCACATATTGAAAACCCTGTTCGGAGGCGTCCCAGAACAGCAGAGATCTGTTCCTATCTTCTCCGACGACAATCCTTTCCGGAGAAAACCCAGTGATCATTCCCAAACACCCCAAAAGCCACGACAACAACGACAGTTAGGGTTAGGGTTTGGTTCAGTTGAAGATTTCGGGAACACTACGAATGGTGAATATGAAAACCGTGACTATTTGGAGGTGAAGAAGAGGAAGAGGAGACCCCCAGTTTGGATTCGGGTGGGGTTGATGAAGCTTTGGAGACTCATTTGGAGATTAAGAAATCGAAGAGGGATGAACCAAAAAGCTCTGATTTTGGTGTCGAATTGGAGGAAAGAGGTGAAGGGAGAAGCCCTGATTTGAAGGAATCGTTGGAAAGAGGCAAAGGAAAAAACATACTTTGGGTTCAGAATGGAAGGAAGCATTGGGCGCAGAGAAAGGAAAGGACCCCAATTTGGGCTTCCAGGAGGAACTGCCGAAGAAGGATATTGGTATGGAGATGAATGGGACAGTGAATTTGGACGGGACGCAGAAGAAGAAAAAGATGAAGAGGAAGAGGGATGAGCTTGAGGAGGAATACGAGGTGCAGCGCTATGGGGTCATGGCGACGAATGATGAAGGTGGAGAGGGAGGATTGGGAGGGAAAGTTGTTGGGGAAAAGAGGAAAAAGGTTGATGATCCAGTGGACATGGTGGTTTCAAAGGAAGGTTTGGATGATGAGGCGAAACTTTTGAGGACTGTGTTTGTTGGGAATTTATCATTGAAGGTTAAGAAGGCGGCTTTGTTTAAGGAATTTAGCCAGTTTGGAGAGTTTGAGTCTGTGAGGATACGGTCCATTCCTCTATTGGATGTAAGGGTTTTGTGCAGTTATTCTTTTGGTTTTTATGTAAACACCTTCCTGTTCATATTATGCGCGCCCACCATCTCTACTTGTAACATCTGATCATTTTGTCAGACCAAAAAATCCAAGAAAGAGTGCAATGATCAAGAAGAACATCAATGATGCTGTTAATAGGTATGATATCTAATGGTATCATGTCATTTTATTGTTGAGTACCGCAATTTGTTGGATATAATTGGCCCTTGAAGTAAGGATACCGAGTACTCAGTAAATTATAGATCACTTCAAATCTTTGTTTCTGAGGGGGATGATCAACTCCGCAAATATCTATAGTGATGCATACCCTTCCTCTTTACTTTTGGAGTTCCTGTTTGTGTAGTTATGTGCTCTGGTTTGTAGTTTTGCTTTTTGTTCTTGAATTGAACTCTCTTAAATTGACCCATATATCCACTTTCCTCAGTTCTCAATATCACCCATATTTATAAAATTATATGGATATCCTTTGGTGTGCAAGTTGGATTGCTTACTGATATTGGGTGTTAGAAGTTACGTTTTTCTCTTAAGATATGGTTTCTTTTCATTGATCATTAGGCCTCTTCAGTCAACCCTCTAACGGACATTAATTAATAATCTTTATAGAATCTTTCTCACAAATCATTTGTTTTGATATCTTCCACACAAGCTGGTTGGTTCCTAAAACAATCATTAATTAGTGGAGACTATGAACTTAATAAATTGCTACTAGCAGTGTGTTGATTGTATGAGGTTATTTCGTTCTTATTCTCATAAATACTCTAATAATAAATTGTCAGGATCTCTCAGTGTTCACTCATACATTGTCTTCAAAACAGAGCAAGCTGCCCACGCTTCTTTGGCCCATAATATGGCTGCGTATGTTGCTCTTCTAACAGTTAATCAAAAGGATAAAAGTGGATATTTTGCTATCAAAATGTTTTAAGTGCATTTATAATGGGTTGTGGATCTAGGTTGGAGGAAATCACATCCGTGTTGACAGGCCATGGCCACCTCGCAAGAAACTAAAGGGTGAGAATGCTCCGCTCTATGATAACAAGAGAACTGTTTTTGTGGGCAACCTCCCATTTGATGTGAAGGTGAATTGCTTCTCTCTCTCTCTCTCTCTCTCTCTCTCTCTCTGTGGTATTTGCAGAATGCAGGTTGCAAATTTGCTTCTCTTGTTGCCTATAATGATCTGGATACTTGCTCTGTTATCTCTGCAGGATGAACAAATTTATCAGTTGTTTTCTGATATAAAGGATCTGGAGTCCAACATTGAGGCCATTCGTGTTATCAGAGATCCTGGTTCTACTGCGGAGAAGGGCATTGCTTGTGTCTTGTTTAGAACAAGGGTATGATTAGTAGTCTTACAAGGCATATTCTTTCTTGCCTTTAATGCATTTAAAGTGATTGAAGGTTCTGCTTGCTCTTTCACATATTTTTATCTAATGTTACCATAATACTTAGTATGCCAGCAAATCTGCAGTTTGAATTGAGCGATCCATATGGTGGTACACCTTCCTTCAAAAATCCTAAGATTGGTGACCTTGAAATCTTTATGTTTACCGATTTCCATGCTCATTTCTCTTTTTTAGGGTATTGGCAAACCATAACCCATCATGAGAGCCATGACTAAAAGTAGTAATTGGGGGTGTCCAACTAAGTAATTGATTTGTATGATTAGATTGTGTAAGTGAATTCAAGTCTGAAATTATGTTCTGCATTGGAAAACTGTTATATCACATCTATCTTGTAAGTTTTAACCAAACTATCTATACAAGCTGTGCATAAACCTATTTTCATCATACCTCATTCCAGGATAAACAGAGCGTTTGTTTGTCATTTTTTCCCGGGTTGGGTGGGTGTTTTTTTTTTGGAGGGGAAGGGTGGGGTGCGGTGGGGTTTCACTTGCCCATTTTGTCCTATGTGCTAGTATTCTATTTTCTGGACTTCTTGGTGATGTATTTCTATCGAGTTCATATATGTGTATACATCTTTTCCCTCATTATTTATGATTGACTGACTTCATATGCAGATTTGTCTTCCTTTTCCCTGTTCTCATTCCTACATTTATTTCAAACTCTGTACTTTGCAATGCCCCCCCAGTAGGCATGCACACCTTCTCCCCAATTCACAAAGTGGTACTTGTACTCCTCTCCAAGACCATCCCAAAGAAAGTGCCCCCAAGTCTTCTCCACTCGTCTCACCACCGAACAAGGAATGGTAGACAGGGACAAGGCATTGATGGGAAGGTCCGAAAGAGTGCTTTTGATGAGCGTGAGATGCCCCTCCCCATGGATAAGTATTGCCTTCTCCATGTAGCTAGCCTCTTCTCGAATCTCTCCATCACCACATCCCAAACTGCTTGGGCCTTGAAGGGGGACCTAAGGGCCAAACCAGAGCATGTATAACATGGAGATATGTGACCATAAGTTTCTATATGATGCTAGCTGTATGTCCCGTATACGTCCCAATGTCGTATTATCTAAAAGTCATGTATGTTTGGCATGCAGGGTGCTGCAAACTTTGTTGTTAAAAAACGCTGCTTGAAGCTCCGGGATCGTGAACTAAGGCTCTATCATGCCAGTTCAAACCTCACACCATCTAAGAGGACAAACCCGTCACCCAGAGAGAGAAATGATTCTCCAACTAAGAAGTTAGTGGTGGATTCAAGGACTTCAGACAGTAGCAACAAGGTGAAAACAAAGGCTGCTAGTTCTTACCAGGGTCTGCGGGGAAGTAAATGCGGAAGAGAAAAAGGCCAGCAGTGGCTGCCAGAAAGGCAAATGCACCGAAGGTTTGTGGTGCTTCAAAACAAGCTGGGAAAAAACGCAAGCTGGAAAGCCAGACCCCAGAGAGTGCCCGCCCGAATAAGAAAACCAGGAAATTCTGATAGGATCACTTGCTATAAATGCCTTTAACAGGGACATGGCTCAGATAAACTTAAACTGTATGCTTAGGGGATTAGGTATCAGTTGGCCGCTTTGCTGTATTCTATTTTATACAATTATGCTAAATTGTTTATTTACACACCCCGTAATATTTTAATGACTTTATAATTATTTATGCAAGATATGTAGTAATTTTAGGGGTAATAAAAATATTAAAATAATATTTATGGAAATTAAAATATCTGAAAGGAGAATATTTATCTATTTGGGAAAAATTAATTAAAAGTCAAAACCAAGCTTTTAAGATTTAGGAGAATTGAATGACCCATAATTTATTTTTAAAAATTATTATGAATTATGTTGTGGAAAAATAGGAAATAAAATTGAATTTGAATGAAGTAAAATTATACTATTGCGTGAAATTATTGTCTTACGAAACAGTAGATAATGAAATATATTTATGTAATAATGCAATATGTGTTGTCAAAAGAACAATCCTCCTTAATTCATACTACACGTGGCTTTCAAGGGGGAGACCAAGCCGTTATGTTTGCTTACTGATCATCCAAGTGAATAACTCTTACACACGTGATGGGAAGGTCTGCTAAAAAAAAGTCGGCTAAGAGAGAGAGAGAGAGAGTGAGAGTGAGTGAGTGAGTGTGTGTTTGTGAAGGAAAACCGAGAGAGAGAAGGGGTAAAAATGAAAAGAAAAGAAAAAGAAAGAGAGAAGGAAGGTTGAGAGGGTTTCAAGGAGGAGAATATATGATAAATTGTGAAGAAATTATATACTTCAGTTTTTTTTTTTTTTTTGACGTAGAATAATTTGGAATTGTAGGACGATCTCTACAGAGAATATAAAATACGTTTAAGATAAATCAGTTATATACAGTATATTCTATTCTAAACTTTTTTGTAAAGAATATTTGTCAATCTTGAATTATATGAACTTTGAATATTCGTTCTCATTTTTTTTAAACTCCATAAATACATGATAATGGATATGTTGAATATCATTTGATATATTCTTGAATCCCGTAAAAATATTAACTTGTATGTCGTATGTCCCGACTTTATGAAGAACACAATAGCCTTACTACCAGGTTTGTGTAGTATGCCAGTGTATAAAGAAGAGCTTTCGTGTATGGTGTGAAATTATGAAATATATTAATATATGAATACATGAAATACTGTTGTGCTATGTGTCACGACTTTATGGAGGACATAAATTGTATGCCGGAGTTACAAGGTGATATGGGTAAAACTGAGTAGACAATCTGTCCTTCTGGGCAGCCTAGAGGTGTCCAGACCGATACCACCCCTGGGTACCCTTCTAACCAACTACACTGGATAAACCACGTCAGCGCGATGCATCAAGCGCCATCAGTGATGTATCCCGAGTTTTTCGCTTGAGTATCAGCTCCTACAATCCCATCATTGGGATAGTTACTCCCATAACTAGAAGCATGATCCGTGCCTCCTATCTACCATGCTTAATCTGGAGGCACAATTGATGCCCACAACCCATGATCCAAGGCATACTCCCTGTTAAAATTATTGTATAAATGACAGTTACCATATCAAAAAGAAGGTACGAAAAAATATCCATCCTTAAGTATCATTATTTTACCTGTTTATCTCTAGTCTAATTTTGGCATTAGAGTGTCATTGGCAGGCACCATACCGGTGTTTCCATTCGAAGTTTCCTTCTAGTCATCCACACCAGAGCTTGGAAAGATCAAGCAAAATTCACTGCATCATCATAAGGTGAGCTTCCGAGCGTGGTGTGAAGCTAGTATAAGCCTCATTAATAGGCTACAAATGATCTTTTATAACTTGATGATGTGCCGAACAATTGATTAGTACCTTTACAAATACACCTATTACCAGAGTATTATCATTATTGAAATGATTAATATCAGTGATTTATCAAAAATTTTGATTGTCTTTTAAATTTCGTTCGATTTGCAGAATTGATTCATTTAATTGTTGAGCTTGTACTCTTGCCTTATTATATATTTTTCGATTTAATTTTATTTATCAGGTTGGTATGGAGTGAGTGCCGGTGTAGTAGTTAGAGTACGTTGATTTGATTATTTTAAATACGTATAGAATTATTATTACTTGTAAAAATATATTTGAGGATTAACTATAATTGGTGATGCATTGCAAATTTCCGTGAAAATTTGATTTAGAATTATTTTAAGATTATTTTATTTTATTTTATTTTATTAACGGCCTGAAGAAATTTCGATCGTTATACCGTGTCTTTTTCCGCTGTATAGTTTCCTGTTGCGCGTGCTCAATTCAATGTAGCATGTCTCGAATGGAGAATGGTTTTCAGTTTCTGAAATTAACTGCTTCAACTCGGTTACCATGGAGCCATTTCATTTAAGTACATGCCTGTAGGTTCACTGCAGAATGAGTTTTTCTCTTTTTTGCTTTCCCCTCTTCTGTCTCCGATTAGAGGCTGTAACATTGGTATTGCATTATTTTAGAAGATCTCTCATTGACGATTGTTTGGCACGATGATAGGAATTACGTGAAAACATTCCATATGCCACATATATTACAGATTTTACAATAAATGAAACGTTTAATTTTTTAGGGGACCTTCAAATTTCCTTGTCATACAATTCGGACATCCCTTTACATATTCGAAAAGACATTGTAATACAAATGAGGATTCTTAACAATGACACAATGTCAAACACTGAGGATAGTAACTTTTCTTTTTTTTTTTCGATCCTAATAAAACACAATGAGGAGGATCCGTTTAAAGACCCAACACCTTCTCCATATCACCTCCAATTGCTGCAGCTTCAGCAGTGATGAATCTATAGCTCAAATAAAGCTGCACATTGCACTTATTTGATGCTAATCTGTACAGAAATGTAGTGAGACATAAACAGTTGCCTGGAGATCAAGGAGACCATGTCAAACCTAGTGTGTTTCAGGAATGCTATGATTTGCTCTTGCTCATCAGTGAAGGGGTAACTGATACAACCCCAATAAGGAATAGAGTGGCTACTGAATGGAAGTCATAAAGGTCACCTATGGATTGCAAGTCACCGAGAGCTATTCCAGCCTGCAAATGCCAGGAAAGTAAGAAGTTCCTCAGGGGTACGTTAAAAACAATATTTTCGTAGTGGACATAAATACTCATATACATGGATATAATTAAGAAAACTACAAGCTGCCTGTGCCATTTCTGGAACTCCCCGGTTATTCAGGAACTAGGCCAACATGGTGAGGGAACCATAATTCCATTTTTAGGTAGGTGTAAATGAAAACAAACAGAACATGACATTATACAGACCCAAGCACAAAATGATTGTATATTTACATTTTACAAGCAAGAACTTATATTCTCTCCTTTTTTTTTGTGTTCCTTTTATTATTTTTAAATAAAAACTAAGACGCAAATTAGACTCCCAAAAGCAACAAAAAGTAATTCAGCAGGACCTAGAGTCTATTTCATCACTAATCAAACAACGTCAGTTAATTTTTCGTCACATCCGTAACCAATATTTGATTATATATAATATGTTTAATTATAATTTCTTCTTCATAACTGATTATTTCAATAATCAAAAATAGTTTCAATAATCTAAACCAGACAAGCCCCCAATAAGATAATTACTTTCTTTTTGCCCCCAATCAATTGGAGGTTTAAATGAATTAAATTCAATTGAAGATTTTTTCATTTATTTATCCCATGTAATATTGGAAGAAATAAGTTTACCATATGTTCACAAACTCCTTTTAAGACCAGTTACCATAACCTAGCATGAGTATCTTAAATTTATAACATTTATTTTGGCCCCAAACTTTTTAAAATTCCAGTGGGGTCACTAGACCACACTTGGATATGTGGCACAGCCACTGCTGAAAAGGGTGGGTGTTTATATTGGACTATGACCTCAAGCCCCTAGAATCCAGCTTTAGGCGGCTCTGGTTTGGAGGTCCTGTCGGGATATGGCATTGGCTTGGGCTTAGGCAGGTGGGGCATTCCTTTAGTTGACACTAGGTTGTCCTCAAACAGATTGAACCTACCTGAGCAGTAACCCTACACATTAGTCCAAAAGTGTATTTCCTTTCCCCTACTCATTAGCCTTCCACGCTTCTTAAGTTAGTAATGATTTAATATAAGTTTGAATTTCTGTACTTGGGATCAATTCTGGACAAGTTATTCCTTAATCATGTAGCTACAGTTAAAAAATTTCCATAATAAGTGCATGAAATCTAAAATGCTAAGAGATATGAAAAACATAATGCCAAAAGAGGGAAAAAAATGTACCCTGACTGTGACGTAAGCAGCAGGAATGATCCCGATGACGGTAGCTAGGAAGAAAATATGGTAAGGCACATCAACAATTGGTGAAGCCATGTTAATAAATGTGTTTGGCAGGGTAGGGGTTACTCTCAGGAAAAGCATATAGTTTAGCAGCCGCGCTCTTCTTTTAGCTACCTGGATTAAAAGAGAAACATTTTGCTTCAATACATATGTTGACACAAACCAAGATGATACAGGGATGAGTGGAAGTTCACCTGTGTTTGGAAGAATATAAGCTTGTCGGGCCAGAGAAAAACGAGAAGGGGCCGTCCGATCAATTTGGACAAGAAATAGCAGGAAGAAGCACCAGCAGTTGCAGTGAACACGACCAATGCTACACCTTTGAAGACTCCAAAAAGGGATCCAGCGAGCAACGACATGAAAACAGTCCCTGGGATCATAAAAGTCTGCATGAAAATGTAGACCATGCAATACCCCACAAGGACTTGTATAGTGTAGTCACTTGTGTAGCTCTCAAGGTGATCTCTGCAAGGAACATCCATACAAACATTAAAGATATTTTCTGAATCATGATTTATGATCTCTCTCGACAAGCTTGATCAAGCACATCAAGCAGAGCACAAGTAATATGTCAGATATAGTAAGAACCAAGAACGACAATTATGATAAAGTATGAAATAAAGTAAATAGGTAGAATTCTTGAAACTGTCCTGGATGATGGACCTTAAGGTCTACATGAAATGTATTGAATGTGCAAATGGTCTCTTTCTCTCTCTCTCTACACACACACACACACACACACACACACACACACACACATATGCATGTGCGTTTGTGTTCTGGGTTTCCCCCTTTTCCGGGAGGGGAGGTTCAAATGTCTATGAATCCTACAATAACCTCGATTGCATAGCATATAAGCGTATATAATTTCTATCCCATCTAGATAATGAACATTATAACTCCGTTTGCTTGGATGGAAAATAGTTCTCCGGAAATCTTTCTTCAAAGTAATTTTTTTCCTCGTGAAACCCTCATTACTAACTAAAGGGGGAAAAAAGTACAAACTTCTTACAATCATAACCAACAAAATCACAAATTGAAACAAATCAAAGTTAAGTTTTTTCCCTGTGAAACCCTCATTGCTAACTAAAGGGGGAAAAACACAAAACTTCTTACAATTACAAACAACAAAATCACAAATCGAAAGAAATCATAAAATCTTCTTACAACCACCACCAAACAAACAAACAAACAAACAATTATATAGATATATGTATTACGTATAAATTTAATAGGAAGTACTTGAGGATTTGCAGATCTTCGAGACTATGGGGCAGCTTGAGGAAGCTGTAATCCGATGCGGGCATCGTGAGATAGACGCCAAGAAGCCCTACCACGAAGCTCAACACGACGCTGGAAGCCATCATCATCTCCCAAAACGTCAACGGAAACTTGGGCGACGATGATTTTGGTTTATTTACAACACTGCCATTGCAGGACGTACCTACTTGTTTCTCCACCTTCGTCTCCTCCATTCTCAACAACAATCCCACAATTCAATTACCAAAACCAAAATTTTTTGTTTGTGGGTTCGATTGTTAGAGGAGACGAGGAGACGAGAGATATACAGAGAGAGAAAGCGAGAGAGAGATATAGAGGGGTCCCTAACACGGTTTCATGGTGGTGGTTCTTCTTTCCTTTTGGGACACTCCGTTTTCTCTCTCTCTCTTTCATTCTCTTCGTCAGCGTGTTATCTATTTGTGAAGAGAGAGAATATTCTTTGATTCGCACCAAAAAAATCAAAAAGTTCGTGGAAAGAGAAAAAAAAATATTTTAAAGTTTTTTAAGAAATCACTTCACTATTTTACCTTATTTTTGCGATATTTTGTCTACCAACCAGTGTCGTAAATCATCGGTCGTCGCGGAGTCTAGGGTTTGTAAGAAATTATTTGGTGCTCTTAGGAGTACCATGCAGTCTTGATACACCTCTTACAATGCAATGAAATTTGCTGTATAGATTTGGTGAATTTAGAACCCACCTAAGAGTAGGCTAATTGCTGCATGAGATGTAGAGAAAAAGTTACGTGGTGTTGCAAGATTACTAAAATTTTTACTGTCTTAAGCGAGTAGGTAAGAAAAATTATACAGAGCACAATACGGCCATGTTGCATCTCTCATAATACATATAGGTCTTCTTGGTTAGGTGGGTCGAACATTTCACTTAAGCTGTATTTGAATTAAACATTTAATGATAAAAAAAAAAGAAGAAAAAAAGATGAGAAAAAAGCAAAATAAAAAAGTATTTTTGTTTTTTGTTTCTCATATATTTCTTTTCTTTGCTTTTCTCTTAATAAATTTGGATTCCTATCACAACATTAGTAATTAATGTTACTTAAATTTAAATTTTGAGATAATTATACTTTATTTTTTTTGTAGTTTGAGTCAAAATTAAATGACTTTTTGTTGTTTAAAAGTAAACACATGATCAAAATCATTAAATTTAAAAAAATTTTTGTCATAGGGATATTTTTATTATTTTATCTCTCCAAATTAGATCATCAAAAATATAATTTTATTCTTTTATACCAAAATAAAGAATTGTCTTTCGAGTTTTTTTTTGTTATTTTACCAAATCATCTTTTTAATGTTTTAATTTGAAAAATATAAAATTACGAAAATATTTCTATGATAGAATTTCTGTTAAATCTAATAATTTTCATGCATTTTACAAATAAGTCTAAACTACAGAAATGTTATATGTTCACTTTTAAACCACAAAGAGGTCATCTAATTTTGACTTAAATCACAAAAGAGTAAAATGTAATTATCTCTTAATGTTATCGTCAGAACTTATCCACACATAAATTCATACAGAATTTATTATTAAAATAATGTAATTAAATAAGAGCCATGATAATTTTTATTTATAAAAATATCATTGTTACATTATTCTAATAGAGTTACCTCTACAAATTTTATAAAAGAAATATCATTTTCTTGTTTATAGTTATAGATGGCTATAATACCTATACCTGAAAACCATCATAGTATAACAAAATCATAGTGGCACCTCTTCAAAAATTATTCAATGCTCGAGAGCACTTAATAATTTCCCGTGATACAGGTGGGTTCAGTGTCAGCGTGACACACGTCACACAATTTGCGTCGACGATAGGGCACGTGATAACGTGAACGCCGCAGGGTAGAGGCAAGACAAAGCAATCATTAAACTACTCAACCGACACATGCACCGCACTTGCACCACGCCACGCAATTCGCATGTCTGACTGAATTTTTCTCAGGATGACTAAACTGCCCATCTTTTTTTTTTTTTTCCTATTAGTTATTAGACACGAGAAATTATTCAATAATTTCAGAACACCACATTAATATAATAATGTGGTGTGTTAAATTAATTAAAAATAAAATATTATTTTTTTGTTAACTAAATTATATAGATAATAGATATGAATATAATAAGAAAGTTGATGTTTCTATTATTTTAAAAATTAAGACAATCAACTTAAAATAAAAATATTTATGTTAATTTTTAATTGATTAAACATACTACATTATTATATTAACATGATGTCCCCGAGCCTACTAAATAATTTCTCAGGATCTATTGAATAAATGAGTTGATTAAGATTTAAGAATATATATAAGACCGAACCTTGAAATTATGGACCTACCCTTCATTCCTCTAACCAAGGAAAAGGGACAAAAAAAAAAAAAAAAAAATTACCATACCTTTTTAGTAGAAAAGAAGAATTTTTTTTTCCCACTTTTATATTTGAGGGTCTGCCTTGCCAACAACAGCTTCTAACTAATTTAGTTAAATTCTTTTTTTTTTTATATTTTAGGTTTTGTCTTTTCTAGCTTCTTTTGTCATATATTATTTATCAACACCTCGGAAACAAATTAATATTTGGTAACAAAATCACTGAAAGACAAAAAAAATATTAGAAAAAAACAAGTAAAAACAAGAAATATACATTTTGGTCAACAACTGTTCAAGCTCTATTCTTTCAAACTGGTCACACAAAATATAAACTTGATGCATCAAGTGAAATAATAAATTTATAATGGTGAAAATATTCTCTTGACTTGAACTTTTCTTTCTCACTCTCCCCCGACAACGAAAATCAAAAGCAGAAAAACACTGGGTTAAATAATGTCAGTAGGTTAATATCAATCAAACATCAATAACAAAAGAATAATGGCTATGCCATCAACAATTAGCATATGCGAATACAACATCAAACTATCAAAGACATTTCCAAACGTTAGCTGTCTCTAATGTGATTTTGGAAGTGGACTTTAAGTTAGCCTTATATGGTCTGGCACAGTACCCCAATCCAGTTTCTCCTAGGACCTTACCTTTAGTTCGAAAAATTATGCACTGCTCTTATAGCACTATGTCATTTTTGTTTTGCATTGTAGTGGATCTCCATGCTAGGTGAGTCCTGAACACACTCGCTAGAGCTACCTCAATACCAACCTAGCAAGGAAAAGTCCTACTGCATTGTGTGAGAAGGAACAAAAGTAACGTGATGTTTCAAAAGTATAAAATAATTTCTCCTTCTTGATTGTGGGCCTCTTATTGATGGGGCTTGGCAGGTACATCTTAGATAAACTTAAAACCAAATTATGTATAGAGCCTTATCCATGGGCTTGCAATAGGCACAACAACACAGTAGGCAAAGCCACAGAGTAGCACAACTCCCTTATCCATGGGCTTCTCTTATGTAATTCTCATGAATTGGGCCCTTATTTGGGCCAAATTAATAGAGATGCATTTATCCAAATGCATCATGAAACCCACAAAACAATTGGATAACATGAAGTGTAGCTCTCTCATGCATTATCTGTTTCTTTATTTTCTTCAACGTGTAGCTTTAACTTTTGACTTCTATGGGCTCTTTCGCTTTTGTGTCTACAAAGTCTTGCTGTATTCATTCTTGTCTGAGAATCGCTTCAATACCATATCTGCTTTTTCTCCTGTGGACACCACCAAAAAAATAAAAAAAAATGGAAGAAGAAGAAAGAGTAGTAGTAGTGTCAGTCATTATCGGATTGTTTTAGGCAGCCCTTCTCTCTCTCTCTCTCTCTCTCTCTCTCTCCATACAAACAATTGGCATATTGGTCCACATCAAGTTGAAGATCTACCCACTTGTCGTTTGGGCTGAAACTTGTTAAGAAAACGAGATAATTTGATCTCGACTTTGTGTACTTGTGGTTGTCTAGTTTTTATTTATTTATTATATGTAGTTACATGCACATTAACTAAACCCTTTTGTCTGGTCAAATACTTAAAGACAGGCTATTCATGCTAGGTTTATGAAATTCACGAAAGATAAATATCTCGCTATTTAACACAAATGGTTGTCAAGTTTCCAATTTAAAATGTATGAGTTTATAGCTCGTTTTTATTTTTCATAGCTATCCTCGGTTAAAACAACTGACCCCAAGTTCCGCTTACAAGAATAAGTTTTATTGGTGAAGCATTTTCTTGTTCCGAATGATCTTGTGCCTACAAGAACAATTTTATTTTAATATTTTTTAAATATGCAAAGCATTTAGTAGTTTAATTAGATGACCTTCTAGGCTTTTGGCAGTACATAGTTGTTACTGCACGAGAATACAATTAGATTAGTTGACCTTTTTAGCCTTTTTAAGTTTTAACCATACCGGCATTTAGCTGTTTTATATATTAGATATTTTAGATGATTATAAAGATATTTGCTGTTTGAAATTATACCATAAACACCAATTGTCATTTTAGTTTCACCTGAATTTCACATTGGTCATCAGGAGTTTCAATTTGAATACATAAAATTAGCAGTGAATTCATGCTATGCACGGAATGAAAATAATATATATTGAACATAAATTTTTTATAAAAAAGAAATTATTAATTGTATACACTAATAATATAATTACACTAAATTATAATAGTCAATATAGTATTAAAATAAAAGATTAAAAGTTTATTGTAATAAATAAAATAAAAAACCTTAACTGCCATTAAAAAACTAAGTTTTAGTGTGAACATTCTAATTTTTTTATATTAAAACTTTGCTAAGGGACTACATTAATCCATTGTATAAGTTACACAGGGTAGACGATTTATTTAATTAAGTACATTTAATAGTACACATATAACTACCTAAAACTGATAATTTATTTTAAAAGGAATTTGAATTTTTTAATGAGGGAGATTTGATTTACCTAAATTATTTGAATTTAAGTAAATATTTTAATATTTTATGAATAGAAGGCAAAGTTTTCTATATTTCATGGTTAGAACGAGTCATATAATATTCTGGTTTAGGTGGACATTTTGGCAAAAAATCCAGTGAGTAACCAATTGCTTAATATATAGTATAGTAGATTTATCCTTCTTAAAAAAATTAAAGGAGATTTGAATAAGAAATTTCACAATTTTCAATTAAACAAAGGACTTTCTAAAGTTATAAGGGAAGAACCTAAGAAAATTTAAAATAAGAATTCTCATATCTTGAATTTTATGTAAAACTTTTCAAAATAACATGAGATTTTAGTAAAGTTTTATTAATCATTAAAAAAAAAGTAAAAGTTTTTATGGTTAAACCTATACTATTATGACACATGTAATGTTAGTAATTTAAAATTTTAAAAAATTAAGAAAATTGAATTGGATTTTTAGCATTACAGGCCCAACAACGTATTACTATAGTACAGACATATAACCATAAATGCAGATTATGTTAGTCCTAATAACGTAAAAAAAAAATGTCAAAACTTATAATTAAAATCATAAGTGTTATTTTAATGTTACCAAAATTTTAATTTTCAATAAGTTTAAGGGAGTGAGTTTAGTAAATATATTATAGTTTGAATTTTGAAAGAGATTTTTGAGAATATTTTTGGAAAGTATGATAAAATTATATTTTTTAACCAATCAAATTGTAACAATGTTATTTTAATACTTCCAAAAAATTTATTTTTAGAAAGTTTAAGGGAACGATTTTAGGAAATATATAATAGGAATTAAAGCTCCATCTATATACTATATATAACTCTAATAGTGAGAGTTTCTAGGCTAACTAATCAAATTGTAACATATAATATTTAAATATTACAAAAAATAAAAAATTTGTAAAATTGAATTGGGAGTTTAACGCTCAAAGAACTTCTAACTTATTACTATAATGTATATTATAGATTTGTAATTTCAATGTAGCCCCTTCATACAATTTCGTTAATAAAGCTGATGGAAAAGGCACTGCCACGCACGTGTAAGGACATTTGGAGTAATTTTACTTTATAATTACCATGCTTTCTCCTAAGTCTTACCATCAACCACCACCACCTTCTTCATATTTTTCTCAATACTTTTTTTTTTCTCTACAATCCAAATTCACCTTTCTCTCGCTACCACAATCACCACCACAATTTCATTTTATTTTATTTTCTCTATTTCCCCTCCCTAACCTACCCCCTCCACCCATCACCACCTTCCTTCCATCATAACCACCTCCACTTTCTAAACTTCTATATATCTACATATGTACTTTAAGATAATTATTTTCAAATATGAGAATAACAATAATTAAGAAAATAAAGATTACTTTTCCACTTCACATCCAATTCTCAATAATATAACAATCCCTTGGAGTCATTGATACAAGTTCTTGGCCCCATTGTGATATTCTAATCCACCAAATATATATATATATATATATCCTTCAAAGAAAGGTCCACTTGATGACTATACTAACCATTGGCTTTCAACATAATGTCATGTACTTTTTCCTAGAGCCACACAAGATGCACATTTTATATTCACATCTTGACCCAATACATAACAAGAATTAATTAATTAAGGGGTCAACACCATAGTTGGGGGAGAAGTAGTTGATCTATTTCTTCCTAAAGTAGTACTGAATAAAAATTTTAGTCTTCTTCTTTCTTAATTATATCTGTTACTTTAATCCCTAAGACTGACTTGTTTGAGATTAGCCAGACTCAGTTAGACTAAAAATTTCCTAGATCCTGCCAAATGACTTAACTTATATGCTTGCCTGATCAGTCATTGTATAATACAGACTCCACGCATGTGCATATATATATATATATATATTAATTTTCTTTTACATCGTAATAACAAATTGATATCATGAGTAGATTAAGCATGATCAACTCAAATAGTTAGGATAAAAAAGGGAAGTATGGCAGTAGTCCAAAGAAAATTTTCGGTTGTGAACATGTGTCTCTTCTTTTCACCGACAAAACAGTGGATCCCAATACACCATCTGTACCCACCTAGCAAGAGATCTTATGCATTTTAGAGAATTTTATAACAACACTAGGAATCAGATCAGTTGACTAAAAATATACTAAAAAAGATGAGCTTATAGTTAAGTATTTAATGTAAAACAATATAGTTTTGATAATATATTTGAAAATCACATCTGATTCATTGGTTGATAGAATATATAATTCTATTCTACGGTTGGAATGATGAGGATCCAAATTCATTCTAATGGATGCAACTTGGAAATGTACTTAATTGTTCACCAATTAAATGCCTCAAGTTTATCTTGAACTCAAGAAATGACTAGTTGGGTTCTAAGGAGTAATTTGTCCGCTCTCTCGATGCCTCTCTAATTTTCCCAATTCAGTGTTATGGGCTCCTGCGAAGGATAGTGCTCCACCGGGAGTTGTTGTAGTTTTACTTTTTTTGGTTTGTCCAATTTAGTAATGTTGTCAGTTTTTATTTTTATTATATATTTTTGTTGTGTATTTTTTGTGATCTGGTGATCAGTATTTGTAGGTTACGATTGTGCCAACAGTACCGAAGCATTTTTCTAGAAACAAATAACACACCCATTTTAGTATTTTTTATTTTTTTTGAAATTTATAAACAACTAAAAATAAAAAATATTAAACAAACACTGTTTTTAAATAAAAATAAAAAACAAAAATAAAAAACATTACAAACGCTGCTACGATTTTCCTTTGCTCTTTTATGTGGCCTAGCAAAAAAAAAAACAAAAAATCCCTGATAAAACTTGCAAAAGTAAATAAAATCTGAAATGCCGTAAAGCTAAGGAAATTATGTTGAAGAATTCACTCTGTTGATTTAGTATTTTGCATTAGGTAAGGGAGGAGTATTAAATTCAAACAAAGAAATTACTTTTGAAAAATAGTTTTACCTAAAAAACGCTTTGGTTAGGTATATAAGCAAGCCGTTTGATTGATATTTTGCATTAGGTAAGTAAGGACTATTAAATTAAAAAATATTTGACTTGACAAGCAAGCCTTAAGTATGGGAAACTTTGGAGAACTTTTTGAATGTATTGGTCAAAGCTCTAGTCATGCATAAGACAAAACTCGAGTCTGTCGATCTAGCTCTTAGGTCACAACCAGGTGCTCGATCTGTCCAAATTACGCATCACATGCTTACAGACGGAAATGCTTTTTTTTTTTGCTTAGCTACACACAGAAATGCTTGATTCAGTTGATTCACAGCCCCCAGTTTTTCATTAGATGTCTTGGGTCTTTGGTAAGCAATTTTGATTAATTCTTCAATGTGATGTGCTGTCAGCCAGATAGATTGCATTTTACGTTGTTGACATTCTTGGAAATTAGACTCGTTCAGCATCATTTGTTGTTACCATATATACTTGGACTTTTTAAAATTTTTAAAATACATGTGTTGTACATTTGATACTCAAATAAAAATATAAAATATGTGTTCGATATGACATACATTTTATAAGTATGTATAATTAATTGAGTTTACTACAAAATTAAGTATATGACTTTTAATTTATACACGAACACTATATTTAATTTATAAATACTATTTTATCTTACAAAGTAAAAGAAGTATTTAAAAATATGAAATTTAGCAGTGTTCAAATATACTTGGACATGAGAATTAAATGAATCTAATACTTGAATACGTACCTGCACCCAACACTCGTACCGTGTTCAAATAACATAAGTTACCCACTTGTCATTTAACTTTTAGGTTGTCTTTGTATTCATGGATTTGAAATGTAGGCATTTAGATTTGTTTATCATATGAATAAGGATTCAATTTATATTTGATAACTTACATTTAGATACCAACAAATAGACGTAAGGGAATTCAATGTAAAATTTCTAAACTTTTTAAACTCTAGTAATGTTCTGTTTGAATTCTAAATTTATTAAATTAAAAGGAAAATAAGAGAAAAAAGAGAAGGAAACATCGGATTTCAATATATAAGATATAATTTTATATTATTTTCTTTAAATAAATTTAGGATCCAAATGCAGTGTAAATATTTAAGACTATTAAAATTTGAAGCTTACAAAAATCAAGGGAGTATAGTGACCTATTTACTAAGGTTAGTATCCTGTTGAGTATGGTCAATTTTCAGCGTATCCCGATTCTTGATCATGTGATGATAACTCAATAACTTGGATGACTAATATTTTGTTAACTTTTTGTTTTTAGTATAGTTTTGGTGTATCTAACTCTCTATCTAGGTGGGTTGCATCAACCTAGTATTGTTAGGTCAACTTTTGTTTGTTTCCATGTTATATGAGTGGTTTGACAAATTTTTTTTTTTAGAGTCTAGGACAAAGATAATATAATATGCTTTTCTTAAGGTCATCTTATTTTGTTTTCATGTTGCATGACAATAAACTTTTACCTAATTGATCGTTTTCAGTTATAGATAAAAGTACAAGCTATACCACCAATAATAGTTCACTATAATTGGTATGACAAGTAAAATTTGCCTTTACCTTCTTACTTATAATCCAATAGAATATCAATTCCCATAATGTCCGATATTCTAACATGTTTCGAAAATTAAAATTGCTATTTACAATCTTGATTTTCAATTTGTGATATAGCTTGCGGAGCTATTGGCTCTAATTACGGAATTATTCCAGGCATCAATCACAACAACTAGTTAATGGTTTGAAGTTTTAAAGTAAGCATAGATAATCAACCTTCTCTTTTCACATCCTCGATAATATTCTTAAGTTTGATTCCGACGTCCCTTGATTTGAAAAGGTTTAACATTCAAAAGTAATGAACTTAATATAGAAATTTATAGGAATTACGTAAAAATATATATATATATATATATTCTCACATAATTTGCACATGTCCTAGTACTTTCGAAACTAAGTGTTGGTGGTCCACGAAAATCCACGTCAATAAAGTTGAGGTTTTGCAAGTCACGTCACTAAGCAAGGATAAGAGGTAAGAAAAAAAAAATTTGAAGACGACTACAATATGCATGATTTCGTGTGACAATCGATTTGATACAAAAGAAGTAATTCAAAACGAGTTTTTATTTATTTATTTTGTGTTTGGGGTTAAAGATGTTTGGTATGACTGGTGTACTAAAAATTTATTTTTGAGGCGCTTTGAGTGTATGTAAATAAGAAATGCTAAGGATAATTATAGTTGTCCCTCACTTTTCAACTGATGAGGTTCACTCATTATTGATAGGTTCTAATTAATGTAAAGCACATCAACTAGAAAGTGTGAGACAATTGCGCAAATTCCTATATAAATTAGTATTATTATTATTTTATTATTTATTCTTAATTTTTGCTAGAGTGTTCAAACCTTCAAGCGACTACTCTCTCAAGCTCATAATATGTGGTCACCATTCATATGAATTATATAAATTTCATATATTGCATAAATAATGACTGAGCACAAAAGACGTGAAAAAAAATCAAACTTAAGACAACATAATTAACTATACTTGTCCACATGTCAGTTCTAATTAGAGTTGTAAAATGAATCAAGGTATTCGAGCTTGGTTCATTATATAAAATAAATCAAGTTTAAAAATATTTTAAACTTATTAATTTTTTGAACTCAACACGATAAACTTATTTACATTACAAAATTTAAGTTATTTGAGTTTAACTTAAAAGTTAAACAAATTAAGATGAAATAGTATGGTGATCGAGGATTTTGCTTAAACAATTCACTCGTTTACTATCCTAATTCCAATCTATTGCATTTACATATATGTGACCTCAAGACGTATGACCCCAAAAACTAGAGCGATGTGCCCAACCCAAGTGCAAATTCAAGACCATGGTCAAAAGGTCCCCTCTAAAAGGCCTCATCAAAGTTGACTAAATACAGCATTGTATCACTATAATTCATCCCAGCCGTCCATTCTCCGGAGGCACTAAAATCCAACCCTTCACTGACAGGCGTACGATTGTGCAGCGGGAATCTACATAATTTCGCGAAAATATGCCACGTGGACTCCTAAAACCTCCTCCATCTAACCGCTGTTAGTTTAGAAAACCCTAACCCTAACTCTATCGGATCTATATATATCTCTACGGCCTCCCTCCCTCTCTCTTTTGCATTTCTCTCTCTGTATCTACACTGCTTTGTATATACACATTGGATGTGTCTGTATTTGTATGTATTTCTTTCTCAGCGAATTTAGAATTTGAGAGGGACAGAGCCGTATTTCTGTGAATTTGAGAGTAGGGTTTCGGATTTGAATGTGGTTTGTTTGAAAGGTTATGAGTTTTGGAGCGTTTTGCAGAGAGAGGTTCGAAGGAGATCAATGGCGCACCCAATGAGGAGATTCGGAGTCGGTTATGCGCTCGCGCCGAAGAAGCAGCAGAGCTTCATTCAGGTTTCGTTGGTGAATCTTGCGAGGGAGCGCGGTATCGATCTCATTCAGATCGATACGGAGAAGCCCTTGGTGGATCAAGGGCCGTTCGACTGCGTGCTGCACAAGCTGTCCGGCAAGGATTGGAAGAAGCAATTGGAGGAGTACTCGATGAAGAACCCTAATGCGTTGATAATCGACTCGCCGGAGGCTATTGAGAGGCTGCACAACCGGATTTCGATGCTCGAGGTAGTGGCGGAGTTGAATATTGAGACTGAGAATGAGTCTTTCGGGATTCCGAGGCAGATTGTGATTTACGACTCGGAGACGCTACTAGATCCGAATGCATGGGGGGAGGGGCTGAAGTTTCCGGTGATTGCGAAGCCGTTGGTGGCTGACGGCAGTGCCAAGTCGCACAAGATGATGCTGGTGTTCAACCAGGATGGCTTGAACAAGCTGAAACCCCCGACGGTGTTGCAAGAATTCGTGAATCACGGTGGGTTGATCTTCAAAGTGTATGTGGTTGGGGACTATGTGAAATGCGTGAAGAGAAAGTCTTTGCCAGACGTGTCAGAGGAGAAATTGAGTAGTTTGGAGGGTTCATTGTCGTTTTCGCAGGTTTCAAATCTAACTACCCATGAAAGAAATGACGATAAGTATTATGAGATGATGAATTTGGAAGATGCAGAGATGCCTCCGCAGAGTTTTATTACTGATATTGCTCGTGGATTGCGGCGAGCAACAAAGCTGCATCTTTTCAACTTCGATGTCATTAGAGACACTAAAATTGGGAATAGGTACCTTGTAATTGACATAAATTACTTCCCTGGGTATGCGAAGATGCCATCATATGAGACCGTCTTGACGGACTTTTTCTGGGATGTATTAAACAAGAAAGAGACGGATCTTGATAATCTGCAGGTCATTAGTAGTGAGAATGAAGAAAGGAAGTTGGTTGGCAACAATGACTGTGAGGGGGAATGATGGCCCCCTTCCGGTTTCAGCTCCTAGTTGGTAAGAAATGGAGAACCCCATTCAAGTCTGATGCTTACCAAATACACAGCAGACTTGGACCATGGAATAGCTTGTTGGTTCACTGGCCAAAAGTTTGGGCCCGCAGCAGCTTCTCAAGTGCGAAGATCCTTCTCTTGGTTTGTTAACAAGCTATGAACATTTCTTTTAGATGACAGTTAGTACAGTGGTGAATAAGTAGGTTCTTTGCTTCTGTTACATGGTGTTCCTTGTTGATCTTGTACATTTCATCGTTGCTTTGGAGATAGGTATTTCTCAAATACTCTGAAGTTTTTCGGAAGGTTAAGTTGTTTGAGGCTTATGTAATTCCTGGCTTGGAAACTGTTCTAATGTCTGCCTTTGGCAACTTTAATCAATGAATTTTGCCATTTTGTCAATGATAGTTTCTTTAGTTATTTCAGTTAAACTTAATCCTTTTTGCTAGAGTTGAGATGTGAAATTATTGCACCATGAAGGCCAGGGCCATTACCAGCAACCTCGTGTACTATTTTATCCACACGGCAACCTCATGTACTATTTAATCCACATGGTTGATTGCTGCGAAATGGTTGGGCATGGACGGCGTATGATAATTTTCTGTTAATTTTTCATTTCTGCATTGCCCCCCTATCTGGACCAGCAGGCCAGATTTGGAATGCTTTTAGTTTATTGTGGTTGGTTTTCAGTGACATGACCCCATGTATCCTGTTTTGTTAATCTAGCTTGCATTTACAAATTCAAAAGGAGTTATAGTTTGTTGATTGCATGGTTTTGAAGTATTTTGCCTTTTTATTTATTATTAATTGTATCTTCATTATGGGTGTATTGTTGTATGCATGGTTTAATGCATTTTTTGTTAGATATTGTTATGTCACTGACAAAGAATTGGAAGTTGTTTCGTTAAAGCACCAAGAAGTTTTCTTGTTAGTTTGCGCATCAAAACTTTAGCGGTTGATTTATTACTTTCTAGGTAACTTTTTGGTCAGAGAATAATGGAAATTATGTAGCTCAAGTCCATATTTGCATGGATTTAATATGCTTACTTTTGGGAAACTACATGGCCATCAGAAAGGAGAAATCTTTGACTTGCTTCGACCAAACTCATAAAGCTGCTATGTTGATTATGGGCCTTCTGGCTACAAGTGGTTGCTCATTCTTCCTCTGTTATTCTTATAACTAATGTAAGAAACTGAAGTCTGCTAGCTGATCTTGCCTTGAGACAGCCTTGAGAAAGGCCCGGCTTTATGAGGCTTGTAACGGGAATCAGCCATGTTTTGTTGCGGTGAATGAATAATTCCATTTTAGCATTTTCATACGAGGAATCTGATGATGTGGTCCACTTTGTGGAAGTAAACAAATGAAGCATGTTGTGAAGTTTTAATTTTCCTTATGTTCTTCCTTTTTGGACAATAAGATTCCATATGGCCAAAATGGGAAAATAAATTACTGCTTTTACTTTACTTTGGTGGGTTTTGTGTATTATAGGCTGTATGGTTTTGAAGTGTTCTGATGCCATATTTCATGCTTAGAACTTCAGTTTTCTTATTTGGACTGTGCTAGGAAAGTTTGAAGTGGGGTGCATGGATTGATGCATTTTGTTGGAGTTCAACAAACAGTTGGAAGTAAGTACGTTGAAAGTACCACACCCCTATTTTTGTAAGTTCATGCATTGACATTACAGTTGATGAATGATGATTTGTTCCTCTGTGAACTTTCTTTGTTGTTGGGAACTTGTGGCAGAATCAGCTTGGAGAAAGCATTTAACCTATGCAGTGCAGCTGTTCAGGATTGGACTGTTTGTGAGTTGGTTCTGTCCAAGGTCTTGCATTGACATTGTAGGAGATGATTTATTCCTTAATGTGTTAGTAGCACCACCTTTGCATGGGTTTTCTTCCTTGTCGGGAACTTGCTGTAGAATCAGAATGGAGAAAGCATTTGACCTATTCTGATGCAGGGTTAGGCTGTTGATGACTTGGTTCTGTAAATATATTCTTTGATATTACCCTGTCTTTATAGATGGCTCAGAATTTTGTAAGCTCAGGTTTCCTTGGGTTAAGCCTGATCTTGTGCAGCTTCTATGCCTATTCCGAGTCTGGTGGTAATCTTGTTTAAATTGGGGCTTCTTTCAGTCATTCATCATTGATCTGCTTTTGTTTTGTTTTGTGCAGCATTCTGTTTATGCCTTGATGCAGGTTCTTGATCAAATATCGACAACGAAGAATAAATGAGGAGAAGGGGCTTGAGTTCTCTTTACGCAAATGTTGGGAACCCCTTTGGTCGTCTTTTGACTTTTGCAATAGGAATTGTCAAGGCAGATACAGCATTGGTTTGGATTCTGATGCAAATAAGCATACCTTCATGCTTAAAAATATAAAACACATTATTTCCATGTGTAGATGAGAAATTAAAGATATAATTTCAAACTTCTTTATTATTGTTTATTGTTTATGCTTAATTACTACAGGCTTTGGTGCTTTGAGGATGAAGAAAAAACAGTCGTGTGAAAATTTTCTTCTCTTTTACAGTAGCACGCATGGCGAGGAATATGCAGGGATAAATTTTTTTTGATAAATGTGTGCAGGGATAGAATGCCAATCAAGCAGGAGGCATGCTACTTTTGGTAACTCTAGCCTTCGCTTTCTCACCTTCGTTACGACTGTCCCTGGCGTGATTTTCAATAGAATAGAGAAAGGGCACTTATAAGTTCTGGTATCCTCGTGGTAGGAAAGAAATAAAGAGAAGGCGAAGAAGGAAGTTCCCAGTAAAAATACTGAACCTTAAAAAAGGTCTCCTTGTATCAGTTTTCTCATCCTTGTCTCAGTTCTCTCAATCTGAAATGGGGAATTGGTACTCATGGTCAAGTAAGTTGGTGGAGGTGAGAGAAGTGGAAATGGGTCAGTTACTGAGATTTCAGTTGGAGGTGATCTGGAGATCAAAGTGTTGTCCAAGGCATGGTCAAATGGCCGGTAGTGGTGGCAAGGGACTGTCAATTGGGATGAAATGGAGAATGGTGGTGTTAAATACTGTGGTGGCAGTTGTACGAGAAGGATGTAGAAGATTTGGGGGGGTTTACTGTGAAAGGTTAGGTTGATTGTAGTCCCCATTCATAGCGCTGGTTATGCTGTGGAGTTCTGATAGTGCCTTGATTCAGGGTATTTTGGCTTTGGGGTGAGAGTGGTGGGGCAATGGTGGTAATGGGGTGGACTCAAGCTAGTAGCACTAGAGCTACTAGTGGCTAGGTGCTGGTGAAGGAGGTTGTGGTTTGGGTTTGGCTTCTACTCATTATTTGTTTCAGATGGCTGTCGTAGCTGTACTTTTCACGTTCTCTATGAATGTCATAGTTGTAATTGTTGAGTTCACTAAATTTGGTTGCCATTTGGGGTATGTCTTACAAGTTACAGAGGATAATAATAGAATCATGTTGACGAAACTGTTCTAGAAGTTAGAGAGGATGACAATAAATACCATTTGGAGGAACTGTCTCATAAGTTGCAGAACATGATAATAAAGTTCTTTCCAAATCATCCATCAATAGACCAATACATCATGTCCATGTCATACCCATGTTTCTTGTGGTGGATCTCTTGAATAGAATGGAAGATAAAAACAAGGAAAGAAAAATCAAAATGGAATGATGAGGATATTCTGAGCATCGAAGGATTGGGGCATGTCTAGGCAGATCGGTGAGAGGAGGGGGAAGGAGCGGGGGGGTTATGACAGATGCAACAGGAGGTGTATCAGTGGTGGTCTGTTATCAAGGGAGACACATGGTGGATGTACAAAGTCCAGCAAAGATTTCTGTTGACATTGGTGCAGAAAAGAGTTTGATTTTAGTGGGAGAGATGGTGGTGAAGGGATTCCAAGGATGGAGATGGAGCAGCAGCCTATGCAGAGAGTCGTCTTTTTGAAGGAAAGCAACTTTATTTAATGAATTAAGGCAAAAAATATTTTCTTTAATTTCTTTAACTAGTTCCCCATTTGTGTTTCATGTGTAAATGCTACGTGTTTATGTATGAGTTTTTTCTCAAAATAACACTCTTTGTCAAAATAATTTCCTATCTAACATTTTCTCAAAAATAGTTCTCATTCTAATGCTATTAGAGCCACATGCTCTTTTGATGGAAAGTAATTGGTATGTTGGCACTCTTTAAACTTAGAAAAAATATATAAAAAAAAAAAAGAAAAAAATAATAATGTACTTAGTAATCACGACCTCCTCTGAGATATTCTTTTAGGAGATTTCTGCATCCCTTTTCTCAACAAATCAATCTCTTCTCTTGCCCTAAGGCCTTTTTCTTAACAAAACACTTCCATTAAATTCTGCAAAGTCATTTTCTTTTGGGTTTTAAATTATTTTTATTTATTCTTGACCCTCAACTATGCACTAATAATATGTATATATGTATATAGTGCTAGAATAGGGTGCACGTCTAGAAGGGAGAATGGATCTTTATTTTGGCCAAAAGTATTAAATGCTCTCATCATGCATTACTGGATATGGTGTATATATATATTTTTATGTATGTAAGCAGGGAGGCCATTGCGAACAAAAGGGAACTCTCACACACAATGCAAAGTGACCAAAGGAGTGGTCGGCAGACTGATCTCTTTCTACCTCATAGTTTAATCTATAATCTAAAATAAATATCCCCCACAGATCTATATTCAGGTATTGCATAGTTTTTTTGTTTCCAAAAGTTATATTTTCATTTGAGAAAAACTAACAGATTTATGACAAGATCGGTTGTGACTCCTACTATCGGAAGGGGTTATGATAAGAGCAATTTCTAACCAGTTTTCAAATATCTTTGGTGGTTTTTATTGTGGTATTAAGGTCGTCATTGATAAACCTCTCCACGAGAATCTAGGGTTTGCTTCTTATGATTCCTCTTTATTATGATTTCATAACCTAACAAATTTTTTTTTACAAGAGTTTGACCGCAAAAGGAATTCTTGATATCACATAATATATTTTTATTTATTTATTAGTTTTTTTATACTAAGAAATTTCAACATGTCATATATTTTCCATCAAAGTAACATTTGTGGCATTAATAATGTTAGAATGAGAATTATTTTTAAGAGAGTGTTAGATAGAAAATTATTTTGACAAAAAGTGTTATTGTGGGAAAAAACTCGTTCATGTATTGTAGCAATGATGGATACCATTGGATTTAGTGACTGCCTGCAGTAGCACACCTAATCAGTCTAGGCAAATAATCTTGCGGCTTACAAATGGCAATACCTAACCAAGGCTCAAAATTTTGATTTGAGAGCTCATTTTGATTGGCTTGATAATAGAAATGTTTTAGAAAAATTTCGAAAATGTTTTGAAATTTTTTGAAAATATTTTAAAAATGATAAATATTAAAATAGTAAAATATAATTTTTTGTATGAAAATTCTACAACATTTATAAAAATTTTAAATTCAGGTTAATACAACTTATTGTTTCGGTATATATCATTGTGTTTTGATATATTTTTTTATGTTTCAGTATGTATTGATCATAATAATAGTGTTTCGTTATTTTATTAATATTTTGTTTCGATCTCTTATTAAAGGGAAATGTTCCGGTCGATTAAATGAAAATTTATTCCATGTACCTAACCTTTATAGCTTGCCTTGAGTCTAAACTTGTAAGCATTCAAGTGGAGCCTGAGCTGTACTTGGTGTGATGCTTGCTTCAACTTTTCTGTGCTCACTCCACCCCCCTTAAAGATCCCTCTGTCTTTCATCGTCGGATCTTAACATCTAGTTTTCTGAATGATACTCTGCTTTGTACGTATGCAGCGGAACTCATTTATTGCCGCATACTATCTTGACTCCACTCAACAATCATTAATTCCAATTACTGGGGATCGTCGAAATGGATCCATTTTATTAAGTTGGGTACACTTTAGGCCATATTGTAGGCAAAATCCAAGCTTTATCTTTACGCATGCTGTATCTCACTATGTAAATTTGATAGCTTAAGCAATCGATTTATCTTCTTCTTATTCTTTTATTGCGTTTTATGATATTTAGTTGAAGCCTTGAGGAGCATAAATAGGAAACTAAAAATAAACCATACCTCTTTATTGAACCCTGCGTCATTCTCTCCATATCTGTTTCCCCATTACTTTATGCTTAACTGGTTTGTGGCAAAAAAAATTAATGGAACAAAATTCAAATATTTGAATCTTTTTTATTATATTTGAAGGCCTTTCTTTCTGTAATTTTTTTCCCCCTTTTTTGGGTATATCCCTATTCGTGTTGCTGCGGGACCCAAAAATAAAAAACAATCCAGTTTCCGCAGTCTCCTAACGCCGTATGCTGCACTGCTCCTAGGCAAATCATTCCCCACCACCTCCTCCTCCTCCTCCTCCTCCTCCTCCTCCTCTGAGAGAGAGAGAGAGAGAGAGAGAGAGAGAGAGAGAGAGAGAGCGAGCGAGGCTTCTTGTCTAATGTGAGTTTTGCATTATTTTCTAATTTTTTTTTTCACTTTTCTTAATGTCATTTTTGCCTTGCCAGTTGCGATTTATTGTGGTTGTACAAGTTCATTATAGTTTTAACATCAAGATGACTATTTCTGTGGCTGTGATTTTTGCTTCTGATCTCTTCTGATTCTTAACAGTTCCCATTCATAAATTCCTCCTTTATGTGCTTTAAGACATGCTGTAACTTATATTCGCTTAATCAAATATTTAAGTAGGCCATAAGCTCAGTTTGGAATCTTTGGATCTGGTGGGGTCCATGTCCCTCAATATACCAATCGGTCAAGCTTTGCTTGAATCCAGAAAAACACTATTGAGCTGTGGTTATGTTGGACAATTGTGGATCTTGGGAGCTTTGTTTCTGGAAGGAGAGAGTGGAGATAGTGATTGGGAACTGTGTTTTTATCTGGAATGCTGAAACTTGGTAGCTCAGAACTGAGAACTTTTAAAAGGGTTAGAAGTGGATTTGTACCAGCGACACAAGGACTTTTAGCCCTTTGCTCTTAACAGTTTAGCTACCTGAACCATGCTCCTGAAATCTGTTTTCTTCATTGAATAATACCCTACCTTACCCGTAAATATTCAGTTCTCTGTGGTGAGAGGAGTAGGGGCACATGGTTTTCCAATAAAAGTTGATTGGTAATCGATAAGAAATTGAACAAGTACTTAAGCTTGAACTCAATTTGTCAGGGATAAAGCCATTCCTACAATAATTAGTATTTTTGCGTTGAAGCTCTTATTTGACTTTGTATGCGGGGATTTCGGAATAAGTTAAGGGAGGGCGATAAAATTCCAGACGAAAGGTATCAGATTAGCAAGTAAATGCTTGTAACGTTCGGAGACATTGAATAAAGTTTTCCTACCTTACCAAATTTGAATCTGAATTATGACACTAACTTAGAAAGGGAAGTGAAGTATTCGATGCGAAAATTTGATTACTGTTTTTCTGTTTTTGCATAGACATGAATTGGGGGACACCACAAGGAGGCCCTTCAAATAGCAATTTATAGACCTGGTCTACCTTTAAATCTGGTCCGAGTGTCAGCGTCCTCCATAGGTTCTTATTTTATTTTTATTTTATGTAATTTTACTTTTTTTGAAGTCCTGATTTTGTTTTTAAGTTGGGGAGAATTTTTCTATGTTGGGATTTTAAATTAATCAAGGGGAAAAATGAAAGTGAAAAAGAAATTATTTATACATATTTCTTTTTATATAAACAAAAAATAAAATTTTAATAGTTTCTTATTTATTTTCTTCTCAATTTCTTAATCCCAAGAAAAGAAATAAACTTATTTTTTTCTCTTCTTTTTATTTTTCTATATATATATATATATTTTTTTTTTTTTTGCCGTCGTTTTACAAGTTCAAGATTCAAATATTACTTATGTTAAAGGAATTCAGATACGTCTTTTGAAATAAGGTTCGATCTTGAAAGTAAAATATGAGATTTAATAAGGAGAGAGAGAGACTTTGTCTGGATCCCAAATATACTTAGTCACATCTTGATAATGTATTGTTATATTTATGAAATGTACTTTTAATTGTTTGAAAACTTGACTAATAATGCACATATAAAGTAATATAATTTTAACACTTCACGAGTATACTTGATGTTGACTAGTATATTTGATAATGTGAAGGTAGAATAAAAGTGTGCAAAAGAATTGAAAGGATCAAGAATCGAACTAATTAGATTTTTTTGAATTGGTTTAGTTCGGTTTTAGGAGATTATTGGTTTGGTCTTGGCTCAAAGTTTAGTAGACCGAGCACATCAGTTCAATTATCGAGTTAATAATTTTTTGATTCAGAATCGATCTAAAATTGAACCAAAATCGAAATCAAACTGAACCGAACCGAACGGAACTTGGAACCGATCTCATACAACTTACCGTACACTCGTTAACACCGTAATATTGCTGAAGTTATATAAACTTCAGTTAGGGTTTCTCTTCTTCCGCCGCTCATCTCCCTCTCTTATTCTCTTCTTCAACTAAGGTAACTCTCTCTCTCTCTCTCTCTCTCATGAGATTTTATCAGAATTGTTGACAAGATGATAAAGGCAGCTTGCCTTATCCTCTCAATTTCTTCCTTTTCATTGTGGTGGAAAGCCCCACCATGATCATCCTTTAGATCTTTGTCTCCTTCATCCAATGTTCATCTCTTGAATCTTGAATAGGTTCATTTCGGATTACCAGTAGTACTGGTTCTATTTTATTTTTTTACCATAAAAACTAGTATCAAATGCCTTATCTTACGGTAAATAAAATTTTACAAGCCATTCTTTATCCTTGAATCTGTCAAAACAGTTGCTATATGCCTATATATGCTATGAGTTAATTTGTTGCGATGGTTATATATGCTGTGAGTTAACAGTGGCTCAAAACAATGGCTATTTTGTTTTTTGAATTGTATGCCCATTACACCTCCTAATTTGATCTGTGCTTCGAAAAAATAAGTTGCGCTTATTCTTTAATCGGATTTGTATTTCTTTCATAAAATGGTGTAATATACTTAATTTGCTTTGATTTTTGATTTGCAGCTGGGTTATAAATTCGGAAAAAGGGTGAAGAAGCTATTGCAATACAGGTGGAACCGATCTGGTCCAAACTGAACCAATCTGACCCAGTAGAATCAAGGAATTGAACCAAACCAACTTGGCCTGAGTTAGGTTGTTTCGGCTCGGTTCCAATCCTTTATTGGTTTGATTTTTGAGTTCAAAAATTTAAAATCGACCACGATCGGTTTGGTTCTGGTTGACCACTAACCTGAACCATATCATCCATGCACACTCCTAGGTTAGAATTCGTTCCTGGTGGGTCTATGCCTGGGTTTGAGTCACCGTAACCCTTTATTGAGATTAAACATACACTTAATGTTACCTTCTGCGTTGTGACTTTTAGTTTCAGTCCCAACATAAGTGTGGTGAGAAAAGCGGCAAATGTGGAGTGGTGTGAAGCAAAATCTTTCTGTGGCGGGGTGATGGGTATCATACCTGCATCTTTATTTTTTGTTTCCAAAAAAAAAGAAAAAAGATAATGTGAATACATTTGAGAAGAGTACTTAATCTCATTTTGCGTGATTGCATCTCACTTTCAGCAAAAGACATGAGTGAATCCCATTTTCAAGTCTTCTCCCTCCCTAAACATTAATTCTCCCTTAATTTCTTAGAATCATCTTGCTATGGTTGAGTATTCAGAAAAAAAAAGTTAATGCACCATTATTATTTCCTAGTAGTTGCCAATAATACCCTTGCTTTACTACCTTATCTGTAAATCAACCCTAAAGCCACAAAGATGTAAAACAATTCAAGATTCTAAACGAATAAAAAATTGGAAGATTTATCTTTTGCATATTATGTGATGTGTCTCATCAGTCTGCCAAAAAAATCTCCTGAATTTAATTAGAATTTAAAAAATTCTACTTTTTGTTGCTATCTAAAGATTTTGGATAATTGTTACTATGCACCTTGTCATGTCCAAACCATTAAAAAAACAAAAAAAGAAAAGACCTCAGACTTAAACCTTATAATTTAATTGTAAATTTGAAAAGCACTAGACTTTTAAACTCTTACAATCAACCTTCTATAGCTTAATTTTAAATTGAAGACTGAACTTCTTAAAGCCTAAATTCTAAGCCTTTTTAAGAACCTTTTTTTTTTTTTGAAGAAATATTACCTTCAACAATATTTTCAATACTTCCAAAATTAATCTGCCCATTTATTTTTTTATTTTGTTGATGGGAAGTGATATATGGTGGAAATTAAACCCTATCAGCTATTAGTAAACATCATTAACAATAGTAATAATAGTAATTTCCCATTTTGCAAAAAAAAAAAAAAAAATCTCACACGTGCATATCCAGTATTTAATAATGAAAGATAATAGCAATTAAACTTAGAAACATACCTTAGCCATTTAAAAAAAAGTTAGAAAGTTTAATGAAATATTAGCTACATCTTAATTAAGAGGTGACCTGGGACATTAATGAGCATATATGTATATCAACATATCTTTTGAATTTGTAGTTGTATATATAGGTGGATTTGGATAATTAACTATATACAGGGATAGTTAAATGCTACAGAAGATTAAGATTGGTTAATTCAGTTGGGAAGATGGCTATGCTCTCCCCAACTTTCTGTATTCTGGTTGTCCTTCTCATTACTGAATCAGGTAAATTTTCTTTGTATAACTTGAGTTATGAGGAAAATGAAGAAACAAAACATCAACATCAATATTAACGCTATGTTTGGATCTTGAATTTATTGAGAAAAATAAAAAAAGAAAGGAAAAGAAAATGAAAAAAAAGTAAATTTTTTTTTTTTTTGGGTTAAGATGAGAAGATAATTATTCGTTTACAACAAAAAAAAAAAAAAAGAAAAGTATGTTTAACCATATATAGAATTGCATGCAGTGACTATATATGTAGGTCAAATATTTGGAGCACTTGGAATTGCATTCCTTAGCTGAATTGCATTCCTTGACTATATATGTAGGTTAAAATACTAATTATATAGAAGAAGTGCCTCAATCTATTCCTTCCAATAAATGGACTCTCTCTCTCTCTCTCTCTCTCTCTCTCTCTCTATATATATATATATATATATATGCCTCACACCTTCCAAAAATGGCTTTAATTTATAAACTGCTACTACCACATCATTTTTATAGGTGTTTTTGTATAAATTTTATGTAAGAATAATATTTTTCTATATATATATATATACACATATATATTTGAATATTTTGAATTTAGCTCATGGACAATTAGCTAAATTTTCCTAGAATCAAATTGGGCCTAATGAAAAAGAATGATGAATTTTGATCTAGTGAAATTCACCATATATTATTTAGGATGTGCTAATCAGATAACATAGTGTCTATCTCAATTTGATGTGCATGATCAAACCTTAAAATAAGAGCTACATCCTCTCTGACGTAAATTTATGCAGTAATTTCAAAATGAATTTCGTTTTATGGTTGTTTCCGTATATGTTTGCTTTCAAATTCTATTCCTATACAAAAGCCTTTTTGTTTCTTTATTCTTATCTATTTTTACAAATCCCAAATAGTGAAGTTGTTTGTATTTAGTTCAACCCTTTGCCTATCTACTGAAGTTATGGAACCAAGTTCATTTTTAAGGAACTAACTAGAGAAAAGGTTAAAAAAGAAGAAAATTTTTGTACATATTTATGATATTCTGATTTTTAAAAAAAATATGCAGGTAAATATAGTGGATTTGGGAAATTCTCAAATCCTGGGATTTTTTCAAATTCCCAAGTCAATTACTGCCAAAAGAATACGACCTTAAAATATTTCTACAGTATGAAATATGATGTTGATAGTATGTTATCTTGAATTTAGTAGACTGTCAGGTTGATTTAACTCGATCCGGTTAGGGTTAGTGTCCACTTCTGAAGCTTTTTTTTGGTGTATATTTGTAATTACATTTTGGAAGAACTGATTTCTAATTTACTATAGTTTTCTCCCAATTGGGGAATCTTTAAAAATATGTTAGTGCCCCATTGTTGTGTCCTTATTAGTAGCCTAAAGTACCCTTGGATTAATACCTAAACTCTAAATCAATCGAAAACCTGCCTCTTACTACAAATTCTAGACATCATTTATGTTTATAAGTTTTTGGTCATGTTGATTAAGTGAGATATATATATATATATATATATAGGCTGACCGACCTTGGAATCCCATCTTTTTGATAGAAAAAGAGCATGAAATTCAATCTTACCATAGGTCTGCAAAACATCTATTGAATGTAATGACAGTTAACCATCTGATTAATACATTCTGCTTTTTGCCACTATCAGTAAATTCTAAATCACCAAAGATTTTTTTATAATTGTTACTATGTTTGATCTACTAAACATAGAATGGTTAATATTATATTCCTTAAACTCTTACTAGATTTTTTTAAAAATATTTTTAGATAAAGACTTGAATTTTTAAACCCTAAATTCTAAGCCTGGAGAACTTTTGTAAATAGATAATAATTTTCAAAAAATTATTATTTCATTTTACTATGGAAAATAATAAATGGTGGAAATTGAACCCTGTCAGCTATGAATGACATCAACAACCCCAGTAATAATAGTAATGATAATTTTCTATTTTGTAAAAAAATATAACACTTGCATATCTGGTATTTAATTGTGAAAGATAGCATTTTCCTTTAACTAAGTAATAAATATTTTTCCCATTTGATGAAGTTAGAATATTTAATGAAGTATTAACTAGAGCTTAAGTGCTGCCTGGTGCATTAATTGGTATACTATTATACATTCTTGTATGATGCTCACCTATATACAGCTATAGTTGAATTTCATAGAAGTTTTAGATGCTTTGTTCAGTTGGGAAGATGGCTAAGCCCACCTCAACTTCCTCTATTCTGCTTGTCCTCTTCATTGCTGCTTCTGGTAAATTTCTCGATCTGTGGTCTGATTGGTTCTCCAGAAAACGAAGAAACGTTCTACTTCTCGTTACCAATAGATTAAGTAGTCTTCAACTACTAGAAATAACAGTGTTTTCTTGCCCAACACAAAATGTAAGTTTAAGCAGCTATTAATAGTGATATATATATATATATATATGATGCAGTTGCAACAATGGTAGCTATGGTGGAAGCTGCTCGACAGTGCTCTCAAAATTTGGGTAGATTCAATTCAGTCAAGGGATGCAATGCCAAGTGCAAGGCCGCACATCCACGAGGTTGGGTTCGTTGTGTCCTCAACTTTTCATGCAGCTGCTTTTACCCTTGTGGTGGTGGTCTAATTCCGCCGCCGCGACGTGGTCGTCCAAAACCCCCAAAACCATCTCCTCCACCAGGTACTGGAGATGGAGATGCACCAGCAAAAGTGTAGGTGTAACTTTCTTATTAGGTGGTGCAATAAAGTTTGATGTAATCAACATGATATGTACATCAAATATCTACCATTGGACTAAATAGAAGTGTCTAATCTCTTGCTTCTAATAAAGTGGCTTCTAATAATCTCTCTCTCTCCCTCTCAAGAAATTATTACACACACATCACAACTATATATGTGATGCCCATTGTAATTGGAGTATTTGTAAAACTATGTAGAACCTATCCGATTGTAGATTTGGACTATTGTTTCTCGAGAGATATGTTGGAAAATATTGTATAATGTCTCTAATATAATAAAATGAAATTAGCAATCTTAAATAAAGTGTGTGAAATAATATGACATGACATACTCAATAATTTATATGTGAAAATGCAATAAATATGCAAAGAAAGGTTGATCAAGTTGAGTATTTCACACTCTTTTTTTAAGACAGATTCGCCCTCCACACAAGTGCCCATAGGATTAACGGGTGTCTATCTCCAAGATAAAATGATCAATGACACTAATTAAGTAGCACTATAATATTCAGGTTCGGGCAAATCAAATGTTAGATTCTACTCTCTCAATGTATAATATGAATGCAATATGTATGAAGGAAAACAGAAAGAAATTTTTATCTAATTCAACACAGAATTATGACAGTAAATTTCATACAGAAACTTACACCGTTTTTAACAAAATCAATATGACATGATAACAAAAGATAATATTTTCTACACTGAAAAAATACTATAATTTTGTAAAATTTTAACGCTGAAATTTAATATAGAAATACAGAACAAAGTGATTGAATTTCTACTAAAATTCACCACACAACATATACAAAAATTAATCTGAAAACATAAACCGGTAAAACATAGAATTAACTGGATAGACAAATCTGGATAAAAACTTGTATAGAATTTCTAAGTTTGAAAGTGAAGATGAAATCTATTAGAAAATACTAACTGGGCAATTAGGAAGTCGTCGGTGTCGCAACATTTTCTCAGAGAGAGAGAGAGAGAGAGAGAGACAAAATAGAATATATAAAAATAGTTATTAAATTCGGAGGAGGATCTTTCTATATATAGAAAGATTCGCACCACTTCGAAAATGATGCCAGCCAAACGCGCCCTTAAGAAAGGTCGCGATCGTTGAAATTTGAATTTAAACATGAACCGGTTCGCTTCAGTTCACACCCGGTTCACACACTTTTGGTTCAAATCAATAGGTCGAACCTCATCCAAAAATTAAATACTAAACTGGCCCAAACCTATTTAATATTATTAAATCGCACCCGAACCTAACCCGACCAGACATGCGGCGATGGTGACGGCGACATGCCCGTGTGTATGGAGTATTGGGTCAAACTATAGATTCCATAGGTCCTCCCCCTTCCACAAAAGTGGGGTGCCCTTTGGGGTCCAAACCCTTCTCCAAACTTAGGCTTTATATACCTATCAATTTTTTCATAGACAATCAATGTGAGATAAGCCTTTAGTTCCACCCAATAACCATACTCATGATACCTGCATGGCATACTCAATAATTTATAAGCGATAATGCAATAAAATATGCATGGAAATGCTAATCAAGTTGAGCGCTTCACACTCTCGCTTTAAGACAGATTCGCCCCCACACAAGTGCTCATGGGATTAACAGGTGTCCATCTCTAGGACAAAATGATCATGACACTGAATAAGTAATACTACAATACTCAGGTCCAACGAATCATACGTTAGATTCTACTATCTCAATGTACAGTATGAATGCAATATGTATGAAGAAAACAAAAAGAAATTTCTATCTAATTCAATACAAAATTATGATAGTAAATTTCATATAGAAACCTACACCTTTTCTGACAAAATCAGTATGGCATGATAACAAAAGACAGTATTTTTCACATTAAAAATATACTGCAATTATGTAAAATTTCAAAGTTGAAATCAATACAGAAACACATAACAAAGTGGTTGAATTTTCACTGAAATTCACCACACAACATATACAGAAATTAATCTGAAAACACGAACTGGTAAGAATTAACTGGATAGAAAAACCTAGATAGAAACTCGTAGAGAATTTCTAAGTTTGAAAGTGAAATTCAAAAAAGAATGACTGAACAGTCAGGAAATCACCTGGAATGGTAGACGAAAAACAGACAGAATCTTACGAGAATCTGGGCAGCACTTTGCTAGTGTCGCAACACTTCCTTAAGAGAGTAAGAGACAAAACAGAATATATAAAACGGTTATTAAATTTGGAGGGGGATCTTTCTATATATAGAAAGATCCACACCCTTTCGGAAACAGTGCCAGCCAAACGCTCCCTTAGGAAGGGTTGCGACCATTGGAATTTAAATTTAAACTTGAACTGGTTAAGTTCGGTTCGATTTCTACTTGGTTCATACACTTTTGGTTCAAATCACTGGGTCGAACCGCGTCCAAAAATTAAATAATAAACCGTCTCACGCCTATTTAATATTATTAAATCTCACCCGCACCCGCACTCGTGCCTAGCCGGCTGGATGGGCGAGCAGCGGCGGCGGCACCCGTGTGTGTATAGAATATTAGGTCAATCCATGGGTTCTATAGGTCCTCCCTCTTTAAAAAAAGTGGGGTGCCCCTTGGGGCCCAAACTCTTATCCAAACATAGGCTTTATATACCCATCAATTTTTTCATAAACAATCAATGTGGGATAAGCCTTTAGTTTTACCCAATAACCATACTCATGGTAAACGGTTATTAAATTCGGAGGGGGATTTTTCTATGTATAAAAAAATTCGCTCCCCTTTGAAAACTGTGCCAGCCAAACGCGTCCTTAGGAAGGGTCGTGACCTTTGTAATTTACATTTAAACCTAAATTGGTTTGGTTCGATTTTCACCCGGTTCACACACTTCTGGTTCAAATCACTAGGTCAAACTGCGTCCAAAAATTAAATACTAAATCGGCCCAAGCCTATTTAATATTATTAAATTGCACTCGCACCTGCATTCGAGCAGAGCCGACCGCAGGGGCCGGCGACCGCGGCGACGCGCTCGCGTGTGTAGAGTATTGTGTCAACCCATGGGTTCCATAGGTCCTCCCCCTTCCACAAAAGTAGGGTGCCGCTTAGGGTCCAAACCTTTCTGCAAACCTAGGCTTTATATATCCATTAATTTTTTCATAGACAATCAATGTGAGATAAGCTTTTAGTTTCAACCAATAATCATACTCATGATACTTACTTTGGAGGCCATTATCTCATTCAAACCTCCATGGATTTGAGCAAATAGATGATTGTTTCTTCATCTCTTCATGAAAGAGAACACAAAATACCTTGGGCCTACTAACAATGATACGTAGGTCCCACTTTAAAAATAGCTCAAAATTAGTGTGTCACACCAAATATTCCAACAATCCCCCACTCGAGACAATAATACTCACACAGTTTTCTTCCCTATCCAAGTTTGATTCTTCGGTTATGTTCGTTTTGGCCATGAACCACCCTGGTATTCATGAGTGCTTTAGAGAATTAAAGCCTTTATAATTCTCGCAAAAGCGACCCCTTCACACTCATATAGGTGATTTTTTATAGAGTGAACAGATATACATACTCCACTTGGTAGCCAAGTAATAAGAATCATTAAAAGTATACGCTTATTAACATGAGTAGCTTGCCCTACTCGTTTTATATTAAAAGCTGTAGCTTATCCTAACAATGTTTTAAGTAATCAATATTTCACCATAGAATTGGACAGTGGAATGAAGTTTCCCATTGATTTATACTATCTCAATCTTAATTCGGTTGTCCCGTTGAACCTAGATATTGAAATCTCTAGTCAACTAGATTGGGTTGCCATTAAGGTAACTTATAAGATAATAGGCTTTAATGTCCAATTACCTCGATGAATGAATTTCAACCTCTTACCAGGCCTAATAGTAAGATGATCTCTCAATATCTTTTGATTAAATCATAATCATTGACTATTACTTCCTGCGAGTAATGACCTTTAACAGATATGTTTGTTGTGTTTTGTCATTATCGGAAACTCTCTGTGTCTTAAGACGTTTAAGAAGTCACTTGATACTTCTTCCCTAACTGTTGATTCCTCCGCAGAATCTGGCTGTTTACTTCCATTGTGAGGATTTTTTAAGAAATTAATGCATTTCTTATAAGACTTATCCATTTATGGATTTAGCATCTTCTGATCCATAACTCTAGTTTCTACAGTGTACCCTCTCTAGTACTTCTGGATGTATATGTAATCAGGGCTCATTTGTAGCACAAAGCTATCACCTTCCAATGGATTAACGTTGGGTTTGATTAAAATACTTTATTCGCATCAATATATGTTTACCCTTGCCACTTTCGTAAACTCATATCATGAAGTCGCAAGCACCGAGACTAGATCTCGTCGCATATCTATTAAGTATTTGAGTTTAGACTCTAGTCATTGAACCATTTGGATAACCTCGTTCTTGGATCCATCAAGCAGATCGTCTATTACCCATTTAGTTTTACCTCTATGTAAACTATTATTGTGATTCAGGTATAACAGAACTCCATACATCTCTTTACTGTACTAAAGTTATCGAGACTGCAATTGGTTCCTTTTCTCCTTGAGGTTTTTCCTCTCACTTTAAAAGTTAGATTCATTCGAATTAGTTACTCTTTCATTTATGTATTTAGAACTATTCTTCCTTCCAACCATAAACTTCAAGTCTTAAATCTTTTGCTTACTCATAAAGTCTTTGAGGCTCTTAGAGTGAAAAACAAATACACAAAGAAGTCCATTCCCAAAAGAATGTCTCACTTCTAGATTTAGAAAATACTCTCATGGATGATTCTAGATATCAGATAAATTATCGTCTACCAAGACATTCACATGCACAATTGTGTTCAAGTGAACTGTGGAATAAACACTCACATCATTTTATAACTTAGATTATGGATAACCCAATCTATAATTCTGTCGGTGTTAACACAGTATTCTGTAGGGTGTGCTAATGAGAATATATGTTAGAGAAAACAAAGCTACCCCCCACATTTCTTGGATTATTCAGAATTTAACAAAGTAATACACATCATCTCTATTAAGAGTTGGATCTCATCTTGCCAGCAATCAAGTTACTGAAGCAACTAGGTGTTTATAAATAGGCGAATCTGGATGTTAAGCTACTAAAACTATATCATCACCATGTCCAATACTTTATATTTGTTCTCAAACTCATTTGGACATAATAACATGTGCGTTGAGTACTTGAAGTATACTTTTTCGGTAATACCAATAGGTGCATGGATAACTGTATGTATACTCTTTGGTGATACCTTCTTAATTTCATTACATTTCAAATAACACTATGAAATACAATCAACATATGACAATTAACATAACAGTTAGATATGTCATTACCATCACAAACATATATATAAACATATACATATATGGTCACTAAAAGTGTTCTACCATTAGCAATGAAACAAGTTATCATACTAAACAAATTAGCATAACAAGAAACTAGTAAAGACCAGACGATCCTCTAGAAGAGGAACTCTCAATCACTATCAACACGAGATCACGCGTCCTCTTCCGTGCACGCTCGAGGGTGTTTGGCCGATGAGGAGAATCCACACCGAGAGAACCCTCGGGTTGTGCTAGAAGCCTCAACCTCTTAAAATAAGTGTGACACGAAACGCTCTTTTGAGCAGTGTATCAAATCTTCCCATAGTAGTTCCGATAGCGACTAGGTCCTGCCTTATTCGGTTCAATCACTAGCTCTAGTGGAATAGACAGTGCTACTGGCCTCGGAAGAACAACATCCTCTGGGCCGTTAAGATAATACATCGTGTTTAACACGGAAGGATCCGTTGGTTATATAGGATTCTCTGACTCATCCTCACCAAATCAGTTCTAACCCACCTCTTCCCAAGTGTCTATTATTCTCATCTGAACTACAAACACATGGTAAAATTCATATGATTAGAAATCATAGAATAACACAAATTTAATTCCTTATAAGAAATTAAAAACTCTAGCAATTTAATTTGCTAACACACAAAGTATCATATGCCCATATTCTTACGATTAGAAATCATAAAATAACACCATTTAATTTTTCAAATGAAATTAAAAACTCTAGTAATAAAAATTGTCAAAATCACAAAGTTATGCTTTCACCAAAAACACATAAGTATGTCAAGACAAATAACATGTAGCATTTAAGATACATTAAAGATGTACTTATACAAGTTATCATGCTAAACATGCAACAAAAATAGAACTTTAACAAATTAACAATCACTATGCAATTTAAGTTCATCACAATATTAGGATTCATGTCAATTGCTATGTGATACGAAATTTAAGTTTCATCGTCACATCTGAATTCACACATGACTATATCATATGAAAAAAATTCTATGCTAAGTATGTCAAGACAAATAACATGTAGCATTTAAGATACAACATACAAGTTATATGCTAAACATCACAAAAATAAACTTTAACAAATTTCACAGTTCATCACAATATACATAATTGCTATGTGATACGAAAAAGTTTCATCACATACAAGTATAAAACAGATACAATCACATTTTCATATTACTACTATGAAAAACACATACAAGTAGAAACAGAGTTTATCTTAAAATTGTTAGAAAAATGTTGTATAATGTCTCCAATATAACAAAGTAAAATTCGAAAAGGGATCTTTTTATATATAGAAAGATTTACACCCCTTCGAAAACGGTGCTAGCCAAACTTGCCCTTAGGAAGAGTTGCGACTGTTGGAATTTAATTTAAACCTGAACCGATTCGGTTCCTACTCGATTCACACACTTCTGGTTCAATCACTGGGTTGAACCGCGTTCAAAAATTAAATACTAAACCGACCCAAGCCTATTTAATATTATTAAATTACACCCAAACTCGGGATGGTTGGTCTGGCAGTAGCGCGCTCGTACGTGTGGAGTATTCGGTCAACCCATGAATTCCATAGGTTCTCTTCCTTCCACAAAAGTGAGGTACCCCTTGAGGCCCAAACCCTTCTCCAAACCTAGACTTTATATACCTATAAATTTTTTCATAGACAATTAATGTGGGATAAATCTTTAATTCCACTCAATAACCATACTCATGGTACCTACTTTAGAGGCCATTATCTCATTCAAACCTCCATAAATTTGAGCAAGTAAATAATTGTTCTTCATCTCCTCATGGAGGAGAACGCAAAACACTTTGGGCCCACTAATAAGAAATTGTGAGTTTTACCTTAAAAATGACTTAAAGTTGGTATGTCATACTAAATATTTCAACAAGATATTAATTGTACCATCAGATTTTCGATACAAAGTCTGTCATAATTGGTGATTCAAGTATTTGGCAAGAGTTTTAAAAGATCACATGTAAAGAATTGTTTTAGAAGATATACACAAGAAGGTCAGTATTGAGAAACAGAGCATTTCTAGTGTTTTTTTTTTTTTTTTTTTTCATTTCAATAAAAAATAAATGGAGATATGAGCTGGTGAAAAAGGGTAGAGTTTTCAGCTGAAATAAATGGGACTGATCTTTCGGGGTCTCCTTCATGTGCTTTTTTCTCTGGTTGGCCGAGTGCCAGACTGCTACTCTACGACTTTATAGTGTGTTCAGTCATTGTTTTTTAGACGTAATTAAAAACTATTGTGTTTTTTAGAAGAAAATTTCAAAGAAATTCAAACATCATCATCCATCATTGGCTTTTCCTTTCTCTTGCTTCTGTGATTCCATTGGTAAATTCTTTCTTTCTTTAGCTACTCATCTCTCCTATCTAATTAATCTTCGTAAGGCTTGCAGAATGAGTTGCAATTAAAATTTGGAGGGTTACGGCGAAGAAAGACTTTTTGCCCGATCAAGGAGATAGGAAGATGTGAAACTAAGAAAGCAACTAACAAAAATACCTTGCGAGGAAATTAACATTACGCAAATGGATGTTGGTATCAGTTTGAGAGAGAGAGAGAGAGAGAGAGAGAGAGAGAGAGAGAGATGTTGAAAAATGAGACTAGTTACGAGAAGTTTCTTCAATTTTTCTTGCTTTCCCATTAACAGTCCCTCAGTCAACCAATTTCCCAATTTTGTATTTTTAAGAAATAGGAGATAAAATTTTAATCTTGGACTGATCAAAATTCCTCTAGTAACCCTTACATACCAAGAGTGTAACGTAACTTATCTGCCACTATATCTTTTTTAAAAAATAAAAACTTGACAAGGGTTTAATTTTGGTATTCTCTTTATAGTTTATACATTAATAGTGATTTATCTCTTTCCTCATTAATCAACAAACAGTATTAATTTTATTAGAAATAAACAATATTAATTGCCATGCATGCACTCACTCAATGGCTCCCTTTTCTAATACATTTCTCTCTTTCTCTCTCTCTCTCCGCGTTAGATAGCTTTCTCTTTCTGTCTTTCATTTTCCATGAATTTCTTTCTCTTTCGTCTTCCTTCATTTGATATATACTTCCTTCTCCATTAATAAACATTCACAAAAAACCAAAGGCATCTAACAAGTAATTAGGAAGCCCTAAATAAATCATCATATAACGTCAAAACTCATGTAATTTAACATCAAATTTGTTAGTAATGAATTCATGCAACAAAGTTTATGCCCAACATGTATAGAAATATCATAACCAACGAGATAGGCAATGGTGGCCATCATTATTTGGCTGCAAAGAAAATATTGACATCCCAAGTGAAAAGCAGTGAAAAAATGTAGAAGAACAATATCTTTCCTTCTCTCTCTCTCTCTCTCTCTATATATATATATATACATACATATGTCTGTGGGACTGTATGTAATATGTAGACACACAAAGAAATGAAACCTAGACAAGTATATCTTTCCAGGAGCCATTGGCTTCTTCATCCAAGAACTTTTCCCAAGTCTCAAACAAGGTGGAGGTTGGTGAAAGGGTGGAAGGGTATGTTGGGTTGATCTTGCTTCCAATTTGGTTGACAGTAGAACTCTCCACCGAGGCTGAGACTAATGCAGGAAGTGCACTTTCTGATCTAGTATAATTGACATTAAGAACTTCGGGTTGAAACCCACCTTCAAAGCATGTCATTGAATCATCAATATCAGGGAAGTTATTGAATAGTTGAGGGTTCACAACCAAGTTTGGAAATTCCAATGGTGCTTGTAGAATATCAGTATTGTATTGGGTGCTTGTTGAATCTACAAGTCCTTCAAATTGGGTAATATTATGAGGTCCCAAGAGACTACTTTCCGCTATATTCGGAAGCCTATTCGTGTTTATGAACTGCATTATGCTTTGCAGGAGTTGGATTTTGACTAGTTGAGCAGCATCTGCCTGGGACCTAAATGCATTGTCCCAAGTGTTCATCAAATCGCCCAAGTTTGAGGCAGATAGCAACTGTGAAAGATTAGCAAATATATTGGGATCGGATATTGGCTTGTGCGTTTTGGGATCAATTCCCCTTTGGAGAAGCTTCTTCCTAAGATGGGTATTCCAATAATTCTTGATTTCATTATCAGTCCGTCCCGAAAGATGGGCAGCAATCCTTGACCACCTGCAAGTACAGGTTATTTGAAATGATTACACCAACTTCAGCAATATGACTGACAATGCAATTAGGGACAGAATTAGAAATCTTGTTGAGAGGGGTGTAAGGTAAAAATTTTTTGAATTTGGACAAGTAAAGGTAGAAATTTTTTAATTTTGTGGAGGACCAAGGTAAAAAATTTGCATTTTCAACGGCTAGAATATAATTTTTTAAATTTTGAGAGGCCAATACACTATTTTTTATCATAAATACTCAAAATACATGGGACCTATACATAATTTTGTCAAATTAGAGGGGGCCATGGCTCCTATAGTCATAAGGTAGTTTCGTCCTTGAATACAATATATATAGGATGCAGTACATTTTGTACCTTTATACTTTACATTGAATCTTACTTCAAAATATGCATTTTTAATTATAAAAATTAAATTCATATACTTTTAATTTGTTGCAATTTCCCCATCTCTTAAGATTTTGTTTATGCAATTGAAGGCCAAAAACCCTTTGCATTTCACATGGTTCTTTTTCAATGATAAAAATGTATTTTCACACTATTTTGGCATCCAAACACCTTGATCTCTCCCCAATTTCTCTCAAAACCTCTTAAAATCAAGTCATTCTATATATAAAATGAAATTAGAATTATAAAATACCTCCAATCGTATCAATTGAGGGAAGGTCGAGTGTATTTAGCAGTCAAAATAGTGTGAAAATATATTTTTATTGTTAAAAAAATATCATGTGAGACTCACAGGTTTTTTGATCGTCAATTATAGAAACAGAAACTTATAGAAGGATGACATCGCGACAAATTAAAACTTCAAGTACTTGATTGTTACAATTACAAATACAGGTTTTGAAGTGAGATTCGGTGTGAAAAGTAGGGGAACAAAGTGTAATTTATATATATATATATTCAATTGAATGCGTACTTGTTTCCAAGAACTGAGTGGAGGTTGATGATGATCTGCTCTTCCTCATCCGAGAAGTTTCCTCTTTTTATATCAGGCCTGAGATAATTAGTCCACCTTAGTCTGCAACTCTTTCCACACCTGTTCAAGCCTGCGCTCTTCGGTAGTGATCTCCAACTTCCATAGCCGTGGTTGCAAATATAACCAATGAGTTTCTGATCTTCTTCCGGCGTCCAAGGCCCCTTCTTCAACCCACTCTCATGATCACAACATGGAGACCTACCCATTTGGCCGAGTCACAATAGACAAATAATTGGAGATTTGGTAGTTTGAAGAGCGAGAGAGATAATGCTAGCTAGGACTAGCATTGGATATGATATCTTGCAAAGATATTGCTGGTTTTATAAGTGCAAGGAGGATATCAAATGATATATAAATCAATTTCTTTTTTCTTTTAATATTTTATACCAAAAGGCTCCAACAACAAGGCAAATGAAGGGAAGTCGCCTAGCTAGCAACCATCTTGGCTTTTTCCAACGAAAGGGAGAAACTAATGAATTGAATATCATTAAAGTTAGGGTTAGGTTTATGCTAATGTCATTCACGGATAAGAGTAAAAATGGCTGAATTTTCTTAAAGCAAATGAGTACCTTCGTAGAAAAAGCCACCATTATGATTTCCACGTCACCCTTCTCCTCAATGCAATTTCTTTGATTATGTGTTTTTTGGTCAACATTGGAGAGTTTTTAACTAATGATAATTTTAGGATGTGCTAGCGAGGGAAACACGTTGAACCATTGAATCCCAGTTTAGGAAACAAACTGATAAATTTACTTACAAACTGATAATATGTCGCTTCTGTATTTTAAACTGGACTGAAGCAATTGCTGAATATATATACCACCGTAAGCCTTACAATCTTTGGTTTTACTGGTTTGGTCCCGTATTATTAATACAAGTACTTTGGATGTTTCCATGACTTCAGGAAGTACCTCATATACGGTTTGCTTACTTCAGTGATATCTAAAATATCTGTGTCATTACCCAGTAAAATTTCCATAAGCCTGCAATAGATCATGATATTATAATTGTTGCAGAACAAATTTATCAAGAATGATTCAGAATTAATATCCAAAACATGATAATCTTTCTTAATCGTCACATAACTTTCTCTTATTTTATTAGTGTGTATAGAGATTAGAGACCCTCACTTTATTTTATGCAAAGTTGTTACTCAATAATTGGTTTCAGCTTGCTTTTAAATCTATGCATGGTTCCATCATATTAATCTGTATGTATGTCATCAAGAAAATGGTAATCATTTGCGTCACTTTCTTTCCATTTGATCTAACCTTTTAGAACTGTTTGTTATTTAATTTTGAGTCGTTTGTAAATAATGCAACAAGTCTCTAACTGCTCTTTGAATCTTGCTATTTCATGGTTCATCTCCCCTCCTCCACCAAAAGAATCCTAATACAATCCAGCTTCTTCAACACCATAATGATTACAAACAGTAATAACAACACACAAGAGTAATTGGTCAAAATACGCAAGTTAACTTTGGCAAACACGCAAGTAAATTTTGTTTTAATCACACACCAAACATTTAGCAAACCCTCAGAATGTCATTGACTGAACCTCAAGTTGCTCCTTTCAAAGTTGTTAAAGCAAGTGAATTAATAATGTGAAACTTGAGTACAGGATAATTAGATCAACGTCAAAGCACTGTTTGTTCTCAGTAAAATGGAAACAAAATTACGCTTTGGAATAATATTATGAACATATATATATATATGACTGAAATTTGGCACAGCATCAGATGAATGCCAAGTGCATGGTGGTCAGTAAAATTCTATAGATTGAAGAACATATTAATGTTCTTTGTGCTACTGATTAATCTTTAAAATGCCAGGCTACAATCTCTTCCATGTATTTCATTCCTGCACTAAACCTAGAGTATATATTCATGTTCGATCAAAGAACCACGAGACTGACTTCAATCAACTCGAGCTTTCTCTCGTTCATGTCACAATAATAAGATTTTCCAGGAAAAATATATGGGAAAATTCCTATTAATTCACTTGGTTTTGAACTGTAAAAGTTAGCTCAAGGTTTCTTATACCCATTAACAACAGTTACATCATTGCTCCTAATAGTCAATAGGGGCGTTAAGAAGGCGGTGAGATATGCCGGGAGATTTTCCACCTTTCTTACCTCATTAGCTTAATTCACAAGTTTATTATGTTACTCAATAAAATAATCTGCGGTAATAAAATGAAAATCAAGAAATATGCCAATGACTATAATCCAAAATTTCTGGTTGGGTTTTACTTGACAAACTTGGTTTCCTCGGATAAGGACGTTCGATTCCTAAGAAACTCTGGTTTTCACCCTTCTGTGCCAATTTCAACCTAGTACTTGGTCATTGTGTTGTAAAAGTTGCTTAATCTGGATAAGAACACAGGAATTATTGTGTTTCTCTCTCTCCTTTTTTTTTTTTTTTTTTGAATCATCTGGAGAAGGAACAACTGCTATTCTGTTACCTTTGACAATATTTTATAATTTTTTTAAAATTTTCTGGTTAATCTTTAAAGCATTATGCTTTGCAAAGAAAATGCTCTAAAAGAATCCTAAATCCTTGCAAAAGACAGAGAACCCAACAAGCAATTGCCTAATCCCTCAAACAACATTCATCATTCTAGAAACTTGGATGCTTACTGATTATCTCCAAACTAAGTATAGTGAGTATTTCGTTTGAGAAAATCCAAGAATTAGAGGAAACTCATAGGTGGAACTATATATTTTATCACATTGAACAAGAGAGAATACCAGTTCAGAATGATTAATCTATTATCAGATTATATATACAATACAGAAATGAGAACCAAACAGGCCTATATAATATTTAGAATTTGCCTATTGTGTTGTTGGATTTTAGACAATCTTTTCTTTCATACAATAACTCAGACACAGAATTGAGTTCTAAGAAGCAGAATAGGAACAAGAGAATGAGCAAACTCAATTGCTATGTAAAGCATTTCCCAACATATATAATTATTATCTTGTTATAGAAACAATATATTGATATTATGGAAAAAAAATAAATAAGCACTATAAAAGAAGATATAATACTTAACAAAGCAACCCTCCATCCCTTGTTTTTTTCTTTTTTTTTTTTACTGCTGATGTTGTTGCTGCTGTTGTAAGCTGATTAACTTGAAGTATGCCCCATCCTCCTTGTCTACAAGAGTGGAATGAGTCCCATGCTCAATTATCCTCCCATCTTGTAGCACCGAGATTTGGTCTGCATTTTTTATGGTAGAGAGCCTATGTGCCACCATGATCGTTGTTCGGTTCTTCATCAACCTGTCTAATGCTTGTTGCACCACTCGCTCTGACTCGACATCTAGGGCACTGGTGGCTTCATCCAGCAGCAAGATTGCCGGGTTCTTTAGAACTGCCCGGGCAATGGCTACTCTTTGCTTCTGGCCGCCTGACAATTGCACGCCTCGCTCTCCAACTTTAGTTGAGTAGCCCTCAGGAAGGGCGCTGATGAAACTATGTGCATTAGCTAGCTTAGCTGCTTCTATTACTTCTCCTTCTGAGGCTCCCTCTCTTCCATATAGGATGTTTTCAAAGATTGATGTGGCGAAGAGAGCCGGTTCTTGTTGAACTAGGCCAATGTGTTTCCGGAGAGATTTAAGTTTGAGTTTCTTGATATCTTTCCCTGTGATATAACAACACATATTGAGACTCAAATCAATGACAATAAAAAATGCCTAATGAAACCTTTTGAAGAGATACGCTCTTTTCATAAATCTACCATGAAATAAGGGTCAAGCACAGATTTAAAAAAAAAGAAAAAAGAAAAACTGACCATCGATCATCACTTTCCCAGTTGTTGGATTGTAAAATCCAAGTATAAGAGAGAGCACTGAGCTTTTGCCAGAGCCACTCTGTCCGACTAATGCCATGCTCTGGCCTGCACGCACTCTTAGATCAAAGTCCTTGAAAATGGGTACATCAGGCCTTGAAGGGTAGCTAAATTGGACACCTCTCAGCTCAATTGTACCCTCTACCCTCGTTAGCTCTTCTCCAAGGTCACCAGTTATCTGAGTCTTCCGGTCAAGCACTTCAAACACTGATGCCACCATTTGGTTCCCTTTTAGAAGGTCTGGTGCCATTGCCAAAGTCTCACCCATGGCCAATGCTGTCACGATCAAAACCATAAATGATTTCATGACAGATTTAAAGCTAGAAAGCTCCTTCGCCATCAAAACAGAACCATACCTGCACAAAATTAAGCAAAACAAAACATTAAAGTTTCACTTTATACTCAGGTACTAAGCCATTTCCATGGCAAAGGTAAAAAAAGGATGAAGGTAAAACCACATACCATAAAGCAAGGCCATAGGATGAGAAGATGAAGAATTGAGAGACTCCGTAGAATATGCCAGCAATCTGGCCACGAGTAAACGAACGCCTTGAAGGATCAACAAGCTCCCGAGCATAAAGGTCAATGACCTTCTCTTCAGAGCAGAATGCGGTGACAGTGCGGATGTTACTCACAGCCTCACCAGCAATCATGTTAGCTTTGAGATAGGCTTTGCTCAAGTTGCCACCATAGCCTTTCATGAACATTTTCTGAAACAACACAAAAAAAAAGCTATTGATAAAACAATTTCCATGTCACTTTTAATTTGCAACCTAAAATTGGAAGGAGGAGGAAACCTCGCTGATGTGACCGCTGATGATCAATGGATATGTGGCCATGACAACAAGCGTGAGCCTCCAATTCAACATGAAGGAAATGATGAATGAGGTAACAACCAAACCTAAATTCTGTATGAGAATTGTACATCGATCAACGACAACAGCTCGCAATAAAGTTGCATCACTCTCTAAACGTGAAGCGAGCATAGAACTTGTGTTGTTTGTGTCATCAAACCATCCAATCTCGTTTCTCAAAATGGCTGCAACCAATTACAGGAGGAAATTTAAGCAAAAAGAAAGAAAGAAAGAAAGAAATTCTTCAAGATCTAGCCAAATTACTTCCTAAATCTGAAAAAACAATATCCCAAACACTTCTACCAACTGAAATTTTTTTGTAAAGGGAAACAATTAGCAAGAGGAGTAAAGATAGAGACATTTTTACCGGAAAACATCATTTCTCGCACACGAAGAGTAAGCCTCTCTCCCATGATTCCGAACGAGAGATGTGTGATGGCATGAACAACGACAGTTATTACAGCACCTCCACAGAAGAGGAGTGCGATCTTCTTGACTTCACGTTGTGTTGTTTCCCAGTCCATGTAATATGATACAAGAGCCTGAGTGACACCAAGAGCGAAAAGAGGCATCTGGGCTCCAGCAATAAGTGCACAAATTGTGCCGGAAACCCCATAAATCCAGTCAGGACCAACCATGGAATACAATCTTCCTCCAGATACACGCGGTGGCTTAACAGTCTCTGCTCCATCAGCTCCAATTCGGCCAACAGACACTTTATCAGAGTGAAAACTTGCACTGTGGCTTGTTGTGCGGGATAACTCACGAGAGTACCTAATGCTACAAAAAAACAAGAAAGAAACAGAGAACAAGATGTTGATACATGTTAGAGATTTTTCAGGAAATTAGTTTATGTATTAGAGGTGCTGTTTGAAAAAGCAACACTCATTTGTTTCACTAGAAAATGGAATCTTTGGGAGGAACATCACAAGGATTTCCATTGGACATGTACAATTGTGAGAACAATGTTGGTATCTATGCTAAATTACTTTTTTTTGAGATTCATGTGATTGAGGCAACCAGCATATTTTGGAAAATTAGCTGACTCTAATAATGAATATGAAACTAAGAAAGAAATCCATATTTCTCCAGTAGCAGATCTAGTATCAAAAACACCAAATGGAGCATAAATGCCGCATTTAAAGAACCAATCTTTCAGAAATTTAATAAATGTACCTGAGTGGCCGTCCCAAACTAGGTCCACGTGAAGGGAGGCGATGCAACGAAGCTGCTTCTTGGAGTTGAATAAGTGAGGCATAGGCACTATTTGGTTTTGAAATGAGCTCGTCATGACTCCCAGTTTCCACTATCTTTCCACTCTGAACAACAGCTATTACATCTGCATTTCTAATGGTAGAAAGCCGATGGGCCACAACTATAGTTGTCCGTCCCACCATCACACGATCAAGTGCCTCCTGCAGGCTCTTCTCAGACTCTGCGTCAAGTGCACTTGTAGCTTCATCCAGCAGAAGTATTGAAGGATTCTTTACTATTGCCCTTGAAATTGCAATTCTCTGCTTCTGTCCACCCGATAATTGTACTCCCCTTTCACCCACCTGCAAATGAACTTGTAGCATCACTGCTTTGACAGAAAAAGAAAAAGAAAAAAAAAAAAAAACTCCCTTCCTCTTGTTCTCTTAAAGATAGTTAAGATCATAACCTTCTAACTTTAGTGGTAATTCTCAATTTTAAGGTATATCATGAGTGGATATTAGTCACTGCGGAAGAATATTAAAAAAATGTGGATAGGCTATAACTTGAAAAGTAAATATGTCTTGGAACCATGATGCCCTCACTGTATATTAGCACTTGCAAGTTTCGTCTGTGTGTCATTTGGTTCCAACTAGATGGACAAGAAATTTTTTTTGGAATGATTATCTAAATTTTCATGAATCTTCTTGCAGCCATGTAGGGCCAAATCTCTATTAAAGATACCAAAGACAGCCTTGAAATAGTCTGTTAGGAAACATACAGGGCGGATATAACAAGTCTGTGTCTGCTTCAAATGCACCCATCTCTATGTGCAGACAAATGGTTCTGTAGTTAATATACCTGAGTTTCAAATCTATCAGGAAGGTTGTTGATGAAAGCGATTGCCTCTGAAAGTTTTGCAGCGCGTGAAATCTCTTCAAGGGTGGCGTCATCTTTCCCATAGAGAATGTTCTCCCTAATGGTTGTAGCAAAAAGTGCAGGCTCTTGATTAACCAACCCAATCTGTTGCCTGAGCCAGTTGAGGTCAAGCTCCCTGATATCGGTTCCATCTAATAGTATCTTTCCAGAGAGGGGCTCATAGAAGCGCTCAATCAAAGATATAACCGTGCTCTTTCCAGACCCGCTTCCTCCCACAAGGGCTACAATCTTCCCGGGAGGTATATCAAGACACAGCTTATTGAATATCATGACATCAGGACGAGATGGGTAGCTAAAACCTACATCCTTGAACTGGATATGGCCTTCATGTTTGTCTAGTTTCCTGCCAGTTTTCGAGCTGGTTTTGCTTACTGTATTTCTCTCTATCATCTCAAATATTGGATACGCAGCTGCCTTTGCTCGGATGAATGCAGAGATGTCTGGTGCTGCCTGTCCTAGTGACCTGAAAAGCAATAGGAGCTTATAAAATGCTTATGTTGTTGGATGCAATTATCTTATCATCAAGATTGTGAAATGAAAACTTTTGTTTTGTGCTGAACCACAAACAGGACGTTATGCAGATCATACAGAGCTAAAATTGAAAATGCCATTTTGTACATCAAATATATGAATGAAACTCATGTCAAATGCTGTGAGGAAAAAAAAGGACACATTCATATGATGCTATCTTCCAATATCAATGGACCGACTCATAGATTAATCGACATACAATCAGAAGCACAATGGATTAGTTTAACTACTATGTAATAAACATTGGAAATTCAATTCCCACGTGACAGCTAAAAAATGCTTGAATAAAAGAAAAAAAAGGAGCAAAGACTTTACAGTCCGGCAATGACGACATTGAGCATGGTAGTGAAAGACTCTCCTCCATTGGCAATGTTCTTATGAACAACAATGCTAGTGAACCAAACAAGCAATGACCATGACAGAAAAAGGACACAATGCAAAGTGCCTAGTCCCAGACCCTTGGCCAGTCCTGCTTTCCTCCCATACTTGTAAGTGTTCAAGAGTGCTGTTCTATATGATCTTACTGCCCTTTCCTCTGCTGCAAATGCTTGAACTGTTCTCACATTTCCAATCACCTGAGAATTGCAAAAAATCAGAAGAAAGAGAGAGAAAGCCAACACTTGTTCTACAGTGAATGCTCTCCAATTTATCAAAGTGACCAATTACTTCTGACCACGTCAAAGGTTGTATCCAATCCACAAAGCTCGGCTTACAACAGGGTCTAATGTTTTTTTAACTTTTTATACAGAAGGTCTCTGCCAAGACATACATTCTTTGAAAAGTTACTTTTGCCATTTATTACAGAAAATTTCATTCAATTTAATTCTGTTGTGACTTTGCCCAAGAAGTAATGTTGTACAAACAAAATTTGCATATAAAAGTGTTCATACAAAATGACAAAATTCATTTTGATATATTATTAGAATTTAAAATCTTAAAAGATGCTGCTGCCACGCCATTCTTTATAAAATTTTGTATAATGTCTTTTTTCATTTTTCTGAAATTACAACACATTTGAAAATGATAGGAGGGAAATCAACCTCATCAGTTATTATATTTGTTGGTATAGCATTACTGTTTTTAGTGAATTTTCATACTGAGTGTGAATCCCTACTGGGCATGAATTTCACAAATGCTAAAATGCAATTTGAGAGAGAGAGAGAGAGAGAGAGAGAGAGAGAGAGAGAACCTCCTCGGCAATTTCACCGGCCTTGACGTAAGATTTACGGACTCTGGCGATAAGACCAGTGGCAACATAAGCATAGACACCACCAGCAATGGCAATTAAGGGTACAATAGAGAGCGTCACAAGACTGATCTGCCACACCCTTATGAACCCGATTGCGAAGCCTGTAATAAATCTGCTTATGTAGTGCAAGAAGTTCCCCACCTGCAGCATCAACCACCCAATTCAATTCAATTCAAGGCCTTTTTGAAGCTTAAAATTTACTGCCCAGTGCTAGCAGAGAAGACAATGACTTTAATGGGTTTCAGACAGTAATTAATGAAGAGTTAGTACAACAGACTCTATGTAAATAATACAAATGGATAGAGCACGAACAATGTCAGTTTAGCATTAGTCTATGGTCCGTTAAATCGGATCCGGATCCTCTTCGGTGCCTGTCTCTCTATCTCTCTCTACACGTGTAGAGAGAAATAAACTAAACTAGAGAGATTGGCACCGGAAAAGATCCAGTCCCCGTTAAATCATCTCCAATGCTCTTGAAGGCAATCCATGCAACTAAACAAACCCTACTAGTTTTTGTATTGAATTTGAATTCCCAATTTTTTTTACAATAACTCATTTAATAAATGAGTTGGCCTCAAACTTTTTACAATTTTTTTTAGACAAGCAGCAAGAAAATCTTGATAATAGAAATTACAAAAAGTAAAATGCTATTCTTACCAAAAAAAAAAAAATTTCATACAAAGCTTGCATACAAAATGATGTGACAGTGACTGTTTTGTAATTAAAAGTCATTGTGATTGGGGTTTATTTTGAAATGAAACGCTCTCATTAAGACATATTATTTTGTATAAATTTTTTATTTGTACAACATTATTCTTACAAAAATTATAAAAGAATTATCTCTTATTGATTAAACCATTTTCGAGGCATTGAAAATCTGAAAGTATCCAAGGGTCCAAGCTAATTTTCTTTCCTTAAGGTTTGTCCGGCCCAACTTTAATTGCAAGCTGGATTTGAAAAGAATGCTTGAAATCCGATCAAGTCTGGTATTACTTCGTCCCTCGCAAAGCAACGAAAAATTATTCCATGCACCAGAGCATGAAATAATTTCTCCAAAGCAAATGGTTATTCGGGAAACTTTCGAACGCACTGGTCAAATTCACTTCAAATCTCACACTAGCAATGAGGGCACAATGGCTAGAGAGGTAAAATAAAAGTGACGTAATGTTCTAAAAGTATTTTATAATTTCTCCATGTCCATTTGTATTTTTTTTTCAAATTATATAATAAAAAAAAAGAAATGGAGACTTTTATCTATTTATTTCTTTAATTTTGTACAACAATGTCATGTGCTTCCAAGGTGGGGCTAAGGACCCCGGGGGGTGGGGGGTTGCAATATATTTTTTTCTCCTAACTTTGTGTATTCTTCATTCTCACACAAATCACGTAATTATCAGATCAAAAATATTTTAAAAATTTTTGTGCTTGACAAGAATTAAACCCATAACCTCCCTTAAGTCATGAGTTTTAGCGAGTTTTAACTAACTGAATTAGCCTAATTAATTGAATTGCAGCAGTTACATTGGATGTTTTATATCATTGTAAGGCCATTAAATTTTCTTGCTCAATTCTATTGTATCTAACTAATGGGATGTAGAGAGCTGCTATAGATAGCCGGGATTGTGAATGATACATTAACTGAACCCACCACGTAATGGCAATACTCAATTGATATTGATATGACACCCACCAATTGATAGTCAACTCACAGCCACGGCTGTGATAACATCTTACATGTGGACGTATATGCATTCCAGGAAAGCTTATTAAACTCCCAACTGTCCAACCCCACCCCCAAACCCCACCCCTACTTCATAATTAATTTATGGCTTTACTATAGCTCCACCCAACTGACCCATAAATGCTGGGCCTGAGAGTATCTCAGCATTTAGTAGGCTCCGAATCCGAATCAGTCACAGTGAGGTAAAAGTTTTGTCAGATCAACCCCCCTGAATACCTTTAAAAAAAACAAAAGTAAAGATCACCCTTTGGAATGGAAAAGTAATTTCTTGATTCCAATTGGGCAGAAAATAAATAAAAAAAGTAATTTATTCCCAGGGTATGTTTTTATGGTTTTTCTTTTCCTTTTACAAGTGCATATATAAATCTAGGAAAAGATTGTAGCCCTTAACTTTTGAGTCTTTGACTGCAGACAAAAGAGGAAAAATGAAAAATAAAATTAAAGAGAGATTCTCCCTCTATACCCCCAACATGGACACAGCTAACTGCGTTTAGCTGTGTTTATTTATAGTAACAGGAGTTAATGGTTTTTGTTGAGCTGGGTTCAGTTATCTAAGGTCAGAAAGTGAAAAGACAAAAACTATTAAATGTTAGGCCTTTAGATCACAACAAAATTTTGAGTGGCTCTCAAATTTGTGGTACCGCCCTTTAATTAAAGGCAACAAAAGGGTATTCAAGATGCAGAAAATTTCAAGAAATGGATTAGAAATAAAATCCAAAAAAAGGGGGAAAAGTTTACTACCAAAGCAAAGGACCTTTAATTCTCACATCTACTCTTATAATGAAGGTTTTCCCTTAATGGGTATTGAAAATTCAAAATTACCCCAATTATCAATGGGGCTGAATTTGGATTGTTAGGACTATATTGTCATTGCACATGAACAAAAATGCCTGAGAAAGAAAATTTCGTACCTTCTCAGAAATGGCATCTTGAACAACAATAATGTCACTAGTAATTGCAGAAATAACTTCTCCGGTGGAAGCTTCGGTGTCGAAAAGACTAATGTCTTGATTTAACATAGACCTCAGATAAGCCATCCTCATCTTCGCTGCTTGCCGTTCACCGGTATGCATCCAACAAGCCACCTCTATATATATACATTCACACATATAAACACATAACCAACTTAGACTTCATTAATTTTGATTAGTAAGAAATAAGAAAAATAAACCGGAACTGAATTGATTATAAGTAGTTCATACCCGTCCATGATGAAAATAATATAGCCACACTGAGATATACAAAATCCAAAGAATACTGCAACAAACAAAAAAGAGGTTAGATATAAACATATATATATATATATGTATATGTATATTGGGTAATACATTTTGCGTACCATGGCAACCCTATGAGAAGCTGCTGCAGGAAAGAGATAAGCCATGCCAATGATGTTTATTAACTTTCCGAAGAAAATGAAGAATACCGGCACCGAAGCGCCGTGAATACAAGCACCGACGGAGCCAATAAACATTAGAAAGTAATCGTAGGCATCGGCAAATGCAAAGAGTTTAAGCAAAGGAACTTTTTGGGGCTTCTTGCCTTCTCCTTCGCTTGTCTTTATACCATTTTCGGCGTTTCCGTTACCGGAAAAAGGTCCTTGGACGCTCATTTTGGCCTGAAAATGGGCAGCAGAGGGTGGCGATTGATGGGTTTTGTCTCTCTAGAAGTGTGGTGAATAGGTTTGGGAATGGAACAGTTTGAGGGTTGAAGGTTGTAAGGAAGGGAGTGAAGAGGTTAGATGATGAGTCATTTGGTGCAGAGCTAAACTAGTAACAATGGTGTTATCTAGTGAGTTGTGAGAGATATAGTTGCAGTTATGACGTAACGAACCACCCCCATCATAATGGCGAATAGAGTAATGACTCTTTCTCTCGAGAACTTTGAGAGATTTTGAGTCTCTCTCCGTTTCACTTTAGAAAAAATAAACAATTTTTGTCTAAGACGGAAAAGTAGGAGGAGAATGGGAAAGTTTAGTAAGGGTTAAGTTAAATCTTATCCGCCCCTTAATATAAAATTTTTATTTCACACTTTGTCTCAAATTTGTGATAAGTTAAATTTTCTCACTCCAACTTGGTTTCACTTAAATTAATTAGGGTTTTAAATTGAAATGGATTTAAATTGCATACAATTTTAAAATAAAAAATAATTCAAATTATACAAATACTAATACATAATGAAGTGATCTAAATCTTACCCCATTCTAAATTCATATTTAATTTTTTTTTTCAAATTCTAACCCGTTCATTCATACTTTAAATTCTTCCTAATGAGTTGAAGTAGGTTTGACTCCAATTTCCATCCTAAAAGAATGAAAAGGAGTAACAATAGTTTACGAGAGAGAAAGAAGAGGTTTCTACGACTTTTTTTTCCGTCTTTTTGGATAGTTAAGAAAGAAAAATGAAAGGATAGGGTTGACCACCCCTTTAAGATCTAGAAGGTAAATGAGAGAAAGGAGGGAAAGTTAGTATTTAATTTTAGTATATTGAAAGCCCATATAATTTTTTTACACAAATTGGTTATCAAAATTTGACACGTTTCTTTCATAATTTAATTACAACACAAAAATAAGAGTCATGAGTGCATATCGCATTATGGTGTCGGCTTATAAATTTTTTTTTACATATTAAAATTAAATTTTTATTATTCTCAGAGTTCACATTTGATACAAACAATGAGAATAAAAATAAAAAAGTTGTAAAATAACAATCCCTTAGTCTGTACCATAGTGCCAGATGACATGGCTTGTTAAGAGGCGAGACACATGGCACAATGATAAAGTCTCGATGTAGAGAGACATGGACAACATCCTTTATATTCGCATTAGGGGCATAAAAATGGTCATCTAGGAGGGTTCAAGATTAAGATTGTTATTTACATAACTTTCAGAAACGACTAAGGTGGTCTATTAAGAAGTGAGACACGCGACAATAACTTAAAAGGGGTGGTTAGATATTGTAAAAGAGAGGCAAAACAAAGAGATTGTTAAGAAGTATGATTTGTATGTGTTTATAAAAATATAATTTATACTTAAATTGATATTCTTTCATTATAATAATGATTGACATATTTACAAAAATATAATTTACACTTAAATTGACATTCTTTCATTATAATAATGATTGAAATGTCCATTAGGGCCATTAAACATTAAACAATTATTACAAAAAAAAAAAGAATAATTTAGGTATAAAATCATATTTTTAGAAATATTTACAAGTCATATGATAATTTTTTATCTACTCTCCTAAAAGATTGCTAATGTGAGTTTATGAGAACTTGGTGATATTGAGTTATAGTTTAGGGGATGTAATTACTTCTAAATACAATCGTCTAATTTATGAAATCTTAAAAAGATTTTACTTGATAGTAAAAAATATCCAAAAAAAACATTTAAATTTGTTTAGATATTTTTGTTATAATTTTCTTTTCATATTTAAAGTAACATATATAATACTCCTCGAAACAGTGCAACAGCTATATAAAGCTTGCCAACCAAAAATGCAGAGAATATTATCTCTCTCCTTTTTCCATGAGTCTCTTATATACATACATTTGACATATATATGTAGATTTGGAGAGAAATTATTCAGTGCTTTTGACCCCACGTAATAGGAATCTCATATCTATGTAAGAGGTGAATTGAGGATGACGTGGTGTTCTAAAATATTAAATAAATTTTTTTATTTGTAAGAGTGTTACTGATCGAAAAAAAAAATTATTCAATTTTTCTAGAGCACTACATCATCATTATTTTATCATAAGTCAAATATCACGTGCAACATATGAGTGAAAAAATAAGAACACTTGAGGCTATAAAAACATTTAATAATTTCTCTATAAAAATAGAGAAAGAGATACCAGATTAATGGTTATGTCAGGTTTCCAGAAGATCAAGTCGTATTCAAATCAGACTATTGTGTGAGTAAAATAAGCTGCAAGGAGTATACTTTTGGTCAGTAAAAAAGATTTGACCTCATCGCGCCTTTTGCATCTACCACTTGTTTTAAAAATTAACAATATTTATATGGCAAATTCTTCAATTGTGAGGTTTTCTTACTTTTTATTTTTTATTTTTGAATACATTTGACCAAACCATGAATTAGTCGAACTCATGACTTCATATTCAGAGTAAGCACTTTGTTACCAGACTTTACATTTAGAGTGAGTATTTTGTTATCAATAGGCTACTCTCGCTCCTCGTATTGTATGATTTTCACAGTACCAATATAGGTACTAGTTGAATCTTACTCTTTAAAAAAAATAAATAAATAAATAAAACCTATCTAACCATTAAATGACAATCTTTAAAAATATTGAGGCAATATTGGTGAATAATAGTTTCACAAATATGATCCATAGTTATGACAAATGTGACCTATAAATATCACAATGTAGTCATATTTTATAATAATTATTATTATATTAAACAACAACTGTGATCAATACAATAACTACAAACAACCTCACAACTTTGTAAATATAACTACCATAATCGTGAAAAGGTCTTCTCAGCAAGTTTTGTAAGAACAATATGAAGCAAGGGATCTGAAGTTGGTTCGTTAGGAGAATCATCGGGAAAATTTGACTTTTATGTCAATTATTATGTAAAACCGTTCCCTATAAACAACCTCACAACTTCACTGTTTACACCAATTGGGTTCAACCACATTTTGAACGGTTTTACAAAAATAAGTTTTTTTAAGAAAAGTTTTAGGAGCACAGGTAGGCAGAACTAGGGTTATATTTTTGGACGCCAAAACTTGAAACATAAATTTTTACATGCTAATAATATTATCATATTTAAAGTTTTCTCTTTTTTTTTGCAAATATTTCTAAGTTTGCTAGAAAAATATTAGGATGTCAGATTAGATTTCTACCTAAAAAATAAGACACAGCTTCTATTTTTCCTTTTGCCAATTGACAGGAGATAACTACATGAAGCCACAATATATGAAAAGAAAAAAAATACAAATTGATTGTTTCTTCATACATTTGAAAACAAATTATTTATCTAATTAAAACTCGATGATCTTTCCAATCTCAATATACTATTATTATATATCTTTATTCGTCTACTAGAGTCAATTTTAACTAATATATATAATATATATGTGTGGCTGTATGCTTCCATTTAATGGGTAATATTTGTTTATCAGATTAACGCAAAGTAGAAGCCCATTGATTAACTGTTAATTTTATTGGGTTAAAATGTAGACAAAAAAGGGTAGGACCCATAATTTACTAAATAATTTGGTAGAGCCTTAAAAAGGATTCAAATTATGAGTGAAATCGGTAGAAAAGATCTTTGGTGGAACATTATATTTACATAGTTTATATATAGGACCGTTTTATAAAAGTTAAGGGATGTCATAGCAACCTTCCCGCTATGTAGTTTCGCCCTTGTTTAGCAGCACATCCAGATCATATATTAAAATGATTCTCTTTGACCAAACTATTACATAGGTGCAGTTTATAAGTGAGAAGTTTCCTTTCAAATTTTAATATCTAAAATTTCACAAACTCATTTTTTATTATAACACATATTAATACATCAAATCTAATTGATTATGTCGCTATTTCATTCAAATTTACCATCCTATTTTACTAATTTTGCTCAACATTAAGAATAAAATTATAACTTTGAATAAAATATCAACGTATTCCATTACTTTTGATTTATTAAAAATTTCATTATTAAAAAAAAACAAATCTCGAGGGTTTTGAACATCAGGCCGAAGGGGAGCCGGACGGGTTTATAAAACATGCATTAATCCTAACTTGTAAGGTGGATAATGTGGCAGATTAAAATAAATATTTATTTCCTTGTCAGAAAGGTACCAATCTTTTAGCAGACCTTGGTGAGGCTAGTTTTATTGTTCAATCATTGCCATCAATTTAATTTGATTTTTGAATTTATATTTATTTAACATGAAATCGAGATCAGATCCAATTTGGCTGACATTCAATCTATTTATTTAATAAAAGTTTATAAATATTACATATATGTATTTAAAATATTATTATTCGTACTTCATTATTGCTAGTGTGTGTTTTACATATTATTATTTAATTATTTTTTAAAAATTGAAGATACAAAATTATTCTTGTTTTTTAAATTTTAAATAAAGAAACTACGTCTTACGTAAAAAAAAAAAAAAAAAAAAAAGGCAATCCCAATCAGACCCAACCCGAGCTAGACCCTAACTTACCCGAGACATGGAACCAAATCGTACCGAACCAATTCGAAACTGATTCAGATTGGTTTGATTCTAAGTTCAAAATTTTAAAATTAATGAAAATTAGGTCGATTCTAGGTTTAACACAAACCAACCCAAATCAATTCATGCACACTCTTACTGGGTATGATCTATAAATTGTAATTTTTTAGGCCAATTGATATACTTTTGAGTTATTTTAGTTGGTTCATTTTTTCACCTCACATGTAACCGTGAAAAATTTATTTAATACTCTTGGAGCTTATATCCTTACTCTTCTTTTTATAAGGTAATGAGGTCTTTTACTAGTAGCAAGTATCGAACATACCTACGAGACTGACGTAACAAGGCAATGACTCAGTGTTTTATGAGAAGAGAAATAAGGGTAATATAGCATTTCAAGAGCACTAAATAATTCTTGCCACCGCTATGCTTGAAAAATATTATACTGTGCTTCTCTTTTCTTTTCTTATTTTGCTACAAGATATTCAGATCTTTAACAAACTACTCTTTTGAGCTGGTAATTGTTCATACAAATTATATAAATTTTATGCATCTCATGAGCAAGGAAACACTATAAGAAGGTGAGTAAAAATCAAACTTCACGTCATACTTATTATAAAGACCGGCCAATCAATGCGATCCGTTGTGATTCAAAACTACAATGTGTTCATTTTCTTGGAAGGCATGCGAGTACTAAATACTCTTCCAACTCTGCCTACTATATAATGTCAGCCATGAACCCAGTGCATTTGTGTCGTCACTAGTTTTCACATGCAATGGGTCCAAGTCCAACTAATAAAATATGACTACACAACTCTATAGGACTCTCAAGCTAGTGAATGAATGATATGGAAAGGACCTATTGGAAAGTGCTATGGATTCAGTTCAAATATGTCAACTACAATAAATTCTATCTCGTAACGTCTGTTTTCAAAAAAATACGAGACCGTCTCTATGCATGTAGCAATAAGATTACATTTTTTCTTCCTCTATATATGAATAAATGTATTGCATATTTGCATTTTAGCATAAGTTGGCAGAATTTTTTGGGAAGGTCTGGAGAAAATATCTCCGTTAACTTTTCTGGCTATTGATGGGACTAACCTAAATGCATATGTTGTAATCTAAAAGCTAATCCCCGTTGCATATGTTGGATTATGCATTTGTTTTAATCAATGAGTAGGATTTAGATTTATTAACCTAAATGCATATGCTGTCATCCAAATTAGTGGGATAATTTCTCGGAGTGTTTGGAAAAAATATATCTACTAAGTACTAATTCCTTAATTTCAAATGAGGGATACAATTTCATGTAATTATGATAAATGTTAATAAAACAATTTAGTATGTATTGAATATTTTCCTGTCTTGGTGTGATTTCTATTATAAAAAACACAAAAACATAAAAATATAACATGGATATCATAATAATTCTTTCCTTGCCGTCCTGCCTAGTAAGTTAGTAACAACCTGCACAAATTGGGTACATTATAGTGCAGATGTCCGTCTAAACTGTCCTAAGTTTTGGGTTACCACATTGGGCGGTGCAGTGTGCCACATGCTCCTTGTTGCGAGCAATTATTCAGTGCTTTAGCAATTTAAAATTACCTCCATGTAAATAATATTATTTGTGTCATAATTTAAATGAAACGTCACACCACGTAAACATAATGATGTGTGTAACACTTATCTTGAATAATTACTTCTTGATTTGATCTATTTAATATACCTAATTGTAAGTGCAGTAAAATAGGATTTAATAATAACCAGGTAAAATCGAGGTCGAACCACAAGGAACGATTAAAATTCACTCACGACAAAAACTTAAATACCGACTAAGTCATACTAAACATCATAGCATTGCAATGGCTTCAGTTGGAACCTAAGCCAACCTGTTTAAATTTCACCATAAACAGCACCGATGAGATCTGGATAATTGGTGTAAAAAAAAAAATCAAACAGTAACGAAAATAAAATAATTCATTTTTGGTATGTTTGATAATTGTTGAACTTAACTTTAAATTAAACTTAATAAAACGGTTTTAGATCCAATTGATCCGATTCACCGATTCACTCAAAATTTCAACGGAGGTTTTGCAACTCAAATTATTAGTTTCGCCTTGATCTTTTGATTCAAAAGATTTAATGATTAAAATAAAAATTCAATAATAATTAAATCTAGAATAATAAAATTAAAGTTATAAATTCATACCATCAATTTGTGCAATAACTATACCAAACTAAGATTTGTGAATAAAAATTATCAAATTTAGTCAAGAATCTAAGTTTTCTCAAAGATCTAGAATTTAATTAAAAAGAATTAAAAGATTTTAAAGATAAATAATAAAAAAACAATAACCTCTGTTGATATCTCAAGACCCTCAGATGATTTTCACAATTAGCTCTAAAAAAGAAAAAAAAAAACTAGTTACTCATAGCAATGAAAAGACTTGGCTTGAAAAAAATGATTTCATATATAATTGAAAACTCCTACATATATATATATATATATATATCTTGCCTCCTCTCTAGCTCCCTCCCTCTCTTTAGTCTTGGTATTACTATTTATAGGCTCATAAAATGAAGACATTCATTCCCTATGCACTATTCTTTTATTTAATTATTAACTTCTTATTTTGTCTTCTTTTCATGTTAATTGTCTTCTTTCTATGTCAATTGTCTTTTTTTTCATATGAATTTTCATGTAAGTTGTCTTCTTTCCATGTTAATTGTCATCTTTTTATGTCAATTATCTTCTTTTCATGCCAATTGTCATATGAGTGGCTTTCTTTTATCCAAAAGCAAAAACATGCCTTACTTGTTTTGTTGGAATTGTTGAAAAATATTTGTTTGTCCATGTGGGTGGACTGCAATAATGAAGATTCATTTCTTTCCATGTGAGTTTGCTTTCCCTTTTATCTAAAAATCTACAAGATACTTAACAAAATTTATTAGGATTAAAAGTAAATTAATTAAAATTATTTATAATTATTTTAATGCTAACAAACACAAAGTTAGGAACTTGTAATTATATTTTTACAATATAATCACATCCCCCAACTTGCTTTTTGGTAGTTCTTAACAAAACAAATGAATACACTTAAAAAATATACTTCAATTTCATAGGAATCACTAGTATATTTAGCATATGCACTAAGCCTTTAAACTCCTAGGTTACCCCTAATGGACGAGTGATGTCTCATGAGGGTTTCCAATGATGATACTCATAAATGAGCCTACAACTGAGGATTAAGAAGATAAACTATAGCATGTATCAAAACACAAACATGTTCTATATATCCTATTCTTTAATACACAAGTAAGATAATGTCTTAAAACAATATATAAGAGACTTCTGTGTGGATTATTATATGGTAAGAAAAGTATTACAACATAAAAACACATATACATCCTTTAAGTTTTGATTCAATCTCACTAGATATTCTTTCAGAAAGAAAGAATATATGCATCTTATACCGGTTGTCCTTGTAAAAGAATAAATGTAATAAAAAATCAAAACAGACAATCATAAAGAAAATGACGTGAATATATAAAGTGAGAGACGACTTGGCATAGCTCCATGAAAGAATATTCAATGTTAAAATCACACAAGCAACTAATAAGTGAATTCTCTATGAAGTGAATGAGCAAACAATGTACACATCAAATTTTCGAGGACTTTGATCTGGTTGTAACTTGGCCATGAGGTATAAGGTAGGGAGAAAGAAATGATAAAAAGCTCAAAACATGTGTGATTAAGGCATGAAGTGATCAATGAATATGTACCTTCAATTTTCCTATTTAATTTGATTAGATAGGATTTTTTTTTTCAACAACCAACCTCTTATTCTTTTTTTTTCTTTTTCATACTTCCCTTCTTCCTTTGGTTTTTTTTTTCTTTCTTTCCTTTCCTTCGTTGCTAATTTTTTTTCATATTGCAAATAAATTACCGCCTTTCTCAATACAAGTTACACAAGTGAAGATATTTGTATTTTTTTATTTAGGGACAAAACTTTGACAATAATATATGTAAAAAGAGACAAAGAAATAGACTTAAAGATGGTTCCAAGAGAATTATGTCAACAAATAAATTGGTGGTTCAAAAGATCAAAGATAGCCTCGATTCATTTTTAAAGTGCACAACAATTTAAGATTATAAGAATTTAAAATATTCAATTACCTAAGCAATCTAAACAATTGAGTCAAATACAAGTATAATAGAGTTATTAAAAGAGTGATGGGAAATAAATTCATCAAGAGTAAATGTAAACACTCCGAAAGACGTAATTTGCTTTAAAGCTCACTTGGTAAAAAATCTCTACTTTTGTAAAGATGATTGTCTAATATGTAAAAATACTAAACTTATCATGATATGATAATAAATGATGTAAAATAGCATCTTTCTATGTGTTAAGATAAAATCTTGCAATTGTATTAAAAAGAAAGTATAAAACAAAAATTATGTTAAGGTGAACAAAAACATGTTTCAACAAATTTTCAAAATTCAAATTTTCGTTTCACATAAAACTGTACAAAATTATAAAAGATACGCAAACCTCTTTGTAGATCTTAAATGTATTCAAATTGTACACTTCTCGGCTTTGCGCATGCTTTTGTTTTTGTTTTTGTTTTTTTATTTTTATTTTTTTAAGATAAAAAAAGCATCTACAAAATAAATGTTAGTCATATTTACAAATAAAGATAAACACGCAAATAAAAACACTTAAACATAACACAACCTAAGAAGAATAATCATTACAAAGTCGAGCCAGACTTTTGACATCAAAATCAAGAGAGTCCATCGTTCTGGTGATTTCAAGGCGTCTCAATACCTTAGTATTTAATCGCCTTTTAATAATATCTAGGTAAATCATCTAATTTCTTGACATTAGTCAGTTACTCCCTTTATAATTATTATCCACACACATGTGTCTAGCACAACAGTGACACTTATTTTGGCTTTTTTTTCTTCTCTTACAAGCCAGAGTACTGCGACCAGTAAGAGGTTGAAGTTGTTTCTCTTGGAGCTCAACTTTCCTCACCATTTTTGCACAACGAATTATTTTGTCCTTGATTCCAAATGAAAATATTCGAAAGATGTAACATGTAAATATAAGTACTCAACCATCTATATGAGAAAACATGACACTATCCAGTTCTTTAAGGTCTACTGATTGCAAAGACAAAATAATAGAAAATAATAACATAAATATAAAAAAAATGAACGTGTCCCCCTCAACTAGATAAGAGCCACGACCGCGAGGCGAAAAAGGAAAAGGAAAAGGTAGGAGACAAACATGGGTAGGAAGAAAGGTCTCTTCCCTCCAATTAAAGATAAACTAGCTACCAAATCAAATAAATAGACTAAACTATCTGTACAAATTGATTGGGTGTTGGTTCTACTCAAGCCATGGAGGATCCATAAGATCTACACTTTCAATAAAACTTACAAAGTTCTCCAAATAGGGCTTCAATCTTTGCCCGTTAACTTTAAAAACATTCCAATTGCTGGAATTCTCAATTTGTACCGCTCCGTGCTGTGGCACAACTCTTACCGGGTAAGGTTTAGACCACTTAATATTCAATTTGCCCAAAAAGAAGTATAACCGAGAATTGAAAAATAATACTTTTTGACTGACATGACCGACATGAAAAGACTCACGAAGGATGTACTGGTCATGGAATATTTTTATCTTAACCTTAGAGATCTTTGCATTCTCATAGGCATCATTTCGGAGTTTCTCAAGTTCATTGAGTTGGAGCTTCTTAGTTTGGCCAACCACACTATGTTCTCATTAAATTGGTGAATAGCCCAATAGGCTTTGTGCTCAATTTCTACCGGAAGGTGACATGATTTCTCATACACAAGCCTGTAAGGAAAAGCACCTAACACAGTTTTGTAAGTAGTTCTATAAGACCAGAGTGTATCCACTAACCTTAAGGACCAGTCTTTACTGTTATAATTAACAGTTTTCTCAAGAATGTACTTAATCTCCAAGTTAGCTAACTCAACTTGGCCACTAGTTTGAGAATGATAAGGTGTGCTAACCTTGTGAACAACCCCATGCTTTTACATTAACATTCCAATGGGTTTATTACAAAAGTGAGTGCCACCATTACTAATGACAACACGAGACATACCAAATCGAGAAAAGATATTTTCTTTTAAGAACTTGACTATAACATGGTGATCATTGGAACAATAAGCAACGGCCTCTACCCATTTAGACACATAGTCAATGGGCACAAAATTGTAAAGGCATCCAAACGAACTAGGGAATGGTCCCATGAAATCAATACCCCAATAATCAAATATCTAAAAAGTAAGAATGGGGTTGAGGGGCACCATGTGCCTTCTAGTCAGACTTCCAAGTCATTGACACCTATCACAAGATGTGCAAAAAGTGTGAACATCACAAAATATGGTGGGCCAATATAAGTCAGTTTGCAGAGTTTTTGCAATTGTCTTTTTCGAACTAAAGTACCCACCACAAGCATAGGAGTGACAGAACTCCATGACAGAATGAAATTCATTGTCGGGAACACACTGACGAATTTTTTGATTGGGACAATACTTGAACAAGTATGAATCATTCCATAAGAAATACCTCACATTTCTGAAGAATTTTTATTTATCTAAGTAAAACCAATATGACAATATCTTGTTAGTAGCCAAAAGTTAGCTATATTAGCGAACCATGGAACAGGTGCTTGAGAAAGTGTATGGATTTGGAAAAGATGTTCATCTGGAAAATACTCGTTGATAGGGAGAGTATCTTTGACTTTCCCATCCGTAGGGAGCTGTGACAAATGGTTAACAACCACATTCTTTACCCCTTTCTTGTCTCGAATTTCAATGTGGAACTCTTATAACAAAAGAATCCAACGGATGAGGTGTGACTTTGCATCAGCCTTGGTAAGCAAGTACTTTAGTGCAGAATGGTCAGTATATATGATGACTAATGACCCCACCAAGTTTAATCGCAATTTGTCTAATGCAAAAATGACAGGAAGGAGTTCCTTTTCAATTGTGGTATAGTTCAATTGGGCTTCATTCAAGATTTTGCTTATATAATAGATAACATATGGTTTTTTATCCACTCTCTACCCTAAAACTACTCCTACAGTATGATCACTAGCAACACACATCAACTCAAAAGGTGATGACTAATTGGGTGACCGAATAATAGGTGCAATTGTCAACAACTCTTTAGGCTTATTAAAAGCTTCTTGGCATTCAAACGTCCATTCAAATGAAACATCTTTTGACAACATATGGCACATTGGACGAGAGATGGCACTAAATTTTGCTATGAATCATCGGTAGAAACCAACATGCCCAAGGAAAGATCGAATGTATTTCACAGTTCTAGGAGTATGTAGTTTCTGGATTAGTTCAACTTTGGCTTTACCTACCTCAATCCCCTTACTAGACATGTTGTACCCAAGCACTATACCTTGTGTCACCATGAAATGACATTTTCTCCAGTTTAGGACAAGGTTACTCTCCTCACATCTTTTTAAAACCTTCTTGAGGTATTTCAAACAACTCTTATAGGTATCTCCATACACAAAAAAATCATTCATGAAAATCTCCAAGAATTAATTCACCATATCACTAAAGATACTCATCATGCACTTTTGAAAGGTGGTCAATGCATTGCACAAACCAAATGGCATTATTTTATAAGTATAAGTACTAAAAGGACATGTGAAAGTAGTCTTATCTTGGTATTTTAAGGCAATTTCAATTTGGTTGTACCCAGAGTACTCATCTAGAAAACAGTAAAAGGCCCGTCCTGCCACTCATTCTAAGACTTGGTCCAAGAATGGAAGTGGGAAGTGGTCTTTTCTAGTAACAACATTCAGTCGATGGTAGTCAATAAACATGCACCACCCAGCTTGAATCCTAGTGGGCACTAGTTCATTTTTCTCATTTTAAATTATCGTGACTCCAGATTTCTTAGGAACAACTTGGGTTGGACTAACCCACTTTGAATCAGAGATGCGGTATATGATATCCGCATTGTGAAATTTCAGTATTTCTCCTCTCACAACTAATTTCATGTTGGGATTTAAATGTCTTTGCATTTAACTCATCAGTTTAGACTCTTACTTAAAGTATATGCGATATGTAGGTACAAGAGAACTAATACCGTGAAGGTCTGCAATTGTCCAACCTAAGGCTTTTTTATAATTCTTTAGCACTTTCACAAGGCTATTCTCTTGGCCTTCAGACAGGCTAAAGGATATAACAATAGGATAAGACTCACTTTCACCAAGGAATACATATTTCAATGTAGGTGGGAAATGTTTTCTTTCCGGAGTGAGTGCTTTTTGTTTAGAAGGAATAGGCTTCATGATACTAGGAATTAGAAGCTTAAATGATGGGGTCCAGTGACATACTTGCATACATTGTTCTCTCTCTATCCTTTCAGAAATTGTGTCCCTAGGCTTAACATGGTTATAATCTAACTGGTCATATGGCTTACTTGAAATAAGAGCTTTTTCAGTAGGATCCTCGAAAAATTCACTCTCAAAGTACTCTTGCACAATAAACTTAATGTAGTCTATTTCTCTGATATCCTTACATTCTCTTGGTTGTTTTCTAACTAAAAAGATATTCATCTCAATAGTCCTATTCCCAAATGACAATTTTAATAACCTATTTCTATAATGGATTATGGCATTACACGTGGCTAGGAATGGTCTTTTTAAGATAATAGGAATTTAAGAATGAGCACTAATGCTCTCAACCGATTGTGTATCTAGCACAATGAAATCCACTGGATAGTAAAACTTATCTATTTGAATGAGAACATCCTCCACATTACCCCCAGAAACCTTAGTAGATCTGTCAACTAGTTGCAAGGTAAAACGTGTAGGGTGTAATTCACCTAATCCGAGTTGTTGATAAACCGAATAAGGAAGTAGATTGACACTTGCTCTTAGATCAAGAAGGGCTCAATCTATCTTGTTTCCCTGATTGTACATGAAATAGTAGAACATCTAGAATCCTTATACTTCGGAGGGGATTTACATTATAATATAGTAGTTTGGCTCTCATTCATGAAGGCAGTTTCTTTGACAAGCAACCTCCTTTTTCACAGTACACAAGTCCTCCAAGAAGTTAGCATATGAGGAAATTTGCTTAATGGCATCTAAGATTGGAATGTTGATATTAACTTCCTTAAACACTTCATAAATTTTAGAATTCAGAAGCTCATGTTGTGGTTTGGCCAATCTATAAGGAAACGGGGCGTATTTCACAACATCAATACCCTCATCTTCAGATGCTCTAGTTGGCTCTAAAACTAGCTCAACTTTCTTTTTCTCTCTCTGTCACTTTCTCTTTCTTGTTCTCTCACATCTCCATTCCCTTCATCACTGACCTTAAGAGTTTTCTTTCTAGGTGTAATGATTTTATCAATGATTTTTCCGCTCCTCAGAGTTATGATGGATTGGACTTGTTCATGACTGGATTGAGGATCAATTCTCGCTTCAGTCATGTTTGTTTGCTTTATGGGATTTGAATTTGATTGCGGTTAAGATGGAAATCTCCTTGACACTTGTTGAGTCAAAACTTGTGTCAAGTTAGACATTTGTTTTGCCATATCTCCCAATATCCTAGTGTGTTGGTCTAACACCTTGTTCTGCCTATCCACCCTATTATTGACTCCTCTTATATGATTTGTCAATTGATGAATATTATCTTCTAAAGGTCTCCTATGAAAGGGTTGATATGTATTAGGCTGGGGTTGAAAAGACATGGATTATTGAGCTTGAACAGATTGGGATTGGAAAGATTAAGGGTTTTGAGGCTCTCCTTGCAATGTTTTGGGATTTGAAGGACCCTCGTTTCTCCATCTAAAGTTTGGGTAATCTCGCCATCCAGGGTTATATGTGTTCAAGAAAGGGTTCTCCTCAACTGCATTGGCTTAGCCATGCAAAGCCTCTTTGAAACTTGGTATAATTGGACATGCAACAGTTTCATGTTCCATTGTACCACAAATTAAGCAACTCTCTTCCCAAGGCGACTCACTATTCATAACATTGCCTTTACTTGTCTCTATGACTTCTAATTTTTGGGTAAGTGCAGCTATTCTAACATTCAAATCATCCACTTGATTAAACTAAAATGTTACCCTAGGCTTAGACTCATGATTTTGGATCGTAGTTATGGCCCAATCTCTAGTCAAATTCGCTAATTAATCAAATAAGTCATACGCTTCAGATGGGTCTCTGTTATACAAAATTCCTGCGCATATAGACTCAACGAATTACTTCAGTTGTGGAGTCAATGATGAATAAAAAGTATTTATGATATATCAATTGGTGAAACCATGATGTGGGCAAACACCTAACAAATCTTTGAATCTCTCCCAAAATTGGAAGAACGATTCACTAGACATAAGGGCAAATTGAGAGATTTGGCGACGAATCGCCTCAGTTTTATGCTTAGAGAAGAATTTTTTCAAGAATTTTATCTGAAGATTTTGCCAAGAATGAAAAGACCTAGGCCTCAATGAATTGAACCATGTCTTGGCCTTATCTTTGAGAGAAAATGAGAAAAGTTTCAAAAGTACAACTTCCATTAGGTAAGAATTATCGAAGAACATAGAGCATACATTTTTGAAATTTTTTATGTGCTGATATGGTTTTTTAGAATCCAAAACATGGAATGGATTTATTAGCTGGATCATTCCCGGCTTTATAGTCATCGCTGCATGATGCGCGGGAAGAACAATGCAAGAGGTAGGCGCTTACCTAGCGAGATTCAGATAATCCCTGAGGGGCCTATGATGGGGATCACCATGTACACTCCCACCTTCAAGTACATTATTTAAATTTGGCGGGTTAAAATTCCCACGTGGTTGACGATTAAATTCTTTCACCATTATTATATAACTAGGACATTGGTTAACTAACTGAATGTTTAGAATATGAGTCCTAGATGAGAAAAAGAATATAGTGGATTAGAGGAAGATCACTAGACAAGTCAACGTTCACCAATCGTCCATGCACATCTCTAATACATCCATTCCAAAACATAAACACATACCTTACAAGTTAGAATGTTGGGCTAAAAACCCAAGTGGGCCGCCGACAAAATGGATATGAGAAGAGAAACAGTATTGACGGCTCTTAAAGTTGAAGAAATAGAAAGTCACTTACCTAGAGGGATGCAAATAGAGTAACGATTGGACCGTGCTACTTCTAGAGTTGGCTAACGACAAGATACTAATAATAATAAAAAATAAATAATAATAATAATAATAATAATAATAATAATAATAATAATAAAAAAAGAAAGAAAAGAAAAATAAAAAAATTACAGCAATATACTAAAATACCTGCACACAAAAATAACAAATAAAATACAAGTTAATCCGTTAATAACAACGTTATGATAACCTTAGTGAGCAGCACTGACCTATATAGGTGGTGAATATGCTCAAAATAAGGTTATCCATAGCAATAAAAAAATAAATAATATATATATATATATATATATAAAGCTATATGGTCACCATATCGAGTGGTGCTGACCTAATAAGAGGTGAATCAATTCCAAAGGTAAACTACAAAGAAAAAAAAAGATCTGAAATAAAGTGCAAAAAACAAAATATTAGAATGGTAATTAACGATGGTTATCTACTAAATAAAAGAAAATATTAAATAGTTAGTAAATTAGATGAGTTAGATGAAAAATAAAAATAGAAAATATATTTCGTCCAGCAGTAGGCGAGTATGCCAATAAAAATGGTTAACCACAAAATAATAATAATAAAAAAAACTAAATATATACAAAAAGTTAGCAATGGAACGAAATAATAAGTGAGCATAGACCACTGATCAGTTGGTATAAACCTTCCAATTCATTCGTCAAGATAGGGAAGCAATCAATTATCCTTAAATCCATAGAGGTATTATTATTATCATTATTTAATTTTCAAAATTTTAATTATTGAATTATTTTATTTTTATTTTTTATTTTTAAATTTTTTATTTTTTTGCATGATTTTATTAAAGTCGTTCTTCGGCAACAGCATCAAAATAGTTGATTATGCCCAGAATATGGCAATCTATTACACCCAAGTGTAGGTGCGATAACATAGTAAATAAAAAACGGTAAGACCGGAGTCGAATCACAGGGAACGATTATTCAAATATATAAAGGTGGTACTAGAATTCACCCACGGTAAAAACTTAGATATCGACTAAACCATGCTAAATACCGTAGTATTGCAATAGCTTCAGTTGGAACTTAAGCCAACCTTTTTAAATTCCATTTTGTACAATACTGATGAGATCTGGATAGTTGGTGTAAAAAAAAAAATTCAAATAGTGACCAAAATAAAATAGTTTGTTTTGGGGGGTTTGAAGATTATTGAACTAGACATTAAATTAAACTTAATAAAATAGTTTTGGACCCAATTGATTCGATCACCTGATTCACTCAAAATTCCAACGGAGGTTTTACAACTCAAATCATTGATTTCGTTTTGAGTCTTTGATTCGTATATTAAGCTATTAGAACAAAAATTCAATGATAATTAAATCTAGAATAATAAAATTAAAGTTATAGATTTATACTATCAATTTGTGTAATAATTATACCAAACTAAGATTTGTGCATAGAAATTACCAAATTTAGTCAAAAATCTGAGTTTTCTCAAATAGAATTTGATTACCAATGTGGGGGAATAACCCTCGGCCCAACCCAATAGGTGAGGCCCAATCTACGCAATTTAAAGTTGGGGCTGCTTGACGGCCCAAATCAGAAATAGAAGGAGGGCTGGCCTTGAATGCCGACCTCCTCCACACTGTAGCCCAAACCGCGAAAGGCGGGCCCAAACCGCTAGTGGTCTTCAAGCATTAAATGCAGAGTTGACTTGCATTGCAGCTGCCCACGCGACGTCGACACGCACGTCCGGTCAGCCAGAATCCCCCGCGACGGTGCGCCAGACCCTGTAAGTAATTAGGCGGCGCCAATGATGGTGCCTACCCAGCAGGCCATGAGAGCCTGCTATAGGTCAAGGCAAAACACACTCCCTCGAGAATTCTATAAATACCCAAGGCATCGAGAGCCAGGTATGGACAGTTAACCTGAAGGATTCATAACTTTCATTCGTTTTTATCTCGATTAAGCCTGCTGACTTAATCTTCAGAGTGTGATCGGCCCATTAAGGGTCGACCCATTCTAACCTTCTTGTCTTGCAGAAAGGGTTTGGGCTCATCCATTTGGGGCTTGAGAGTTCAACCCAGCCTTCTCGGAAAATCTCACTTACAATTGGCGTCGTCTGTGGGAAGGCTTAGAAAAACCATGAGTCTAAACAACCAGAGACATAGGAGAGAGAACCACGACAGAAGAGGCATCGGAGCCTCCTCCAGTAAAGATCAGACCAATTCGGCACATTGCCATTCTACACCAGTAGATCGACAGAGAAGGAGAACACTAAGGTCGAAGATACGGATGCCTGCTGAGAGCCACCGGGAAGCACTAGATGAAATGCGAAGGGATACGGGCTATGTCAGGGACAGAAATTTCCACAGAAACCACCCTTGGAACCTTGCCCCGTCGCCCTCCAGTGGGCGAATCCCGAGCGAAGATACACTCTATGCGGCGAAGAGGGAAATTCGGTGGCGCGAAGAAGAGATAACCTACCTTATTTCCCTAGTTCGGGTTATGAGGGAGGCATTCTCTGGAAGAAATGGGCATGGGAGAGAGAGGTCCCCTGATCAGGAGTAGATTACTGGCGACAGAAACGATCCAGCGCCACGGGTAAGAGGGGGATGCACCCCCAGTACTGGACGTTGCGACAACAGGCGCACAGATCGGCGGATGGGAAGGAGCGAAACCCCGCTAAGAAATAACCCTATTGAAGGAAATTGGCAGAGAGAGGACTAGGAGAAATGGTATAATGAAAAGCAGGAAGCTAGGAAGCAGTAAACTAAAGAATGCACGGCCCACGACCTGATGAAAAAGGCCCTGGATCAAATTGCGTCCTCACCATTCACAGAGGAGATCGAGTCCCATCCAATCCCTCGAAAATTCACCCCACCAAAGGTCACCCTCTATGATGGGAAGACCGACCCGATTAACTATGTTCGGCATTACAAATAGCTTATGGTAGTATGGTGCGCTGACCAAATGCTGATGTGTCGAATCTTCCCCTCTAGCCTAGGAAGTGTAGCTTTACGGTGGTTTGATAAATTGCCACTTAAGTCCGTTTCTAGCTGGAGGCAACTTGCTGAGCTGTTCACAGCTCGTTTCATAGCAAACAGCCTACAGCTGAAGGAGGTTGATTTCTTGCTGACATTGCGAAAAGAGGAAGGGGAAGGATTGCGAGCATACGCCCGACGATGCTGGGAGGCTTACAACGAAATTGACGAATGCAGTGAGCAATTGGCTGTAACCCAGTTCAAGATCGGCCTTCCTAGGGAGCACCGTTTGCGACAATCCTTGATAAAGAAACTAGCCCTCTCCATACAGGAACTGATGCTGAGGATTAAGCACTAAGCGCGGTTGGATGAAGACGCGCCCCAGCCAGCATCGGCCAAAGTCAGCGTTGCTACAGAGAAGGTAAATAAGAAAGATGCCAAGAAACCCCGATCGGAAGATAGCAGCAGGGGAAAAAAGGTAACAGAAGGAGTCTATATAGTCTTTAAAGACCCCATCTATAAGATATTGCCCCAGATCCGCGACAAGCCATTTTTTAAGTGGCCACCAAAGTTAGGAGGAGACCCAGCAACTCGAGACTAGAAGAAGTTCTATTCATACCACCGCGAGAAGGGGCATAAAACGGAGCAATATCGGCATCTCAAAACCCATTTGGAAGATTTGGCCAAGGCTGGCCATCTCGACCAGTTTATTGATCGGGAAAAGACAAAGAAGGAAGCCGAGCAATCGTGGTTGGAAGACACGACCCAGAAGGAGACAGAGGTAAGGCCGGTCCGGGTAATCAATGTGTTGCACGGTTCGGCCGAGTCAAGAACTGTCGACCCACATAGATACCGGGCCGAGATGCAAAAGGCTGCACACTTAAGGGAAGTAATGCAGATACAACCGCCCAACAAGAAAATTAAGATCAGCAACGGCCATACGCCCATTGCCTTCACTAATGAAGATCTCGTGGGTGTGCAGGTTCCCCATAATGACACACTGGTGGAAACACTAAGAGTGGCAGACTGTGACGTCAGAAGATTGCTCATCGACCAAGGGAGTTCATCTGAAGTTATGTACTACATCCTAGTTAAAAAATTGGAACTTAAGGAGTCCGACCTCCAGCCGTCACTCAGCCCGTTGGTCGGATTTAGGTCGGATCCAGTTTGGCCCATGGGAAAGGTGACTGTACCGGTAACAGCTGGTGGGATCACATTGCAAACTGAGTTCTTGGTAGTCAACGTGCCCTCCCCCTACAATGCCACCATGGGACGGACTTGGTTACACTTTATAAAGGCCGTTCCCTTGTCCTACCACCAATTAATCCGATTTCCAACCCCTGGTGGAGTGGGGGAAATATGAGGAGATCAAGTGGCTGCCAAGCAGTGCTTCTTAACAGCATGCGCAACCAAGACGAAAGCTGAGAGTGTGCAAATGATGGAACTGCACGAAGATACTCCTACCATTGAGGATGTGGGGATGACTCCTGAGAGTAAAGCCCTGGAGGATCTAAAGAAAATATACATCGATCGGCATGGAGATAAGTACTTCGTCATTGGCACCTCCTTGTCCAAACGAGAGGAATATTCTCTGATCGAGTTGTTGACGAGCTTTCTCGAAGTATTCGCCTGGACCCCTTATGACATGCTTGGGATTAGCGCCGATGTTGCTTGTCATCGATTGAATGTTGACCCAAATTGCCGACCTGTTGTCCAGAAGGGAAGAAGGGCGACTACCCAGCATGTTGATGCCGTCCTGGAAGAAACACAGAAACTTTTGGAAGCTAGGGCAATTCGGAAGATCAACTACCCAAGTTGGTTGTCAAATACAGTGGTCGTGAAAAAAAAGGACGGCAAGTGGAAGGTCTGTGTGGACTTCATTGATCTCAACAAAGCATGCCCCAAGGATCTATTCCCCCTCCCCAAAATTGACCAGCTTGTTGATGCAACCACTGGCTTTGGGAGGATGAGTTTCTTGGATGCTTATCGAGGGTATCACCAGATTCCCCTCCACCTCGACAACCAAGAGAAGGCGGCTTTCATCACTCCAAGGGGGATATATTGCTACAGGGTTATGCCCTTTGGTCTGAAGAACGCCAGAGCCACGTATCAAGGATTGGTCACAAAGATGTTCAAGACACAGCTCGGCAGAACTGTCGAGGTCTACATCGATGACATGGTGGTAAAAAGCAAACCGTGCGACTCCCACTTTGGCAGATCTAAAAATGGTGCTCTGCATCTTGAAGGAGTATAAAATAAGGCTAAATGCTTCAAAGTGCGTCTTCGGTGTCAGCTCGGGCAAATTTTTGGGGTTCTTAGTCACGCATCTAGGCATTGAAGTAGATCCACAGCAGATCAGTGAGATCCAAAGCATCCAAGCCCCGAAGAATGGCAAAGAAGTGCAGAAACTGACAGGAATGGCTGCAGCACTCAACAGGTTCATCAGCTGTTCATCGGACAGGTGCCGACCGTTCTTCCAACTTATCAAAAAACAGCAACGGTTCGAATGGACCCCAGAATGTGAATCTGCCCTTGCCGATCTGAAGACATACTTGACCCAACCACCCTTGCTTTCCACCCACCTTTAGCAAAAGGAACTCTTCCTCTACCTTGCTGTATCGGAGCATGCGGTAAGTGCCGTCCTACTCAGGTAAGAAAATCGCCAACAATTGCCTGTCTACTTTGTCAGCAAAACCCTTCTCAGAATAGAAAGCAAGTACCTATCCCTTGAAAAGTTGGCGCTAGCACTGGTAGTAGGATCTCGCAAGTTGGTGCATTATTTCAGAACGCACGCCATCAACGTCCTCACTAACCACCAGCTCAAAACTCTTCTAAGGAAGGCCGACTTTTCTGGAAGATTGGCAAAATGGGCCGTGGAATTAGGGGAGTTTGACATCAAGTTTCAACCCAGATCGACAGTAAAGGGACAGGTTCTTACAGATTTTGTTACTGAATTCTCTATCGAGTTACCAACAGAGGTAGAACAAACCTCAACAACTACCCAAACACACAACGAATTCCCCCTAGATCTTTGGGAAACAACTGGTTATTGGCAACTGTACGTTGACGGAGCTTCCAATGACCGGGGGGCAGGATCAGGCATTATACTCATCACACCAGACGGTCTAACCATTGAACAAGCCATCAAGTTCGAATTCACTGCCTCTAATAAGGAGTCTGAATACGAGGCCTTGCTCGCCGGAATACGCCGGGCCATTGAACTTCAAATTCCTGAGATCGTCATCTATTCGGACTCCCTGCTCGTTGTCAACCAAATTACGGGAAAATACGCAGTAAAGAACGACAGAACGACGCAGTACGTAGCTAAAGCCAAGGAGCTTCTCGGCCGATTCAAAAGCTACAAGCTTCGACAGATCAGCCGGTACAACAACTCACATGCGGATGCTTTGGCAACCTTGGCCACAACTTTAAAGGTTGGGTCAAAAAGGACAATTAATGTAGAAACCCTTGCCAAACCAAGCATCTTTCAGGAGGAAGAGGAATCCCTGACGGCAGAACAGTTGGGACCATCATGGACGGACCCAATCATCTTCTACCTCGACAGAGATGAACTACCAGAAGACAAGACTGAAGCTCGGCGAATCAGACATACATCTCTCACATATTGGCTGTCGCCAAGTAAGGAGCTTTACAGACGTTCCTTTACAGGTCCATACTTGTACTACATTTATCCGGACCAAGTATAGGGCGTCTTGTTCAAAATCCACGAGGGGATATGCGGAAGCCATGTCAGTGGAAGATCGGCAGCACACCGAGCCATTTCACAAGGATATTGGTGGCCTTACATGCAGAAAGATGCAGCCCAGTACGTCCTAAAATGTGACAAGTGTCAGAGGTATTCCCCTATCATCCACCAGCCAGCCGAAGATCTCGCAACGATCACCAGTCCGTGGCCTTTTGCTCAGTGGGGACTGGACATAGTAAGGCCTTTGCCCTGAGCACCAGGCAACAAAAGGTTCCTTATCGTGGCGACTGACTACTTTACCAAGTGGGTAGAGGCAGAGCCTTTGTCAACTATCAAGGAAGTCGACGCTAAAAGGTTCGTATGGAAGAGCATAGTCACGAGATTTGGGTTATCTCATGCCGTTGTTTCAGATAACGACACTCAGTTCGATGGTAACATGTTCAGATCATTTTGTGAAGGGCTGGGGATCAGAAACTATTACTCAACACTAGCCTATCCTCAATGCAACGGGCAAGCTAAGATTTCAAACAAAACCATGCTGAACGGAATCAAAAAGAGACTAGAAGAAGCCAAAGGAAAATGGACGGAGGAGCTGCCTAGCGTTCTGTGGTCTTATAGAATGACCCCAAGGAGGTCCACCGGCCAAACCCTATTCTCTCTAGCATACGGGGTGGAAGCAGTCATCCCTTTGGAGGTCGGCCTACCTACTGTCAGAACGATAGCCTTCGGCACAGGCCTCAACAACCAAACTCTGGCGAGGGACCTGGATTTAACTGAGGAAAGAAGGGAAGCCGCCTTGATCAGACTTACGGAGTATCAGTGACAGTTAAGACGTTCCTACAATAAACGGGTCCGCCCAAGAAACTTTGCTCCTGGAGACCTGGTCCTACGAAAAGTACTAGGGGCAACTAAGAAAGCGTCGGATGGCAAGCTCGGCCCAAACTGAAAGGGACCTTACAGAGTGACGACCGAGGTCGGCGTTAGCACGAACCGATTGGAGACTGTTAAAGAGGGAAGGCAATTGCCTCGGCTATGGAACGCGAGCAACTTGAAGAAATTCTACCAGTAATATGAAACCCCGTGCGATGTGACAGTTCGTCAAATGTGTAAAGCTTTTTTTTGAAGAATCAATGAAAATGAAGATGTTCAAACGACCCTACTCTGAGCACCCTAAAAACACACAAAAACCAAGTGTAAAAACTTAGTCCTATCCAAGTTGGATAAGTCGGCCAATGAAGGCCACAAAAACCAAGTGTAAAAACCTTGGTCCTATCCAAGTTAGGTAGGTCGGCCAATGAAGGCCATAAAAACCAAGTGTAAAAATTTGGTCCTGTCCAAGTTGGGCAGGTCGGCCAATGAAGGCCACAAAAACCAAGTGTTAAAAACTTGGTCCTGTCCAAGTTGGGCAGGTCGGCCAATGAAGGCTACAAAAACCAAGTGTAAAAACTTAGTCCTGTCCAAGTTAGGCAGGTCGGCCAATGAAGGCCACAAAAATCAAGTGTAAAAACTTGGTCCTGTCCGAGTTGGGCAGGTCGGCCCATGAATTCCACGAAGAACAAAGATAAAAATTTGGTGCTAACCGAATTAGACAGTTATACCAAAAAGGGAAAGTTATACAAACTTAAATCAAACAGTGGGTAATGAGGCAAAACCAAAAACTTTTATTTACAAATGGCGGTAAATACAAAACATATTCCAGAAACAAGGAAAAACTACAAAAGATTATGCCGACTTGTCCTCTGGAAATACAGATGGCTGCATCGTGCATTCTAAAGAATGTTCGGCAGACTTCGATTGCTCAGCCGCCGCTCTTTCCTTTTCTGCCTTATCTTTGTCAGTAACGATCTCCAGGGCAATCTGTCTCTGGTGCTTAATATTAGCAATCACCTTCTTCAGATCCACGACGCTGTTCTCAGTTGTGTTAAAATAGTCAGGGCATAGGTGCCAAATGTCAGCAGTCTTGTCAGTTCCAAGGACATGGAGAGCTCCACTCCAGCCCTACCGAAATATCGTACGACTCAAATCCGCCATCTCAATGGCCAGTTCATTGGTCGCTCTTTCCTCGCCCTCTTCAACAACACCTCCTCGTCAACTTTCAGTTTGGCCACTTCGGTTTTGAGCGCCTTGACCTCAATATTGGCCTTGTGCAGATCTACAGACTGCACGTCGAATTCCTTTTCGAGATCGGTGAGTTCCTAATCCCTCCTTTCAAAATTAGCCTTCATTAATAGCAGCTTGGCAGATGCCTCTTTGGCCTTTTTCCTGAAGGTGATCCGGTCTTTATTGGCGCTGATCCATTCCTCCTTTAACCGGCCGTGCTCTTCGATAAGCTCTTGATGCACCTCGGCGAGCTTCTGGAAGCGGGTCATCGCTTCCAAGGAATTCAGGTAGCCCTAAAGCAAGAGAAATTCGTGTTAAATCAGTTGATCAGAAAAGCCCTTGAAACGGAAAGGAACGAACGCCGACTTACTAATAATGAGTCATGGAAGGCTCCCATGAAAACGGCCGCATCCCTGGCCTCGCCCAACTTTGCCATATCTTTCTTCTGGAGAACGCTCTTCATCATGCTGAAGGCTACCTCGGTCTGCTCGATCATCGAATCAGTTGTCAAGAGAGGTCGTCCTAGGATATCAGGCGTAATGGTCACAATTTCGCCGACCTCGTCCACTATGCCTTTTCCTTTCTACTTTTTGGGCACTGCAGTCGGTGTAATAGCCTCGGGCCCCCTTTTCTTCTGTTGCCGAGTTTTGGGCCTCTGTTGAACGGGAGGAGTTCTCTCGGCAGGAGTTGTCGCCAGTTCGGCAGTTGGGGCATCAGCGGAAGTGGCCGCGGCCGACTTCAGCGGCTTGCCAGCAGCGGCGAACATCCTCTCCCTAAGATTCATGCTGTCCTCTACGGTGGCGGATGGAGTGGAATCTTGTGTTGTCGCCAGAACTTTAAGCCAGCGGTCCGGCACAGTGAATGGCGATGAACTTGAGGCCGAACTGTGGGACCTCGATCGCTCCCCGCGTTGTTCTTCTCCCCCGGGCTCCAACGGAGGAGCAACTGCAACTGTAAACCCGGTAGGGCTGCGGGCCCTTTCGATTGCAATGCCTGTCGGGATCTCCTTGAAGTCTCCCTCGGCACCTTCCTTCGCCAATCTTGCAAGGGTACTCTAGGGAACACTCGTGTTGGCAGCGAAGGTCGAGTATCGCAACGGGTACGCGAGCAAGATATGTGCAGCTCGACCGACGTGCCCTAATCTGCCTTCGCCGACGTAGTTCAAAACTTTGTTGAGATCGTCGAAGTTGACCAACCAGTCACGTGCCCTCGACCGCTTCTGCCTCGTCTCTGCAAAAAAGCGAGGGTCAAGTGAGATGCATACTACAGTTTAAAAGACTCACAGTATAAGAGATCGGCATCGAACCTATTTCAACGGGTTCTTTAGAGCATCGAATCGCCGGTCTATCCTTCTCAGGAACGTCGCCGAACTCCCAGGGACCGGTTACCCAAACCCTAACTTCGTCGACGCCCTTACCAGAGGAAGGCAGACATTTCACTAACTCTAAGGACTTTTCTATGGCCCGCAGGTAAACTTTGTGACTACCTCCGACTTTACAAAGTGTGTAGCAATAATCCAGTTCGGCGAGGCCCAAGTTCGTACCCAGGCGCCGATTTATTTCAAGCATGTCAAAAAAGATCCTATAGACGTTTGATGACAACTGGGAGGGCGACACCTTACTTTTTACTATGAACTTATGAAGAAAAGGATTGAGGGGAAACCTAAGTCCCCCTTCTACGATAGCAATGACTGGGAACAACACCCCCTTTTCTGTCTCACCCATACGGTAGTCCTCAGGATCGACCAGCTCTAAACCGATCTCGTCCGGAACTTCAAACCTAGCCCTAAATGCGGCAAGGGCCGATGGACCGTCTAACATCTTTCTAAGACGAGAAGCCATCAGGGGGCAACCGTTAAAACACAGAAACTACACTGTAGAGCAAAAGAGGAGTGGGCTCGAGATATACTTACAATGGTGAGTGCCGAAACAGCCAACGCACACACTACTCGAAAGGCAAGGAAAACCAAGTGTTTTTCGACTGAATAGGGCATCCCTCTTTTATACACATCAGTGCCGTCGGTTCGTGCACGGGAAAACGGCAGTAATCATGACACTTTGCCAAAGCATCGCATCTGTCGTCGATTCAATGATACCCCATAATGAATCTTTTAAAATCCCTGCCATTTATGTGGCCGGGTGACCGTTACAGCCCTTTGCCGTTTCAGAAGCCAAAACGACACACAGGCTGGGGGGTAATTATGGGAGAATAACCCCAGCCCAACCCAATGGGTGAGGCCCAATCTACGCAATTTAAAGTTGGGGTTGCTTGACCGCCCAGATCAGAAATAGAAGGAGGGCCGGCCTTGAATGTCGACCTCCTCCCCACTATAGCCCAAACCGTGAAAGGCGGGCCCAAACCGCTAGCGGTCTTCAAGCATTAAATGCAGAGTTGACTTGCATTAAATGCACAAGCAACTGCCCACGCACATCGACACGCACGTCCAATCAATCGAAATCCCCCGTGACGGTGTGCCAGACCCTGTAAGTAATCAGGCGGCGCCAATGATGGTGCCTACCCAGCAGGCCATAAGAGCCTGCTGATAGGCCAAGGCAAAACACACTCCCTCGAGAACTCTATAAATACCCAAGGCATCGAGAGCCAGGTATGGACAGTTAACCCGAAGGATTCATAACTTTCATTCGTTTTTATCTCGATTAAGCCTGCTGACTTAATCTTCGGAGTTTGATCGGCCCACTAAGGGTCAACCCATTCTAACTTTCTTGTCTTGCAAAAAGGGTTTGGGCTCATCCATTTGGGGCTTGAGAGTTCGGCCCAACCTTCCTGGAAAATCCCACTTACAACCAAGAATTAAAAGATTTTAAAAATAAAATAATGAAGACTCAATTACCTTCGTTGATATTCCAAGATCCTAAGATGATCTTCACAGTTAGCTCCAACAATAAAATTAGCTACTCGTAGTATTGTAAAGAAAAGACATGACTTGAAAAAAATAACTTCATAAATAAAAAAGTTTATTACAGTAGAAAAAAAGTAAAGAAAAGACTGAAACAGAAAATTAACTAACTAAAAAACACTAACAAAGTAATTGAAATTTAGACAAAAAATAAATTAAAAGAACTCTCTACAACTGCTTCCTTTTTTTCTACCAAGCTTTCTTTCTCCCCTCTGCCTTAGCCAATTTATAGGCAAGGCTCCGAATGACTTCCACTTAAAATAATTGGCCTCCACCTTTTCCTTTTTTTTTGCTTCTTGTCTTTTCTCTTTTTCTTTTTGTCCCATCATTAATTAATGGCCAAATGGCCTTGTCGGCTATTCCACCACCTGCAGACAAACCAATAATATATATATATATAATACATATATATAGATAAAATATAATAGATATATATATATATATAAACAATAAATAAAAATATAAAATATAAAGTAAAAGATATATTATAATATAATATACACACCCACTCATATAAATAATGTACATCATTTTGCTTCATTTTATTTGGTTTTATCTTCAAATTTGCTCAAGGCATGTAGAACGTGAAAAATACTATAGTTATATAAAAATGATAAATAATACACAAATAATAACTAACATTAGCGGTAATTAGGGACTCCAATTGTACTTTTTTAGAGTGCAATCAAATATCTAAATAAACCATCTGATTTCTTTACATTAGTCAGTTACTCGGTTTATAATTTTTATTCACATACGTGTGTTTAATACAAAGGTGACACTTATTTAGTCTATTTGCTCTTTTTTTTATAGGCTAGAGTACTGCGACCAGTAAGAGCTTGAGATTATTCTCTTGGAGCTCAATTCTCCTCACCATCTTTGCATGACGAATTATCTTGCCCCTGATCCTAAGTGAAAATATCCAAAAGATGTAATATACAAATGTAAGCACTCGACCATCTATATGAGAAGTCATGACACTATCTAGTTCTTTAACGTCGGCTGGTCACGAAAACAAAACTATAGAAATCAAAATAAATAATAGAAAATGATGAACCAAATAACAGAAAAATGAACGTGGCCCTCCCCCACCCCCAAAACTGGATAACAACCACGATTGTGAGGCGAAAATGAAAGAGAAATGGTGGAAGACAAACATTGGGGGGGGGGGGGGGGGGGGGGTTTAAAAATAAACTAGCTTACAAAACCAAATAAATAGACTAAACTAACTGTACATACTGGTTGAGTGTTGGTTCTACTCAAGCAATAGTGGATCTATAAGATTTATGTCGCGCCCATATTTTTCGCACTCGAGGAATACACACACAAGCGGGAAAAATACTGTACTCTCTCGTTAGAACTCACCCTCCTAGAAGAATGAATGCGACTATGTTTGAATTGAAAATTGATTTGAATAAAGGGCTTTTGAAAAACATTTGGAGTCGCCACCTAACTTGATTAAGGCGAGTTAGGTCACCTAAGAACTAAGCATGACTACACTTAGGGTTTTGAAAACGATTTTAAAAATACTTTCTTAAGAGAGGGTTTTTAGAAAAACAGGTTGTTTGACAACCTTTAGAAAATAATTAAGCCCTTTTTGAAAATAAACTCCATTTTGGTCTTTGAAAACAGTGATCTAGATTCGGAGGTTGGTTACGTGTAGCGAAGACACACTAAACCATCACCCTACCGCGCCCTTGCGGTACCTACATGTCTATTTACCCTAAATTCACCTATGAGAGTCTTCAACTAACAAATGTTCAATCCTATCCACTTTAAAAAACAATTTTGAAAAGAATGATGCATGAGATGCAAGTGCAAGAGAGAGAGTTAGAAAATTGAATTGGAAAAAGATTTGAAAAGATAGATTTGAAATTGGAAAGTTTTAGAAATTGAAAATAAAGATTTGAAAACAGATTTTTAGAATTGGAAGTTGGAAACAGAACATAGAATTAGAAATTTGAAGAAGATTGTATAATTAGAGATTTGAAAGAAGTTATGGAAATAAAGGTTTGAAAAAGGTTGTGAAATTTAAGATTTGAAAAAAGGTTGTGACCGCACCCATGAGGGTTGCCTACATATCTTTTTAGAGTAATCAGATCAGTCGTAGTTCAGACAAGAGCCCGATAGAAAGTAGAAGGTTTGATTGGAAAAAGAAATTGAATTGGAATTTTGATTTGATTTGAATTTAGAATAGAAGCTTGGAATTTGAAATGGAAGAATAGAGACCCTAGATCTAGGAAGATAAGATTTAGAAAGGACTCGAAATTAAGAAAGACTTGACTTGAATGTTGGACTTAGAAGATCGAAGAAAGATTAGATTTAGGAAGGGTTCGAATTAGAAAAGGTCCGATTTAGGAAAGTTTCAAAATAAGAAAATGTCATTTTTGGAAAGTTTCATTTTAAGAAAGTTTCAATTTAGGAAAATTTTAATTTTAGGAAAGTGTTTTTAGAAATAGAAAAGTTTTGAAAGTTTTGAAATCGGGAAGTTTTCAGAAAAGTTTAAAAAAGTTTTAGATTTGGAAAGATTTAAAGTTTAGGGGAGTTTAGAATTTTAGAAAGATTCAAAATTTGAGTTTTAGAAATTCTTGAAATTAGGAAAGGTTTTGAGTTTAAGAAGGGTTTGAAAACTTAGATTTGGAAAAGTTAGGATTTGAAAATGGATGGAATTAAGAAAGGTTTGAAAGCTTAAAGTTTAAGAAAGATTTTAAAAGTTTAAGTTTAGGAAACTTAAGGTTTAGGAAAGTACTAGATTAGGAAAGGGGTTGAATTATGAAATATTTGGGTTTGGAAGGATTGAGATTCCTATTTCCTAAAACAAGGGATTGGATTTTGTTTCTAAAAAGAGATGTTTTGATTTTGTTTCAAAAAACGGAGGATGGGATCTGGTTTCCTAAACGGAGAGATTGGATTTGACATGGATTTGGAAAGGAAAGTTTTAAAAACCGTAGATTTGGAAGACTATAGTTTTGATGTAAAAAATAGGTTTTGAAAATATATATAATTTTGATGTAAAAAAACAAGAGGTTTTGGAAACCTAGGTTTTGAGGCAAAAATAAGGGATTGGAAATCATGTTTTTGGGAAGAAAAATTAGGGTTTCCTAATTGTTGGTTCTAGGGCTTGACTTGGGCTCTAAGAAAAGTGGTTTTGGAAAGGATTTTTTTTGGAAAGGGAGATTTTTAGAAGGAAATCCTAGAGAAGAGTTTCTAGAAGGAAGATTTTGGAAAAAGATTTTAGGAAAGAGTTTTTAGGAATGAGATTTAGGGAGAGAGTTTTCTAAGAAGGAAGCCTAAAAAGTGTTTTTAGAAAAGGAATTTTGAAAAGAGTGTTTTGGAAAGGAATGTAAAAAGAAGTTTTGAAAACAGATTTTTGGAGAGAATTTTTAGAAAACAATTTTGGAAAGGAGATTAGAGAGTTTCTTAGAAAGTATGTTGGGAAAAGAGATTTTTAGAAAGAAATATTTGAAAAGAGATTTTTAGAAAGTATATAAAATATCTCAGTTTTTTAAAGCGATTCTAACAATAAGAAGGTTAGAACCACTTTAAGATAGTGGTTTTGAAAACAACAATGTTTTGAAAATATGGACCATATTGGTCACTTTAAATGTAACACTTTCCTAAAGCAACCCTAGCCATGAAAAGGCTAGAATCACCTTAGGATTGTAATTTTGAAAACAAGTTTTGAAAAAGAAGATTTTGATGCAAGTTTTGAAAACAGTTTTGATGCAAGCTTTGAAAACGAATTTTGGAAGAATGCAAGATAATGATATGCACAATGCAAATTGGAGTCGTGAACATACAAGGCTAAAGGCTTCACCACAAAATCAAGGGAACCGAACCCACGTGGTCTCCAGTTAGACTAAAAGAAAGCCCCCGACAAGGTGACTTTCCAATAGCCTATTCCTACACATGGACCGGGAATTCCTTTGTTTCAAGCATGCAAGAAAGAGGGTGAAGAATATGGGGGATTAAAATGGAAGAAAACCCAAGTGGGTTAGGAGAGAGAAGAGAGGGGGGGAAGATGTGTAAACGTAAATAAGAAGCTTACCTTGTGTCTTCTTTATTTTGCTTAGCTTTGCGCTCTTTGCTTTGCTTGTCTTGTTTCGGTCTTCACTTCAGTCTTCGTCTTGATCTTCGAGTGTTTGCTTCGATCTTCAAGAGCTTCAGATTGCAGTACTTAAAATCTACAAAGGAGGCTTTGAAGGCTAGTGTATGAGTGTATAAAAGTGTATGTGAGTATATAGGAGGCTAGGGTTCGGAAAACCTAAGAAGACTAGGGTTTAGAGAGGCTACGAGCTCTGTATATCGAAAAGTAGGGTTTTTAGACTGAGTTTGCGGACCTTTTTCACGTTGGAGGAGGCTCTATATTTATAGACAAGGGAATGACCTGGCGCCTATTGCAGTGGCGCTAGGCCAAAAATGCTTTTGTGGAGCCAGCCAATTAGGAAAGCTTTAAGGTCGCCAAGCAACGTATCTTGAGAAGATTTGGACACCTGTACTAGTCACTACTATACAATTTTTAGCTTGGTTTTATTAGGAGTGACTTCGGAAGGCTCAGGAAGGATTTAAGGGACCGGGAATGGCCTGAAAGGCCGGAAAGGGACAGGAACCCTTAGAATAAGGTCTTGGAGATAATGGACTTGGAAAAGGATGACAAGAATTGTCGAAAGGGTTAACCGAGCCATTACGGGCAAAACAGTTAACTAGATCGGAAAGCTGTAGGGAGATACTCAATATGTCCCAAAAGAAGACTGGAGATTTAGAAACATTATTTAGAATGTTTCCAAAGGCTACCGGCTTGATAACCAGAGCCGGTGTGGTCGGAAAAGGCGACTGACCCACCAAAAGCAAAACGGTCATTTTGCACCGGGTTTACTGGAACTGATTTGGAATGATTCGAAAAGATAAAGAAAGGTCGGGAATACTATAAGAAGCATTCTCAAGAGATTACCGGTTTGATACCCAGAGCCAGTGTGGCTAGAAAAAGGCGGCCGACCCACCAGGGGCAAAACGGTCATTTTGCACCGAGTATATCGGAACTAACTCGGAATGATCCGGAAAAATAATAGAAGGTTGAGAACACTATAAGAAGCATTCTCAGGACCGGTTTGATACCCAGAGTTGGTGTGGTCCCCGAGGCGTTCAGCTGCCTAGGGATAAAACGGTCATCTTAACTGAAAAATCTCGGAACTAGCCCAAAACTGACTAGAAGGCACCTAATCATGCCGGATCGTCTCTAAGATGATCTTGGAAGGGGTGGACTTACCATTCTGATAACTCAAGTGTGTTATCGAGAAACGTGCCAAAAAATGGCCCTAGGGGTAGTTTGGTTATTTTTCACCGAAGTGGGCTAGCAGGCACCGGTGTTGACCTAGGTTTTGAGTGTTTCCACCACTCTGACGGTGGTCTCGTGATACAGGGGTTTATTGGCAATTCCCTATATCGACCTGTTTGTGAGTATTTCCGCTACTCTGATGGTTGCAATGTTTACGAGTACTTCCACTACTCTGATGGTTCGCGATCATTCCCGAGACTACCTGATCTCAAGAAGTTACTAAAGGGACTTAGCACCTGAGAAGTCAACTTTCTTGGAAGGCGTGCCAAAATGGACGTTTCTGCATTGGCAGACTAACAAGAGCCAAAGGTGGACCGTTCTACCATTTAGGGGACTTGGGGTCTCGTCCTAGTCGACAGGTTTAAAGGGACTTACTGTTTCGAAGAAACTTTCTTCGAAAAACGTGTCGGATTGGATAGACTTACCGGCTCGAGCAATCAGCTTTCTCGATAGAGGGATTGGAATTAGAATTGAAAAAGGGGTTGGAAAGGGGTCTTACCATCTTCGAAAAAACGTGCCTATTGGAATTAGAAATGGGACTTATCGTCTTCGGAAAGACGCGCCTATTGGAATATGGAAAGGGGACTTACCGTCTTCGGAAAGATGCGCTTGATTTAGAATTGGAAAGGGGACTTACCGTCTTCAGAAAGACGCACCTGATTTAGAATTGGAAAGGGGACTTACCGTCTCCAGAAAGACGTGTCTGATTTGGAATTGGAAAGGGGACTTACCGTCTTCGAAAAGACGTGCCTGATTTGGAATTGAAAAGGGAACTTATCGTCTCTGGAAAGACGCGTCTGATTTGAAATTGAAAAAGGGACTTACCATCTCCGGAAAGACGCACCTGATTTAGAATTGGATCGAACAATGCCCCTAAGGGCATTTCGATCATTTTGTCTTTATTTGGGCCTGGTGGGCCCGCGAAGCCATGGATAGACGGGATTAGACTTAGAGAGCTGATTTCGATTGGAATACGTTCATATTGAATTGAGTACAAGTTTGGACGGACCGTAGACCGCCGAGCGGTAAAAAATGGGGTGCTTACAATTTATATTTTCAATCAAACTTACAAAGTTTTCTAAGTATGGCTTCAAACTTTGCCCATTGACTGTAAAAACATTCCCATTGCTGAAATTCTCAATTTCTACCGCTCCGTGCAATGACACATCTTTTACCATATAAAGTCCAGACCACTTACTTTTTAATTTGTCCAGAAACAATTGTAACTGAAAATTGTAAATTAATACATTTTGACCAACATAAAAAGACTTAGAAATGATGTGTTAGTCATGAAATGTTTTTATCTTGGCCTTAGAGATCTTTACATTCTCATAGGCATTGTTTCAGAGTTCTTCAAGTTCATTGAATTGTAGCTTTCTAGTTTGGCCGGCTGTATCTCTGTTCTCATTAAATTGGCGAATGGCCCAATAGACTTTGTGCTCAATTTCCATTGAAAAGTAACATGATTTTCCATACACAATCCTGTAAAGAGAAGCACCTAATATAGTTTTGTAAGCAATTTTATAAGCTTAGAGTGTATCCATTAACCTTAAGGACCAGTCCTTATGGTTAAGATTAACAGTTTTCTCAAGAATGTACTTAATCTTCCAGTTAGCTAACTCAACTTAGCCATTAGTTTGGGGATAATAACGTGTACTAACCTTGTGAATGACCTCATGCTTTCGCATTAATATTCCAATGATTTTATTACAAAAGTGAATGCTACCATTACTAATGATAGCACGATGCATACCAAAGCAAGAAAAGATATTCTCTTTTAAGAACTTGACCATAACACGGGGGTATGAGAAGCAACGGCCTTCACTCATTTAGACACATAGTCAATGGCCACAAAAATGTAAAGAAATCCAAATGAATTAAGAAATGGTCCCATGAAATCAATACCCTAACAATAAAATATCTCAAGAGTAAGAATGGGGTTGAGGGGTATCATGTGCCTTTTAGTCAGACTTCCAAGTCATTGACACATATCACAAGATATGCAAAAAGTGTAAATATCACAAAACATGGTGGGCCAATATAAGTCAGATTGCAAAATCTTTACAACCGTCTTTTTCGAACTAAAGTGCCCACCACAAGCATAGAAGTGATAGAACTCCATGATAGATTGAAACTCACTGTTGGAGATACACCGACGAATTATCTGATCAGGACAATACTTGAACAAATATGGATCATCCCACAAGAAATACCACACATTTCTGAAGAATTTTCATTTATCTAAGTAAGATCAGTGTGACGGTATCTTGCCAGTAGCCAAAAAGTTGACTATATCAGCTAACGATGGAACAATTGCTCAAGAAAGTACTTGGATTTGAAAAAGATGCTCATTCGAAAAATACTCATTGATAGGAAGAGTACTTTTGGCTTCCCCATCAGTAGGGAGCCGTGACAAATGGTCAATAACTATATTCTCTACCCCTTTTTTTGTCTTGAATTTAAATGTGGAACTCTTGTAGCAAAAAAATTCAACGGATGAGGTGTGGCTTTACTTCAGCCTTGGTAAACAAGTACTTTAGTCCAGAATGGTCAGTATATATGATGACTAATAACCCTACCAAGTATAACCGAAATTTATTTAATGCAAAAACGACAACAAAGAGTTCCTTTTCAGTTGTAGTATAGTTTAATTGGGCTTTATTCAAGATTTTGCTTGCACAATAGATAACATAGGGTTTTTTGTCCAATCTTTGTCCCAAAACTGCTCCAATAGCATAATCACTAGTATCACACATCAACTCAAAAGGTAATGACTAATCAATTTTTCAGTTGTCAACAACTTTTTAAACTTGTTGAAATCTTCTTGGTATTCAGTCGTCCATTCAAATGAAATATCTTTTGATAATAGATGGCACATTGGACGAGAGATGACACTAAATCCTACTATGAATCATCGGCAGAAAGCAGCATGCCCAAGGAAAGATTGAATTGTTGAGTCAATGCCTTGATTTTGATGATAACAAAACATGGTTTAATGATCTAATAATTCTACTTAGTGTGCAGAGTAGTTATTAAATAGATCTTGACTTGAAGCTTATCATAATGGAGGATTTGTGATGCAAAGATAAGAATGAAGAATGAAAAGCATGATGAGATGGTGTATTCTACAAAGTTGAGATTATAAGAAAATAAAGGAATCTCAAAATGATGAAAATCTTAGATTGAAGATTAGAAAGCATGAAGGCATGGCATATTCAACAAGTGGAGATCTTATAAGAGAATGATGAACATGGATATCAAGAAAGAAGAATGAAAATGATCAAAGTCTTGATTGAAAAGATTGGAGACTTTGAGGACTTGAAGATATCTTGCAAGAATGGAAGAAGAAGAGACCAACTCAAGATATGGAAGTTTTCTTAGAAGATTTGAAGATGTCTTGAAGATATGAAAGAAATCACAAGACTAGAAAAGCTTTCTTGGAAAGAGTTATTGAAGTCCATGGAGAATTTGTATTGATTGAAGAATTCTAAAAGAAGTCTAGAAATGAAGATGTTCAAAGAAGAATAGAAAATCAGTTGAAGAAATGAAGATTCTAAGTCTTGAAAGCTCTTTTGAAGATCATAATGAAGACTTGGTCAAATGATTGAAGCATTGATGATGGAAGAGCTCTACAAGTAATGAAAATGAAGTAAATTCATCAAGAATGGATGGAAGATGTTCTTGGAGTCATTTAACCTTGAAAAAGTGTTTGCAAGCTTAAAAAGCTTATTTGAATGATCCTTGAAAAGATTGAAAGCTTTGGAAAAGAATGAAGAAAAGCTGTAAAAATATGATTTTTGGTTAAAAGAGTTGACTTCTCAAGTAAAAAGAGTCGACTCATTCGAACAGAGCCTTGGAATTCTGCTGGAGACTCAAAAGAGTCAACTCCTGCTGTAAAAAGTGTCGACTCATTTCAACAGAGAACAAAAATTCTGCAAACTGCTTAAAAGAGTCGACTCCTGGGACAAAAGAGTCGACTCATTTGGACAGTGACTTGAAAAATCTGCAAAAATGCAAAAAGAGTTGACTCATTGTAAAAAGAATCGACCCCCAGATAGTAACGGCTAGTTTTCTGATAGACGGTATGGGTAAATATGCAACCAAATCTTCTCCCATACTTCTCTAACGGCTAGAATCGGTCCATATCTTTAAATATAAGATACATACAGCTTCAAAAGAGATGATTAGAGTAATTATACCATTCATATCAAGTGTTTGAAGCCAAAAATCACCTGTATCTCACTGCCACATATTTTTGCTGAGTGTTTAAGATTATTCATTGAGTTGTATTTGTTCATATACTCACTAGGAGAGTTACTTATTGTATAACCTTTATTCATTTCACTTGGGTGGGTTTGTAAACCTGTAAGTTTGAGTGAAGCTTTGACAAAATCACTTGTAAGTTTGAGAGAAGCTTGGACAAAATTACTTGGGTTTTGAAAGCTTGGGAAGAAGCTTTTGTAAGAGTGAGCTGGGCACTTGTGGCAAAACCAACAGCTGTGTAAGGAGTATTACATAGTGAAATTCCTTCGAAAGGATCGGAAAAGAGAGGACGTAGGCAAGGTTGGCCGAACCTCTATAAATTTGGTGCTCTTCTCTCTTGCCTCTATTTTGCTTATTTGCTCTCTATACATGCTTGCATAAATATATACTTTGATATGCACTTTACTTGCTTGATCTACACTTTGATTAATCATTGCAAAAATACATAAACTATTTTTAGTTTCAATTTCTTGATATAAATTCTATAAAACCCAATTCACCTCCCCTCTTGGGTTGCCTACTTGGGCCAACATGAATGTCTTTCACAGTTCTAGAGGTAGGTAGTTTTTGAATCAATTCAACCTTGCCTTTATCTACCTCAATTCCCTTACTAGACACATTGTGTCTGAGCACTATACCTTGTGTCACCATGAAGTGGCACTTTTCCCAGTTTAGGACAAGGTTACTCTCTTCACAACTTTCTAACACCTTCTCGAGGTGTTCCAAATAACTTTCATAGGTATCTCCAAATATAGAAAAATCATTTATGAAAATCTCCGAAAATCTCTCTACCATATCACTAAAGATACTTATCATACACCTTTGAAAGGTGGCCGGTGCATTGCACATGCCAAAGGGCATTCTTTTGTAAGCATAAGTACCAAAAGGACATGTGAAAATTGTTTTATCCTGATCTTCTAGGGCAATTTTAATTTGATTATATTTAGAGTACCTATCTAGAAAATAGTACAAGGCTTGTCCTACCACTCGTTCTAAGAGTTGGTCCAAGAATAGGAGTGGGAAGTGGTTTTTTCTAGTAACAACATTCAGTTGATGGCAGTTAATACACATACGCCACTCAGTTTGAATGCTAGTGGGCACTAGTTCATTTTTCTCATTTTGAATAACCGTGACTCCAATTTCTTAGGAATAACTTGGGTTGGACTAATCCACTTTGAATCAGAAATGGGGTGTATGATACTAGTATCAAGAAGTTTCAGTACTTCTCCTCTCACAACTTCTTTCATGTTGGGATTTAAACACCTTTGCATTTGACTCGCCGGTTTAGACTCTTCCTTAAGATATATGCGATGTGTGTATACAAGAGAACCAATATCGTGAAGCTCTACAATGGTCCAACTTAAAGCTTTTTTATGATTCTTTAGCACTTTCACAAGGCTTTTCTCTTAGCCTTCAGATAGGCTAGAGGATATAACAACAAGATAAGACTCACCTTCACTAAGGAATACATACTTCAATGTAGATGGTAAATGTTTTCTTTCCAGGGTGGATGCTTTTTGTTCTGAAGGGACAAGCTTTACGACACTAGGAATTAGAGGCTTAAATGATGGGGTCCAGTGACCTACTTGCATACATTATTCTCTCTCTATCCTTCCAGGAATTGTGTCCCTAAACTTGACATAGTCACAATCTAACCGATCCTGTGGCTTACTCGAAACAAGAGTTTTTTTTTAATAGGATCCTCAAAAAATTCACTCTCAAAGTACTCTCCCCGTTGTTTTCCAACTGAAAAGATATTCATCTCGACAGTCATATTCCCAAATGACAACTTTAATAGTTGATTCCTATAATGGATTACGGCATTACACGTGGCTAGGAATGGTCGTCCTAAGATAACAAGAATTTGGGAATGAGAACTACTGCTCTCAACCGGTTGTGTTTCTAACACAATGAAACCCATTGGATAGTAAAGCTTATCTATTTGAATAAGAACATCATCCACAATACCCTTAGGAATTTTAATAGATTTGTCAACTAGTTGTAAGGTAACACGTGTAGGGCACAACTCACCTAATCGAAGTTGTTGATAAATCGAATAAGGAAGTAGATTAACACTTGCTCCTAGATCAATAAGGGCTCGATCTATCTTGTTCCCCCTATGATGCATGAAATAATAAGACCGTAGGGGTCTTTATACTTCGGTGGGAACTTACATTGCAAAATTGCACTCTGGCTCTCATTCATAAAAGCTATTTCTTTGACATGCAATCTCCTTTTCACAGTACACAAGTCCTTCAAGAACTTGGCGTAGGAGGGAATTTGCTTAATGACATCTAAGATTGGAATGTCGACCTTGACTTGCTTAAACACTTCATAAATTTCAGAATTCAGAAACTCATGTTTTGGTTTGGTCAATTTATGAGACAACGGGGTATATTTCACAACATCAATGCCCTCTTCTTCAAATGCTCTAGTTTGTTCTAAAACTGGCTCAACTTTATTTTTTTCTTTCTCACTCTAATCTTTTTCTCTTTCTTGTTCTCTCACATCTCCATTCTCTTCATCACTAACCTTAAGAGTTTCATTTCTAGGTGGAATGGTTTTATCAATGATTTTCCTGCTCCTTAGGGTAGTGATGGATTGGACTTGTTCATGACTGGATTGAGGATCAGTCCTTATTTCGGTCATGTTTACTTACTTTGTGACATTTGGATTTGGTTGCGGTTAAGGTGGAAGTCTCTCCAACACTTGTTGAGTCAAAGGTTATGTCAAGTTAGACATTTGCTTTGCTATATCCTCCAATATCCTAGTGTGTTGGTCTAACACATTGTCCTGCCTATCTACCCTATTATTGACTCCTCTCATATCATTTGTCAATTGATAAACATTATCTTCTAAAGGTCTTCTATGAGAGGATTGATATGTATTAGGTTGGAGTTGGAAAGACATGGATTGTTGAGCTTGAACAGGTTGGGATTGAAAAGGTTGAGGGTTTTGAGGCTCTTCTTGGAATGCTTGAGGATTCAAAAGACCCTCGTTTCTTCACCCAAAGTTTAGGTGATTTTGCCATCCGGGGTTATATGTGTTCGAAAAATGGTTCCTTCAACTCATTGGTCATTATATGTACCTCGATACTAGCCAACTGCATTTGCTTGGCCATGTAAGGCCTCCTTGAAACCTGGTATAATTGGACATGCAATAGTTTTATGTTTTGTTATATCACACATTAAACAACTCTCTTCCCTAAGAGACTCATTATTCATAATATTACCCTTCCTTGTCTATATGACTTTTAACTTTTGGGTAAGTGCAGCTATTTTAGCATTCAGATCATCCACTTGATTAAGCTAAAATGTTACCCTAGGCTTAGACTCATGATTTTGGGTCCCAGTTGTTGCACAATCTTTAGTCAAATTCGTTAAGTAATCAAAGAAATCATACGCTTCAGATGGGTCTTTGTCATACAAAGTTCCTATGCACATATACTCAACAAATTGCTTCAGTTGTGGAGTTAATGATGAATAGAAAGTATTTATGATATGCTAATTGGTGAAACTATGATGTAAATAAGCACTCAACAAATCTTTGAATCTCTCTCAACATTGGAAGAACGATTGCAAATTGAGAAATTTGGCAACGAATCACCTCAGTTTTATGGTCAGGGAAATTTTTTTTCAAGAATTATGTTTAAAGATCTTACCAATAATGAATAGACCTAGGCCTCAATAAATTGAACCATGTCTTGGCCTTGTCTTTGAGGGAAAACGGAAATAGTTTCAGAAGTACTACTTTTCTTGGATAAGAATTATCGAAAAATATAGAGCATACGTCCTCAAAATCTTTGATATATTGATATGCTTTTTCAAAATCCAAACCATGGAATCGATTTATCAGCTGGATCATTCCCGACTTTAAAGTCATCGTTGTGTGATGTGCAGGAAGAATAATGCAAGAAGTAGGAGCTTGTGCTTAGCAGGATTCAAATAATTCCTAAGAGATCTATGGGGAGGATCATCATGTACACACTCACCTTCAGATCTATTATTTGCACTTGGTGAGTTGGGATTTACATTTGGTGAAGCATCAAATTCTTCTACTATTGGGATAGAACTATGATCTTGGTTAACTAATGGAATGTTTAAAACAAGAGTTCTAAATGGGGAAAGAGTACGAAAGGTTGGAGAAAGATTACTAAAAGAGTCGACGCTTACCAATTGTCCATGCACATCCTTAATGAAGTATTTCATAAAAGTGTACGTACCCTATAAAGACATAGATTAACCCTTTCCAAAACATCAACACGACAAAATATTTTTTTAAAAAAATAAAAGAAAAATAAATAAATAAATAAATAAACTACAACAGTATACTAAAATACCTGCACACAAAAATAAAGTTAATCCATTAGTAAAATGTTAGTAAAGAGTTAGAGAGTTAGTAAATAGTTAGATGGTCACCATATTGAGGGCACCAACCTAAGTAGGTAGTGAATTAACCCGAGAAGTAAATCACAAAGAAAAATAAAAAATAAAAAAATTGAAAGTAAAATGTTAGAATGATAACCAAAGTAGGTTATCATCTAAATAAAGGAAAATGTTAGATAGTTAGATGAAAAATAAAAACAGAAAATATGATAACTAACTTGAATAGTTTCGTCCAACAATAGGAGAATGTCAACCAAAGAGGTTAACCAAAATATATATATATATATATATACATATATACAAATATACAAGTTAGTAATATAACAAAGTAATAAGTTAACATAAACTACTGATAAGTTGGTATTCATTGTCCAATTTTTTCGTAATGTACGATGCAATCAATTGTTCTTAAGTCCACAACAAATGTATAATTATTATTTTTTATTTTTACATATTTAAATTAAGTCATTCCCTAGCAACGACGTCAAAAATTGACTTGATCTATTTAATACATCCAAGAACAAGTGCGGTGAAATAGTATTCAATAATAACCCGGTAAAATCAAGGTCAAACCACAGGAAATGACATGCAAAGTTGGAGTTAGAATTCACCCACGATAAAAACTTAGAATAAGCCATGTTAAACATCGCAACATTGCAATGGTTTTAGTTGGAATATAAGCCAACCTGTTTGAATTTTTCTATGAACAGTACCGATGAGATTTAGACAGTTAGTGTCAAAAAAATCAAATAGTAACTAAAATAAAATAACTTATTTTGAAAGATTTGATGATTATTGAACTAGACTTTAAATTAAAGTTAATAAAACGGTTTTGGATTTAATTGATCCGATCACCCGATTCACTCAAAATTCTAATAGAGGTTTGGTAATTCAAATCATTAGCTCCGTCTTTAGCCTTTGATTCAGGAGATTTAAAAATTCAATAATAATTAAATCTATAATTGTAAAATTAAAGTCATAGATGCATACCATTTATTTGTGCAATAATTATACCAAACTAAGATTTGTGCATATAAATTATCAAACTTAGTCAATAATTTAAGTGTTCAAAGATATAGAATTTAATTACTAATAATTGAAAGATTTTAAAGATAAACAATAAAAACCCAATTACCCCCGTTGATATCCCAAGATTCTCGTATGATTTTTACAATTAGCTCCAAAAAAAAAAAAAACTAGCTACTCGTGGCAATGAAAAGACTCGGCTTGAAAAAAATGACTTCGTAACTAATTGAAAGCTCCTACATATCTCTTTCTTTCTCTTTCTTAACTCCTTTCTTTCCCCCTCTCTTTGGTCTTGGTTTTACAATTTATAGACTCACAAGATGAATCCATTTATTTCCTATAATCATGCATTATTCATTCATTTATTATTAATTTCTTCTTTTCATGTGAATTTTTATATGAGTTGCTTTCTTTCCATATCAATTGCCATATTTTAATATCAATTGCTTTCTTTTCATATCAATTGTCATGTGAGTTGTTTCTTTTATCCAAAAGCAAAAATATGTCTTGCTTGTTTTGTTGGAATTGTTGAAAAATGGATGTTTGCCCATGTGGGTGGGCTCCATTCAATGAAGACTTATTTATTTCCATGTAGATTTGCTCTCCCTTTTATCTAAAAGTCTACAAAATGTTTAACAAAATTTATTACGATTAAAAGTAAATTAATTAAAACTATTTATAATTATTTTAATGCCAACAAATACAAACTTGTAATTATATTTTTACAATGTAACCACTCTTGGTGTTGGGATTTCACTAAAACATTAATGCAATGTTTTGAAATTCAAATTTATCAAAGAAAAATAGAATAAGGTGGAAGATTTTAAATTCTTACTTATTTTTTTATGTTATTTTATTCTCTACTTTCTTTGACAAACTATCATACAATGTAATTTCATATATATTTTTTTTCTCCCTAAATCTTTGATCCAAATATAGGATAACTTGTTATGGAAAGCATCATGTTAATTTTGTTCCTCTTCTTATAATTAAACGAGTTTCTTGTTAGGTCATTTCTGAAAACATCTATCTATCAGCACACCTGCTAGAATAAAGAAATGCCACGTTGCATTGTAAGAACAAGAAAGGTGTGGTTTCACTAAGACTATGAGGGTCACCGTATCATATTGTCTTAGGTCTCCTAAACTTGTTTTACAAAAATGAAAGGTGATTTGCGTTGAAAACCCTTGAAATTTTGAAAAACTCTTTTTTTTTAATTTCAATTGAAAATTAGCGGGCAAGACGTAGGGCGTGCTGAGATTTAAATTTTTTTTTTTTTGTTTTTTTTTTAGGGGGGGTGTTGGGGCGAGAACTTCAACTTCACCCTGAAAATAAAGGGATATTAACCCTGAAAGTAACGGGACAAAAGAATTAATGTTGGAGGATACAGTTGAGAAGTGGAGAGTTGGACAAACAAATACGGATAGATATATGTCTATATGCATATGATGAGGTCAAAGTGGTGGTTGGATGGCTTTGAATAAGCAACGGAGGGTTACCAGGTCATTGAATGCTTGGTGGTGCTCACTTTGTGCTATAGTCCAAGGCTCTTACTCCTTGGCCCCATCCACCGCAACTCATTGCAAATTTCTAGGCTGAACTTAGGTGTAAATTACTAAAGTCAAATATTAATGCTTGCTGTAAAGATTGACTAATTTTAGCATCATATTTTATAATTATATATATATATATATATAAGTTATGTTTACCTTTATATTTTGTCTCTTTTATACGTGTCATCATAAATGTTTTGATATTTTTAAAATATCACGTAACAAGAGCAATTGACTAGATAACTATTAAATTTATTCTTTATTCAATTCACTATATTAATTTTGTAAGATATATATATATATAATATAATATTAATTTTGTAAGATAGATAAAATAAATATATATAATATGACATTGTCAGGACTCTTTCTAAATTTAATATCTAAAAAAAAATTATTACAATTAAATAAAATATCATTTATATATATCTACTTACTTTTTAAATTAAATAAAGTGATTGTTAGGATTCTTTTTAGTTGTATTCTTAATTATTGTGAAGTTTATATTAACTACTTATGATTTGAGCAACTCTCACTTCTCGCGCATTATACAGGTTGACATTTAGTATTAATGTATAGTTAGTTGTACATGATGGAACCCACATGCATTGTTGTATAGTAAACTTTGGTCGCGTTTGTATCACTCAAGGGATTTGGGAAGGACTCGATGTTGTGGAATCATATTTTTTAGGGGTAATTACAATTTATGTTTTTGTAGTTTGAACAAAAATTATATAACTCATCTGTAGTTTAAAAGTAAACACGTAACTCCACTTATAATTTGAACTTATCTATAAAAATGGATGAAACCGTGATAAATTTAATAAAATGACAAAAATGTCCATTGCGAAGGACAATTCTTTATTTTGGCATAAAAGAACAATATCGTTTTTTTAATTTTTCATTTTCGAGAAATGAAATGACAAAAATACCCTTGTGATATAATTAGGATAAACTCTAACGGTCTACATCTATTTTACAGTTAAGCCCAAACCACATAAGATTATATTTTTACTTTTAAATTACAAATAAAGTCATGTAATTTTTACTTAAACTACGAGAGTATAGTATAATTATTCTTATTTTATATTTGTATTTGGCCATATCCCGTGTTTGGCTAGTGATGAGATAAAAGATGGAGTAAGATAGTCTCACAATTCTTCTTAACTATTGGGTCCTATGCAAAGCCGTATTCCACCATCCCCATATCTTAGTATAAAAACGCACAACCCATCATAGAAATTGCGTTGGTTCGGTTATCGGATCTTTCGGTTCATTTACCTCCAAAAACCATTAGCTTTATGAAAAATGAGTGGCTGGAGGCTTCTTTGAGAGTTTTCATGGCATACCAACTTGTATGGACAACTTAAAGCAGCACCGCTAAACGCAGCGCAGTTCCATCAAGAACCATAGAACGAGTGTCCTATTCTTATCTCAAAAGGCGAAGGACATTATTCATCATATTATGGAAGTGTACAATGCAAAGTACAATCAATATTACTGCTAGAATATTTAGCTTTCGGTTTTCTCAAAACCTCTTCAAGAATGAATTGGGCTTCAATCCACGACATGTAGTGAACTATGACTAAAGTCACCAAGCAAATTCCACTGCACCAGCATTGCATGGGGACCTAGCTATTCATATTCTTTTGAGATGTGTGCTCAAAATTGGCAGGTTGCAAAATGAGAAACACTTGTTAGTAGGTAAGAACTTGAATTTTTTTTGTTCAACGCTTCAGTTTGAGTCTTTATAGTCACTTGGTAAAACTAAACCTACTATTTATTATCTAGAGCATGTGGTGAAACCTAACCCCAATGCAAGTGCGGTGAGGTCTACTGCAGATAACTGTATGATACTGAAAGATAATACTCTTTGATGTGTGTAGAATAGCATGTCTACATATACATATCTTGTACTTAAAAAAAAAAAAAGAAAAACCCGATTTGCAACTTCAATTGTCATCTCATCTGACAAAAATATATAGTAGGCTGCGAGTAGCACCTTTAGTTTTAGGATACTATTTTTATTGTGAATTTTTTTTTTTACAAAAATGTATTTTTTAATTCCAATACATTGTTGCCAATGGCACTTTAGCTCTTCAATATGTATAGATTTAGAAGATGTACGTATTTAGGTAAAGAAATTTAAAAAGGCTTGACTATTTGCCTTCAGTTGGCATCGAGTTAGTTTAAACATAATTGGTTTAATGAGGTGGGGAACAAGAGTGAGTACCCCAACTATCAAGATTATGACATAGATATATTAGTGCAATAATAGAGATACATCTCTATCAAAAAAGGCTGTCTTGCCTCCCATTTCAATTTTTTTGTTTTTCGTATTGTTTTGGACCATGAAACATAGAAGGTAGAATAGCCTTAGAGAAAAAGCATAATGTGATCCTTAGTTGTAGGTTTTTTTTTTCTCACTTCTTTTCTTACAACTAGTATGGGAGGTACATTGTGCTCAATTTTAAAATATCTTGACAGTGTTGGTAACCGACGACAATGGCTGACACTTGTCTGACAAAAGGTTAATAACTTGGCAACTGTTTCAAAGCCCGACTAGTTTGAAAGCTGTAACAATTGTGTGAATTATGGAGTATTTAGGTTTACAAATTCACATATTCGCCCTTCAATACCTGCACCACAAAAGTTGTTTAAATGGTAAAGAATTGATTTTTTGGCTCTTGAAAATAGAGAAATATCGACATGATTTTCAAAAAGAATGATACACCAAATCAGTAACTCTTAGCCCGATCACTTTTTCAGTTTGTTTAATTATCTAATTTTCAAAACATTGCACTAAACCACTATTCACCCTTTACATAATAGTGTAGATAGTCTTGCGCCATATGGGAGGCAAGCTTCACGGTTCAATAAATTTTGATCGATCAACAATTTGGATTTTCTAAGTGGTCATTAATTGTTAGGTTTGGAGATCTTTTCGAAGGCAATCCAATCTATCTACACATGTATGGCCCAAAAACATCCCCACTCACCCGTTACAATTGCTTCTTCTTGGTGTGCAATGATGCCGTTGACCTCCATATAACATGTTACGTCATTAATTTTGCTGGTTGTATTACTGACATCCCATGTTATTTTGTGGGCTTCACTTGTACCTTTATCTTCGTTTGCGAATTTTTTAAATTAAATATCCAGTTCTAGGAGTATATTTGACCCAAAAAAAAAAAAATTAAAAAAAAACTCAAGATAATGCATAAATTTTTTTTGGTGTCCATTTGGTCTCATGTCCAGTTAAGAAATGAATAGATAAATATCAAAGAAAAAAGCCCTATCCTCCTTTTTTTTTTTTTTTAACTAGTGAAAAAAGTTTGTATTTATATTATGAGTAATGCCCTATACAAACATAATTTTTGTATGATGCACAATTTATGGTCATTTTTCAACCAAAACACTCCTTTTTTTACTCATAATTTCAGAAATACCATTGCCACATCATTCTGGTTATACATTTTGTATAAATTTTAGTAGGAACAAATTTCCTATATTTATGTCATGCCATTACCTCATTATTCTTATATAGTTTTTTTCACATTTCTGTATAATAATTTTGCAAGAATAAAATTTTCCTTATATTATAGGTGGCTGATTACACAAGCATGGGGATGCAAAAGGAGCAGCTTGGGGAAACATAATAAAAGGTTGTGCTATGCCCTCAATCCTCGGATATGATAGGGTGGCCCAACATCCCAAGGTCCAGGCTAGGTGAGCCCAAAACTCTGCCACCATGCTTTAGTGAATGGAGCCCAATATAGTCCAGTAGCCCGTTAACCATAGTCCAAAATGATTCCTGAGAACCACCCCAGTTCACTAGTAGGCCAGGATGGCCCTAGCGCAATTATGTAAAGGGAATAAGTTTTTTGGAATATTGCAATAAATTCGGGTTCCCTCTGACGTTGTCCAAATTGACCCGAAAGGCTATAGTTTGATCTGAGACGGCCCAACGAGCCATACTCACCCACTTTTGGACCGGATTACATCCTTTGGGCTTCCAAAAGTGTTAATTTGCCGTTTTAAGAAAAATTTTTATTGCTTATATACTTGTCTAGAAACGTCTAATTTTATTGCCGTTTGTTTTGGAGGGTTTCTTTACATGTCTAGTTTCCAAGATTTGGGCTTCATTCAAATTTGCCGATTTTAGAAAATTTTCTTATTTCCTTTATTTCTATTAGTAAAAATTCAATTAGGTTTCGGATCCGAGCTTTTTCTAACCCAACAAAAAAAAAAAAAAACATGTAAGCGTTCCGCCCTTACTAGTTTTTGATAAGTTAATAAGAGTTTAATTCAAAAAATTGTTTTTTTGTTTTTGTTTTTGTTTTTAATGTTCGTGTTACACTTGTTCATACTTAATTCTTTTATCAGAGTGTAAGTTAAAAAGTAGGTAGACCTCATTGGCCTGCCAAAGGATATTTTGAGTGAACGTAGAAACTTCAGAAGTATGGGTACATATAGGTATCTAAGTTACAAAAGGTTGGTGTTAGTAAGGGCGACTTGTAAGACATATAACAATTACTAGCCGGCACAAACAGTTCAAACTCATATGCTATTATATGGTGTGTTAAATACATACAAATTTGCAGGCAAAGCCATGAGGGCAGCTCTCTATAGCAACCCTAGTGTATGTCCTTATGTTAATATATGCCAATTTGCATCCATTTGTAGTTATCAGAGCATGCATTAACTAAGTCAAAACTAGTCATGTTCAAGCTCTTGCATATAACTATTATATATCTGTGTTCAGTTTCACAGCATAGCCATTAGAACACAAGAGAGATTGAGCACAGAGGAGGCTGCTAAATGTAAGTTTATTCATCCCTTTGGAACCATTTCAAGCACTAATATGAATGACTTTGCATGTTAGTATTGGCACTAGTCAAAACTCGGTTGAGTACTTACATTTAGTTGTATCTAAAATTCATATCTGTTTTTCACTTTGTTCCTACAATCTTGTTTAGAAAATGGAAGGGGAAAAACAGATTGAACAAAGTCTTGAAGGAGATCAGAGTCGTGAAGAAAACCGCGATATTCAAGATGAAATCGGCATGGAGGAGAAAGTTATTCCCATGATTGAAGCAAATCAGTTGCATGGGGATGTGACAGAGGAAAGACATGAAAATGAAGCTGCTGAAGTCAAAGTTGATCAAAATCTGCAGGCAATGGAAGAAAGAAAAGTTGGAGAGCCCCATAATGGTTCATTAAAGAAATCAAAACAAGGTTCTAAACAAAACCTCGAGACAAAGGTCACCATTCCTCAACCATTTTGTCTGGCAACTGAGACAAGAATGTCAAGGGAAAGGCGAGGTTCGGTGGATTTAAAGAACTACAAGCCAACCCTATCTAGATCTTGCAGTTTGAAGTACAAGTAAGTTTCTAAAGAAGTATGCTCAATTTTTAATGGATTGGAATTAAGGTTTTAATGGACAGGACTTTGTCTCAATCTTCGATTGGTGCTGAAAGAACCTCCGATTTGAGGCGTGCTAAATCAACTAGTACAACTACTAAAGCAAGTTTGCCACCCAGAATTACAGCTAGTCAGCCAGTTGATAGAAGGGTGGAGGTGAGAATTGTCCACATATCACTTTGTACTGTCAAAGACATTTCTTCATTTTGCTTTATATGAAACAATTATGTGTTTTTGGATTTTCCTCTCGCAATACAGAATGGTCCCAAAACTAAGAATAGAACTCAAGGGAAGGAAACTGAAAAGAAGAAACCACAAGAAAATGCCAAGGTAAGTGATTAAATTCTCTCTCTCTCTCTCTCTCTCTCTCTCTCTCTCTCAGTTTTTCACTTCATTCTTTAAAAGGATTTTTACTAAGTGAACATAAAAAAAAAATATTATTGGATAATAATCAATAAAAATGCATGGTTATGAGTGAAGAAACAGGAAGCAGGAAAATTGGAGAGCAACAGAATGAGAAAGAGTAGCAGTTTCAAAGCACTGCCATTGCCAAGCTTCTATCAGCAAAAAGATCCTCTTTGTAGACCAGAAATAAAGAAGGTAAGCTGTACTAAACTCAAATCTCTGATTGTAAGCTTAGGATATATACAAGAGAATGATAATAGTATTTCATAATAAATTTAAGGGAAAAAGGATGTGGATTTTGAAAAGTCTAAATATTCGATGAGGAAAATGCTATTTTTCAAGAAAATTTGATAAGAAAAACGCGAAAATTTGGAGAGTTGTAGCAGTCAATGGGGTTATTATGCAGCCTCTAACATAGACTTTAGTTCAGAGATGACACTTAATACATTAATTATATATACAGATCCCAGCATCACATACCAAATCTCCTTTGGTTGGCCAAGAAAGCAAGTCTGTGGCCAAGTCTGGGGACGGCTGCAAGTGTAAAATGGCGTTGAGGGCAATGAGTAGCGGTGCAAAAGAGAGCATAAGCAAACATGTTAAAACAACTTGAAGATCTCTAAGCAGCACCCCGGATGAGATGGTGAAAGGTATTGTTTCGACTGCACGTTGACGAAGATAATAACCATGTAAAACAGTATCCTTTTGCTTATATTTGTAGTTATTTACAGCTTCATCGATCTGTCATGTCCCTTTAGCATATAAATTGAGAGAGAGAGAAAGAGTTGACGGGGTGTTCTTTCTATTTCTCTCTTCAATGCAAAATTCCCAAAGCAGGTTTCCTTCAACTGCTGAGCTGACCTCACCCTTGTTGATAGTTGTTTAATTTATAGTTACGGAAAACTTATTTTGGAAGGAAAAACTGATTTCAAATAAACTCGTTTAAAATTTTAAAAAAATATTTCAAAAACACAAGAAAAACTTTTGTAAACTCTTAAAAAATATTTGAAAAACACTTGAGATACTCAACAAAAATTCCAAAAACTTAAAGAAAATGTTTCAAAAATTTGAATACTTATTTTTATACATTTTTTTTCTTAAATTCTAACTATCTATAAAATTATCCATATAAGCTTTTATTAAATTTTTCAAAAATCTTCACTAGATTTCGCAAAAGATTTCAATCTTTTCTTGCTTTTCATTTTTACTTATATTTTTTAATTATTTTTTTTACTTCTGATTCTTCTAACATTTTTCGTTTTCCCTTTCTATTCTAATAACTATAGTTTAATTTGACAATTCCTTTTTCGATGTTCACTGAATTCAACATGATAGTACTCTTTCATTTTTCATTTGGCCCATTACACCACACAAAAAAGGCCATTGCCATGTAAGTACCCCATAACTGCCCATTAGATTGCAAGTACCCAAAACAAAGCAGCAAACGAGGCTGACACCCTACCGTAGGTCTGAAAATTCTTTAAGTGCTATCAACTTATATAGATAAATTGTAAAGTCTTCAATTTAGTAATTACTAAATTTTTATAAGACAAAAAAAACTACACAAGTCCTGAAATTAATTATGATGCGCGTAAAATGATCCAAATTCCTAATCATAAAATAAAAAATAAAAAGCCCAAAACAAGGTACCAAATCCATGATAATTTATTTTTTGTGACTAGAACCATATCAGTCATAGATAGCACTGACAAGCATATTTAGTTCTGTCCTAAAGAACCTGTTTGGAAATTAAAAAAAGAAAGAGAAATGAAAGAAAAATTACTATTTACTTTTTTATTCTGTTCAATTTTACTTAAGAGGTAAAAGAAAGAAGAAATAAAAAAAAATTAAATCAATCTGTGTCTTTCCTTCTCTTCTTTTTCCCTACTTTTCTTTTCTTTTTTTTGGTAAAATCAAACAAAAAAAAACTATATTTTTCTTATTTTCTCTTTTCTTCTCTTTCCTTTAATGTCCCTTCCCTCTCCGAAGTTCTAAACAGGTTGCAAGTGACTAGAACAAAAACATGATGCAGTAACAAAAGAGAGAAGCAAAAACACGTAATACTGTACAAACAACAAAGAAAGAGATAAAAGAAACAAAGCAAAAACATATTAAAATAAGACTCTCTCTCTCTCTCTCTCTCTCTCTCTCTCATCTTATCTTCTAGAGTCCTCCCCTCCCTACTCCCTGTAGCCACCGCAGCATTAAGTCACGTTATTCGGTTAATTTACTTGTTAGTGATATTAATAGTAACTAAAGCTTTATTTCAACTGATCATTGAAAGGACGTCGCCGGCTAAAATGCTTCAACAGCCGCCGCCGTAGCGTCGTTCTCTCTCTGGATTATGTCATCACCATCGTCCTCTTCGTCTTCTTCCTCCTCCGCCTCCCACATGAAGTGGGCGTACGATCCCAACACCATACTGTCGATCAATTTTGAAAAGTTCAGATTCAATCATTATCGAAAGTAACGATAATTATACGTGCATCCATGTGTATACGTATACGCATGCATATAAATGTGTATGTATAAGTATGGTGTTGTATGTATGTATGTACGAATAGTTTGGCGCGAAGAAATGATGAAATCTGGCTTAACCAGTCGTTGGGAGAGGCACGAATGGCTTGATCGAAGTAGGAATTGGCTCTGTCTTCGTCTCTCTGAGTCTCCCATATCAGCTTTCCGTACAGTGACAATACCTCTCCATCGCCAGGACTCGCCAGTATAGCTCTTCCGTAGTACTCCTCTGCTTTAACCATGTCCCTCTCCACCTTCAAACAGTAACAGATGATATTCATGAAATCATCAATCATTGCAATCAGCGATCGAACAATCAATAGATTGAGATCTGATGAAACTGTGAAGTGAAAGTACGTACCTCGTGCAAGAACCTACCGTAGTTTCTGAGAAGAAGAGAATTTGTAGGGTTCGACTTCAAGATCTCCTGGTAATACGCACCGATCTTGCTCCTATCCGAGTTGCCGCCGTTGAAAGTGGCCGTCCGACAATCCTCGCCACCACCGCCACCGCCGAATTTTTTTCCTTCACCAACTCCATCGCCTGGAAATCCTAATTCCTCCACCGGAATTACACTCTCCTGAGAATCACCAGCATAATTCCTCCGATGAAAATCTCTTTCATTCAACATCAATGATCCTTTACCTCCAACTTCCTCGTCACCTTCAGATACAAACTCCTCCGGTATTCTCGCCGTGAAAGACCGCGATCCAAAGCCACTCAACCTCGAGAATCCGCCGGAAAAGTCACTCTCCGGCCGGATCATGTCAGACTCCGACGAAGCCCTCCTTATGCCACTCGCCGCAATAGAATCCCTCCGGCGATCGGCATCCAAATGCAGCGATATCTTCGGCGAAGCCGAACCGTTCTTGTCCCCGGAGAAAACACCAGCAACGGAGTCGTGAACGGTGAGAGAGAGTACCCTAGGCGAACTGGGCACGAAAGAATGTAGCTGGATTGGTACCGAACCGGTTCGGAGAAGTGCAGCCTCCATGGTTTCGAAGGTCAATCTGAGTACTTGCTTCACCAACGCCAAAAGAACGTTGAGTTTATACACAGAGCCGCGTGAGTTTTTGTGACGGCGTTGGGGAGAGGGCCTACCATTGTAGGACACGTGGGCGTTTGCACGTGTTGTGTCGGCCATGGTCGAAAGATCAAGTATAGTGTGCATGTGTACAAGAGCTTTTTGGGATCGTACACTCGAAAGGTTTTACATGTCATGAGCAGACCGTGAAACTCGTGACGTCATCGCCGCACGCCACGTAGAAGCGTGGGCCCAGCGGACGCAAGGCTTCGTATTCGTTGTTACGGAATTATGGAAAGCACCGATATATCAGGCAATTGGGAAACTTTTGTAGCTTGGATGTTATTTTTTTAGTAATTTGGGATTTTTTTAAAATTATTTTTATCTCTCTAAGAAAGTCAATTTTATAACTATCTTATAAATTTTAAAAATTTATTTAAAAATAATAATTTTTTAAAACTAATTTAAAATTTATTTAAAAAAGTAATTTTTTAAAATTAACTTAAACTTGTAACTTATAATTTTTTTTAGCAACAATCCAAACATTTCCTAAGTAAGGCACGAATTGCGATGTACCAAAGGACTAAATTTTGGTGAAAACTCTCGGCGAGATGAAAAGGAGCTTTCGTAGAAACTCGTTTTTAGAATGAATTAAGAAAATTCTTAGAAAATTTTTTAAAAAAATTTTAAAAACAATTCTAAGACGTTTTCAAAGCTCTAATATGATTTACAAAAAATTATAAGAAACTCATGAAATTTTTTTAAAAACTTGTTTCTCGTAATTTTAGTATTTTTCAAGCATCCAAATTTTATTATCTAACAATACTATGTAATTTTTAATAAAAGTCTTTTGTATTTTATTCATCATAATAATATTTTAAGTACTTTATATATATATATATATTGAAAATTTTAATATGTTTTATAAATATTATATTTAATTTTATACTACATAGTATTTTTTATGTTTTTAAAACCACATTTCATGCTTTTATTTTTTTTTTTTAATATTTCCTGTTTCGCCCCCTTTTTTTTGACAACCATAAGCCATACATACAGGTGTCAAATACGCACCCCATTCTTTTGTCCGCCCAAACCACCCATTCTCTGTCCCCCAGATTCAATAATTATGTGCCATACCTTCCCCATACCTTCTTCCCTCTCTTTAACACTATCATGGGTTCCTTGGATTAGGTGGGACCGCCTGCCCATGTGATGCCCACGAGAGGAGTTCCCCCCTCAGCCTTCACATGTACTTCCACGCGATATTTCATGTGGAAACTTCTCACAATTCACGCCAAAATTTACATACACAAAATTTAGGGGTAATTAATTACACGTGTTCAGTCCAAATCAGATAATTTACTTCATTTAAAAGTAAACATATAATCCTGAGTTAAATTTATTTATAAGATAAATAAAAATTATTAAATTTAATAAAAATTTTATCATAATAATATTTTTATTATTTTATATCTTTAAATTAAAATATTAAAAAGACAACTGAACTCGTTTATGCCAAAATAACAGGTTAATTTTTTGAGATGTTTTTGTGTATTATTTCAACAAATTATCTTTTTGATTTTTTAATTTAGAAATATAAAATGCAAAAAATATCTTTATGACAAAATTTCTATTAAATCTAACAGTTTCTATGAATTTTGTAAATAAATATCAACATAAAGGAGTTTTGTATTCACTTTTAAATCACATAGAATAATTTAATTTTGCTTCAAATCACAAGAAAATAAAATATAATTATACCTAAAATTTAAGCAAAATTCCTGAACCATATGAGGTGATTGAATCTAAGTCTTTTACTTTAAATAAAATATTTAAAATAAAAACACTTAATTACAAAAATACAATCATCACATCATTTCAGCAAAGTTTTATACAAAAATTGCATTTTTCATGCATTGTACTTATATATGAAATTCACTTGCAAATTTTTTTTTTTAATCATGACAAATGGCTGTCTCTAGATGAACTATTATTGAATATGACATCTTTAAAAATAAATATGCTGTTTTCGTAACAATCTTATCTTCTTTCATCAAGAACTTATCCCGTTAATATTTAAAATTATCCCGAACAAATCTTTGTTTGATAAAGACTCTTAAATTTGTCTTTTACTTGGTACGAGTACAAAAGAAGCTTACGATGATAGGGTTAGATTTTTTTGCAGTCATATTCTTCTAGTAGAGTCTTTGTCAAATGCGTTCCCTATTCTGCTCCCCACCGTACCAAATATACGAGTGGTATGACAGGTGCTTGTGCCAACAGCCAACCATATGTAAATATCAAAACAAAAAAGATGGTAAAAAAATGTTATATGGTTAATGAGAAAATTATCAAACAAAATTAATTTCACACCTACATATATCAATCCAACTCCTTAAATAAAGAAAAAAGACAGTGAGTCCCATAAATATAGTTGCATATAGAGAAAAAAGAGAAGACAATCAGACATTAATATTAGTTTAGTTCAGCTCACAATTACCACTATCACTGCCTATTAATCATTTATTAGTCGTTCACACGCACCATTGTCATCACCATTACCTAGGACGGTAGCACCTAGCCACCACCTAGCACACTCACCACCACCACCACCACCTAGCACACTCACCACCACCATAACTGTCAGTCACCTTCACTCTCCACCGCCATCATTAGTCACCTCATCCATCACACAAAGCATTACACCAAATTTTTTTTTTCATTTTATTTCACAATATATTTATGTACAAACATACTTTCTTTTTTGTTCTTTTATGAAGAAAACATGTTTCTTTTTTTTTTTTTTTGTAAAAAAAAATATGATATTACAAAACGCCACCTAAATTTTATAAAAACCATAAAACCAATTTACTGTCACTCCCCACAACTCACAACAACCACTGCTACTCCTGGCCACCCACCCACTGACCACTGCCAAAAGTCTAAATTTTATGATGGCATTATTAACTTTATAAAAGCCAAAAGCCTACGTTAACGGCCGTAAAGCGTAAGCTTAATTAATTTTAGAGACAATTACGGATTTAAATAATTACTGCAAGTTAATAGGGTTCATACTATTGGCAGCCTGGTTAATTATGTTTAGTTACTTATATAATAGATAGATATGAAATTCTGTTGGGTGATTTTACTGGGAGATCTGTCTGTGGCCGTGAGAAACATATCAATGGGACTACTCAAAAAATCGACGACGCCTACCACCCCTCTAAGAAATTATCATCCCACAAAACTCACAAACTGAGCAAACCCATGTCCATTTTCATCTTTCCACCTCCTTTTGTAGCCATGAATGTGGGCAACACCACACCTCAGTGATGAGATTATTAGCTCTGCTTTGGCAAAACAATGAACCCCAAATGGACCTGGCAGTATCAGCTCATCCTTTAAGGGCCTGTTTGGTTAGGCTTTTTTTAAACTTTTTTAGCTTGGCTTTTTTTGCTTAACAAAATCAAAAAAGCTTGGAAAAAGTTGTACAAAACAGGCCCTAAATAGTTAGTACCACATTGTCAAGCTTTTGCATTGACAAACCGAATTTCAAACAAAAAGCTTGGAAAAAGTTGTACAAAACAGGCCCTAAATAGTTAGTACCACATTGTCAAGCTTTTGCATTGACAAACCCAATTTCAAACAAAATAGTATAAAAGAGTCACTTTGCAGTTTGAACCCATAGATGTCACTCACACATAATCATTTCCAACATTACTTCATGGATATTACAAAAATATTCGATTAATTCTTGTGTGTTCTAATCATTTATCAATTATCGTATTGGGAACCATAGAGAATATGATTGGGAGAAAGCCCAGAAATCTGTCTGTTCTTGGTCCAGTGAATCTTTTAGGTTGAAAGGAACTCTGAACCAAGTAGATGAATAGGGTAACATAAGCTAAAGTGCAACCACACAGCAATATCAAATGACATTTCTTATATAATCCTAATGGGCGTATAACCACCAAATTCTTCAGAGAAACGAAAAGCCAAAATCACTGTTCTACGACCAAACTCAGCCTCCATAAGCACAGAATTTTACGACCACGTTAAAGCACCCAACTGTTAATTACTTAATAGTAGTCTCCAAACACATAAATAGGAAAGGATGGGCATATAATCACCATTACAGAGGAAAGTTGGTAAACATAGATTTAGATTAAAAAACATACATCGAAGCAATAAGTTTAACTACAACCCTAAAATGATATATAATGAACCCTTGTTAATGGCATAATTTCGGTGTTTGTAGTATTCAGTTGAAATTTTTTATGCAATTATCTACGGACCATGAAAGGCAACCACCAAGTTTCAGCACACTTTTAAAACCAACTAAACGGTACCCCTTCAACCCCCTTTGTTGCATAAACCATGCACTAAATAGAAAATCAAACACAACGAATAAAGAACTTGACCTACTGCAACTTTTGCATGCAAAGGACTGTGAGGAAAACTGGCTCTTTTTTTCACTGAATCAGAATGAATAATGAATCACATAATAAAATTTAAAAGCCTAACAATTACAAGAAAGGGAGAGCACCAACCTCTAGACCAAATCTGTTGATTCTTCTTTAGCTTGGAACTGGAAGATGTTGATCCAAGATCTTGATTGGAAGTCCTAATTATGAAAAGAAGTGCTTCTAAGAGCATCGCACAGTCCAACCCAAGGATGCCTCCAGCAGCATTCTGAAAATTAGGATTAGAGAACCATCAAATATGATGTTACCAGACGAAGCAGAAAGATTAGAGACAGAGAAAAAGAAAAGAAAAGGTAAGAAAGGGAGAGGGCGAGGGGGGAAGAAAAAGAACACTCTTATGAGCAAAAGGGAATAATGCTTAGCAGTTCCGAGGAGATAAAAAATAAATAAATAAAAAAAGAGCATGTAAACTTAGCATGGGCTCTCTGAAGGTACCATAACAGGACTGTGGCTAAACAACGCTCTGAATGCAGCATACCCAACCAAATAGCCAGCAAACTTTGTCAGCACAACATGTAAACCTGTAAAGGTGTAAGAGTGAGGTTAGATTAAAAACATACAGATGCAGAGTTGAGACAAGGCATATTAAAAATAAAATCAACAGCCTGAATTTGGGAGGTGGCATAAAATTAACAATGCACAACTCAGAAAGCCTTAATCCCAAAGCACAAGATTAGCAGTAGACAATAAAAATAGATGCAGTCAGAGGATAGGAAAAACCAGAATATCACAATATTATACAAACTCTAAAACTAAAAATGCAAAAACCAAAAAGGAGAAAAAAAAAATTGCAAATACCAAGAATCACATTTTTTCTTTTAATATTCAATACATAATCAAGTAACTCGAGAAGTAAAAAGCAGTCCATATAAAAATAAACTATACCATTAACACTGAATGGGTATAGTTTGAAACTTACAGCCAGAATCACAAGATATCCCCAGAATAAGAAAGCTTTGAAGCAGCAAATATGCAACGAGTTCCAACTTCCAACTCAAGAAAAAAGATAATGCCCACAATTCTTGATATCAAAGACAACAACAAAAATCGAATTATGGATATATGTTAAAAATATCATTTGATCTGTTTCAAAACCCTTCACCAATTATCGTCTGTGTCACACAACTTCCAGATGTTCTCCAGAGTTCAAGCATTCCCAATCAACTACCGTCATCCCTAGATTTCATTAATTCATTTTACTGTCTACACCAGAGGTACGGTAAGTCGTGATTCACGTGACCTACGGTGTAAATTCGATGGACATCAAAGCATGGATCAGTGCCACATTTATTTTCCTTTATGCGGATGTGAATGTTGTTAAATTCGAATTTCAATTGTAAAAACCATAGCCACTTAATAGGATGATGATAAACAACAGAACAAAAAGGAAATAAAGTCCTCACCATAACCTAGCTGATCTTTGTAAGACGAGAACGGCTCATCAGTGCCCTTCTTCGGCGGAATGTCTTTCACAAGCTCTTCATATGTTTTCCTCTCCGTTACTTCCTCTATCTTCCTCAATCTCGCCTTCAATTCCTCACTCTGAATAAGTTCCACATTACCACCACCAAATCAAAATCATCACACATAATTTTACAGAATCCAATTAATTTTCTCGGGAACTAACGGATGGGGAAAAGCAAACTCTCTCTGACCTTTCCTCTGGGTTTGGGGCTGGTGAAGATGAAGTCGGATCCGGAAAAGAGGCAGAGGAGGTCGGGTTGGGTAGACGGTTTGGATGCAAACCAGACGGATCGGAGGGACTTGTAGGGCACGGAGGGTCGGACGGAGAGGTCGAAGGCGGTCTTTCGGAGGTCTTGGGGCAGAAGAGGGTCGCCGGAGGCTGCAGTCAGGAATGAACTAATGGTCTCGGTATTGGATATGATGAGCCCGCCGGTCGGGTTCGAACATGGATCGCCGGTCATTGTGGATTGCAGGCCGCACCAAGAGCCATTTTACATAGAGAGAGAGAGAGAGAGAGAGAGAGAGAGAGAGAGAGAGAGAGGATGCAGAAATTTGGGTTGGGATGAGGAAAACGGGCCTAGAATCGGAGGACCCACTAAGTTTAGGTCAGGTGGACCAGGATTGGGCTTGGATTGGGCTTCAGAGTGGCCTTGGTCCTTTTAAGGCAATTTTGTTTTTTTTTTTTGGGTTTACTCTTCTTTTTTCTGGTTCTTGTCCCTTGGATTCAACCATATGGTTTACAATCAAATCAATAAACTGGTTTTAGCAACAGAAATTTAACTATTTTCGCTATACTCTTTGGTCTATTAAAATGAAGGCAGTTGCTAGCATCAGCCTGATGCTAGTGGTTCTCTAAAATGAAACACTAGGGTTAGAGTAGAGTTTAAAAATTACCGAATTCAAAATCATTTTAACTATTTTCACAATCCTCTCTCTCACGTAGATAAAACTCATCATGCACCCTGTCAAAAGACTATTTTTTTTTGTTTTTCTGGTCATAATCTTACAATTCTAAGTACACTTGTGAGATATTTTTTCCCTTAATAGCCTATTTCGAACTTTGGAGAGGGAAGGGGAAGAAAGGAAAATTTTTAAAATTTTTGTCCTTTGTGGTTTGATATTACCTAGGAGAGAAAGGAAAAAAGAAAAAAAATGGAGAGAAAAAAACTATTCACTCTCTCTCTTATTTCCATTCACTTTACTTTCATTTTCTTTTCAAAACGAAACATGTATTCATTTTCTCTTTTTCTTTCTTTCTCTTTCCTCTCTTTCCTTTCCCAAAATCCAAACAAGCCATAAAAAATCCTCAGGAAGCAGAAGTTACAAAAAATGGTAATAAGGATTTATAAACTCTGTGATTATCAGTAGTAGATGTTTGGTATTAGGATTATTAATCCTACGTTTTGATTTTCTAGATTGGTGATTATCCCATTAAGTTAGTGTTGCTATGACCATATCAATTGTCAACACAAATAAATAAATAACGGTAAAAGTGAAATCAGATTTTAAAAAATTAAAAGTCAACAAAGGGAAGAGTCATTCAACAGTTGGGAAATGGAGATACAGTATAGCATGTGTTCTGAATAGTTGATAACTATTCATGTGGATGATTTCTGTGGGCAAACCAAAAACCACACGCCAACTCTACTGCAGAAGGTATGGCATTTTACATGGCCGGTGTACTTTGCATACTGCCTCATCCCTATATATATATATATACACACGCACTAGTGGGGAGCCCGTGCCCTTACACGGGCTAGTTGTCTTTGACCAAAATTTTGAAGGGTAAAGTGTTCGAAAATACCAACATGGAAGAGGTCAATAAATTTCAAGTCAAATTTACATGATATTTAAAGAGAATGAAAATCAGAGGGTACATCTTTGTTAGGAAAGAGACATTCAATATGTCTGCAATTCCATTACATGCAAATATGCAACGCAAGTGCAATGGATATAAGTTAAATACGCTCTGCTGCATATGACCTTATCTTTCGTGGTTTAGTAATTAAATATCTTACCATTATTAGTCAGTTTAAACCTCTTATGATGAATTAAGAGGTACAAGTCAAATTGCAAATACAAAATAAAGTGACTCATGGAGAAGGGAAAGCAAGTGAACTAAGCAAGCTAATATGAAAAGGATGGAAGGGGGAGGAAGTAAGCCTTGCAACAAAAAGAAAAATTATCCTCTCATTTGTTCCTCTAGATGCATGAAGAGACAACAGCAAAATCTTAAAGGAAGCCATCCCCAAGCATCATCTTTTCTCTTCCCATGTTGCAAATCAAATTGAGTCTACAAGATAAATCCTTAAACAATAGAAACAAAGGAGGAATCAGCAAGTTAAGAGGCAAAAAGCCTCTTGGGGTTCCCCAAAGAGGAAAACTTCAAGAGAGCTCAACAAGGATTCTCTGCAAATAAGTAAAAGGAGGGGTGTATTTTTTATTTATTTACTTTTTTTTGATTGGGGGGGGGGGGGGGGGGTGGAGGGTCATTTTCAGCATAGGATGCATTCTCCCCACTCTAAAGAAAGGCCTTAGAGTCCCATCATTGTGGTGGAAAATGATTCTTCTCATACTACAAATGGTACCCTCTCACCATGGGCTCATCTTCCATTAATTAAAAAATACAAGAAATAATTCTACTGTTTTTTGTTGTATTGGTTTTGTAATCATAAGTTCTATAACTGAACCAGATTAAGAAATGTAAAAATGATGTCAAGCATTAACTTGGTACTCACCTATCAAGCTGAAGGCTTTCCAGAGAGAGAGCAAGAAGTTGAGGATTCCTACTACATGACCAATACAACATTCAGATATGCAAAGCAGGAAAAAAAAATCATAGTGTTTGACACCTGATTCTAGAAGATAGTGTAAAACAATTCAGATTATTCAAGAACTCAAATTCCGCAACAACCAGCCTTCATGATACTCAAATCAACTCAACTAAGCCATTATGATATTTTCATAATTTTCAACCTGAATTTTATTTGCTAGTAGAATGCAGAAAAGAATACAAAATAGGCAACTTTCATAAACAAAATAGTTCCTTTCTTAACCAAAAATAGTTGGTTAAGAAATATATACCTTCTAAATACTTCTACAGTATTTCTCAAAATGTACTTAGTCTCCTCTAACCCATAATTTTAATTTAACCTCCTTAAAATGCAACATTTGCAGGTTTCAAATGAAAGCATCATGCTTCAAAAAAATCATCCCAAATGATTTCAGACCTAGAACACAACTTTCTTTCTATTTCTTTCTCTACAGATTCTTATCTTGGGGGATTTTATTTGTACTACCTAGGAAATTTTAGATTAGCAGTTTTCGTTTGGTTTTCTAAAAAATACATACTATGCAATAACCCAAAATTAAACATTACTACGAAAAAGGCTACAAATATCAAGATCAACAACTATGATAGCGTTTTGATCAGTGGCTGGTTATAGAATTTTTTTTCAAAAAAATTTTGCCAAGTCAAGTTCATTAGCAAAAACACTACAAAAATGTTTTTTAAAAAAGAATCATACATACAGCAAGGACAATAGATGTATTTCAAAAACAATAATATTTAAACGGACAATTCAAGGTAAATAGGTTGAAGTAATAGTATAAAAAGAAATCTGAATACCTGAGAACCCAGTGTTCTGAATACTCTGTGTATAAGAAGCAACCACCAACCTAGATCAACTGTAAAAACAAGAGCAGTGAAAAATCTAAGTACGTATATACATAGTACATATGAGAGCTTCATAGAGAAAGAGAAAGAGAGTGGAGAATAGTTGGGCAGTGTTGTTCTCTCCAATGCTCTTTAAAGTTGCGATGATGAAGAACAACATACCCAAAAAAGAACGACAAAAGAAAAAGAAAATTTTGTTAATTTATTTACTGATAAACATTAAATATATTTGTGTATATATACATAGGAGTAGAAATTAAGAGCTATTGGTGTGACTGTTTTATTTGATCAATAGCGTTGTAAGATAAGTAAAGATGAAGGTATTAAGACTCCTATGGATAGGGTATGTTAATTATAATTCTTCTAGATAAGAATATTGTTAAAGAAAAGAAAGAAAAAAATCACAATTGTGTTGTTTTGTTTATCCATAAGAGAATCAATGACTTCATCATTGTTTATTATGTAATACTATTGATCATATTTGTTTAAAGAGCCAAAAATAAAAATAAAAATTAGAGCAAATATTAGATCAAGCAAGGAAAAGTAGTTAGATTGAAAGGAGTTGATGTGAAGAATTTATTGATGGGATTCTTTTTAAAGAAGTAAAAGTATAGAAAACATATTGTAGATGTTTATATTGGCTCATATCTATATTTGTAATGAAAGGCTGATCGCCATAATTATGGTTGCAACAATGGTTGCCAATTAGAAGCATCAAATAGTTAATGTCTGTTGGTCATTCAAGTTACCTTACCAACAATTAGGCGAAAGCTTTATCATCTCTAATTTGGAGTCTATATCATAGCCAAATAAACTTTTTTGAGGCAAGAAGAGGTGAATAGTCATTGCAAATTCCAAACCAATCTGAAAAAGCACTATAGAGAGAGATATTAGATAAAGCAAAAAAACAAAGCCAAAGCACTATAGAAAAACCATCTCTTGCATCTCTCTGACATTGATATGCTATCATCTAGCGCTGTGAAACAGCAACATGGGCAATCCAAATCCACACGACATCCTGCCAAAGCAAAAATCAACCTAGAGAAGACCACTTCATTCCACAATAGGAAGCCAACAAAGCATCGGCATATCGGTTTAGTTGAGGGCAAAAATCGTAACGACACTATGCAAGTACTCCAGAGGTTATGTGTCGCAATTTTAAATGAACCTCAAGGGCAAAATCATCACCGAAAAATGGTCTGATCATACAACTACAATAAAAGGGCAACGAAGTAAAATTGTAGAAAGCATATTCTACATGTTTATATTGGCTCATATCTGTATTGGGTGATGAAAGGTTGATCGCCATAATTGTGGTTGCAACAATGGTTGCCAATTAGAAGCATCAAGTAGTGAATGTCTATTGACCGTTCAAGTTACCCTGCTAACAATTAGGCAAAAGCTTTATCAACTCCAATTTAGAGTCTATATCATATCCAAATAAATTTTTTTGAGGCAAGAAGAGTTGGTCTGTGTTGAGCAGGAAAAAAAATAATTCTAGCAAGAGTTGAATTGGTCTGTACCACAACTGCATAGCAACGAAAGAGGGAGTAGGTGGGAAACGACCATTTTGGCTACAATAATATGAGACTTCAGCTAAGGATTGACAGAAAAATAAACTAAAAATGTTATTCATATATAAACCAATGAAAGTGACAAAAAATGGAAATAAGAAGAATGGAAAACAAAAATGAGCAATGTTCTAATGATTGTCTAATATAAATGATACGATGCTATTGATTGTTATGTGTGAATTTTAGCTTCTAATGTGATAAAATGTATGTATGTGTTCTGGTTTGCCATTATTCAGATTCATTAGAAGATAATGTGATGAAAGTTGCTTCATACATCAAAAGCTAAAGAAAAAGCAACTAATAGAATATTAAAACAATTCTCAGTAGGAACAAAATTCTATTGTTTATCTTATATATATGAACCATTATGGCATATACATTATAGGCAATCAAAGGAAGTTTTCAGTATAACGTAAGGAACATTGGCAGTTACATAAGTTCATTATATTCTTAATAACACTATCAATGTTTATACGCTAATATTAACATGTCAAAAGAGACAAAAGAAAGCTTCCTTATGTTGCCTGCAATAAAAAAGATATTACAAAAATTATTGTCTTCCAGTTGTTAAGGAAGAAGAGCAGCACAAATGCAAGCTCTCTATATAGATATGTACATATTATTTACATACTTATTTTACACATTGTTAGATTTGTTTTCTTTTTTGTCATGGAAGGACATTTGGAAATGAGCTTTCCCTTGGAATATCTTCAACAGAGATGATGTTTAGCTTTTGACGAGTTTCTTCTTGAATTTCATATTGATAGGTTTTAGCAGAATTAAAAGCTATTAAGTGGCTGAAATGTCTTTGAATACCTTGCATCAATGATTTCATCCTAGTTACAAATGGAATGAATTGTATGTTTGTTAGTATTAAGAGTTATATTGATATAGATGTTGTAATTATAGTTTTTTATGATATAATAAATAAACAGAAAGTTCAATTGGTGGTGAAAAAACATGGAGTTTATATAACATTAAAACATGATCAAACAACACAGAATAAATGAATACCAAATCAACTAAGAAAAAAGCCATCAGAATGAGTGAAACTGGAACAAAAGAGATAGTTTGTTTGATTTGTTAAAAATTTCTAGTGAGTGAGACCATCGATATATAAGAAATAAGAAGAATGAGGTAGAGGTAGTCAAGAAGCTCCGATGGTAAAAGAGGAGAAAAAAAACAAAAAAATGTGAACTGTACAGCACATTTGAGGTAAGATTAGATGATACTGAATAAACTACAAGAAATATCAAATTAACTAAGAAAATAATAGATTTTAAGAAGTGAAAACTTAGACAAAGCAAATATTTCATTTCATTTGTTAAAAATTGATAGTGAGGGAGTACCACAGTTATGTGAAAAATAAGAAAGAACTTACAGGTAGTGAATATAAAGAAGCAAATAATAATAAAAGGAATATTTTTGAAAATATATCATCATAAAAAGTACTATAAATGTAGCTACATACCTTGGCTCTGCTACAACAAATTGATGATTACAGTGGATGCAATTAAAGACCCTGCCATATTCTACAACTATGTTTTTGAAACATTTACCACAACTCATGTACCAGAAGCTTTGATCAAACTTCGCTATGGATACCGAAGCTTTAATCCAGAATGGTTTCTATAATGGTAAAAAGTTTAGTTAGTTAGAGACAAATAAGTAATAAAGAAAAAAGAAAAGGACTAACATGGTGATTAAAAGGGATATTGATCATTACATTATCCTCCACATTTGTAATCTCAGTGATAGACACCATGTCCTCAGCCTTGGAAAATCCAAGTTTGGCAAGGGAAGACAAGAATGCATCATCAGTAAGTAGAGCTTTCACTTGATTTTCGTTTTCGACAGACCTTTGCAGTAGAGAAGAACAAAGAATGAAAAAATGAAAGAGGAGATGATTTTGCTATTAGTTTATGTAATTTTATGTAAGCAGTAGAAAAGAACAAATGATAAAGACATAAAATAAAAAATAAAAAAAAAAGAAGAGTAGCTGTGCTATTATTTTTTTATTTTATTTAAAATTACCATGCATGCAGTTCATATGCTTCACTAAGAGTGGGATTTATCAGGAATGAACTGGATGATCTGGTAGATAAAGATAAACTTGCAAAACTCATGAGATTGCTATATTATTGAAAGAATTTAATATTCTCCACCAAAAGTGTAGAAAAAAAGGATGCATATTGGCCTACCATTGAAGGATACAACTTCAAGGAGTATTGCAACCACGACAGGGAACGAGTATATAATTTCTTCTATGGCAAGACATTTATTTGACACAAATTGATCCGACATTGTATGCAACAGTGGTTTGGATCTAAAATATCACAAGAATTGGAATTTAAGAGAAAATAATAGAAAAAATTAATGTTGATGATTATTGTTTGAAAATTTGGTCTGTGAATTTAAAAAAATTAGGATAACCATTAAGGGGAATAAATATCTTGCATGAAAATAATAGTAATAGGTTGAATTTTTCTCTTAACTGATGAGCAGGATTTCTCGAATAGTTGATGGACCATTCCTAGTCTCTATCTGTCTTGTTGGGAAGATTTTTATTGCGAGTGCAATTACATCTGTGAAATATAATTTCTATTGATAATAATGTAGGAAAAACAAAGAATAAATATTTTGCAAGTGTAATATATATTTTACTGATCTGTGAAACTACGTCTGTATATTTTGAAAGATCAAAAAATAGAACAAAGGTAAATTTGTTTGTGATCTTGCTATCTTTAACATCAATGGCTTCTTAAACAAGAGTTCTGTTATTGATGATCCACTGGAGATGATTTTCAACAAGTTGATATTTTGGTAAGATTGGCTTGACTATAGCATTAGAAACATAGTACCATTTTAATAAGGCAAGCAAATTTTCAAATACTTGAATATCACGTCCAAATATAGTTGCTAGCACTCTTGTGCCCTGCATGAAAAACTAAAGGTTTTAAAGGTATTAGGAATTTGCATTAATGTAAAAATAATGTAAGTGAAAAGTGGCATTGTTTACTCTGGAGTCTCCAAATATGAATCTCTATATACTTCTTTGGACTTGATTATGAGGTACAAGGATATCCTTTTTCAAGAACACAAATTTGGACTATCCAGTTCTTGCTCTTTTTAGTGATCTCATCAATGTATTTTAATTGTGCTTCCATTTTGAATGTACTATGGCAAAGTAAACTATAAATTAGAAATTTAGGACTATTACTCAACAAAACAAGTATGTTGAGTGAAAATTACACTTTTTCTTTGTTCTAGTCTTCACATAGATCTTCAATGATTAAATTTTTTGAAAAACCCAAACCACTACATACACATATGCTCATAACAACAACAGATGCCTATATTTCACAAGCCCTTAAACAAATGCTAATTTTGGAAATCCAATTTTTAGAATAGCTTGCCATCTAGCATCAATTACTGTTATCTACGATCTCAATTTAGCAGCTACAAAGTAATATAAAATAATTACTCACAAAATTTTTTTACAGGCAGTTATCATTTGATCCATAAAAAGACAAAATATAGGTGACTAAGATAGAAAACATTTAAGACTACATAATTTGAAAATGTCAAACACAAAAATTAGTAGCTTGAAAAATTATAGTATTTTCTAGTTCTAACTTCTCATAATTGAAGGCAAAGAAATTTGAAATGATAATAGAATTTATATGAATTTTTTTTCTTTCTTCTTCTTTTTTTTTTTTTTTTTTTTGTAGGAGGAAAGACCTGGGGTAGGGATAAGAGATTCTAATGATAGGAAATTAACTTTAGAAATAGAAAAAATAAAAGAAGTCATTCTAATTCAGAATTTGTAACCTCACAAAGGTTTACATTTTTTCTTAGCAATATCTCAATCAATCAAAAGAGACAAGACAAAGGAATAGAAAATTTTAACAAGGAATAATAAGAAGAAATATGCACCATTGAAACAAATATAAAAGCAATATCTTTTTAATCAAAAGAAAAATGAAAAATACTCATAGCTTGTGAACAGAATAGAAAAGAAATCACAACCAATTAAAAGTAAAAAGAAAGCACTTCACAATTTAACTCTTACCAAACTGTATGCACAATTTTCTATTCTGAAAAGCAGCAATGAAAATATTCTTAAATGCCCCAACACACTGTGAATATTAAGAGAAATCAAAAGTTGTACTCACAAAAAATACCATAGAAAGAAAACAAAAGATTACAGCCATAAACACAAAAAAAAATAAATATATATATATATATATAGAAGTAAAAGCCATGATTAATTTCAAATCATTATTGCAAATGATTACTTCATATTAAAAGTATAAAAGGAGAATGCATTTCTTGCAAATATATAAGTGAGTAGTTCACTTCAAAGTACACTAGGAAAAAAATAAAAGATGCATACCATTTATGGAAACATATCAAACGTGCAATCAGAAATGTCAAACATTGTGCACTAATTCTAACAATTCTTGGTAGGCAATATTTTTTGTACAATCACTATTAGAGGCATCAGTAGAAATAGACTTTATAAGAAATTTAATAGATTCAGCATTTTTTGCTCTCAATAAAGCAACATACAATTGACTATGTGAAAAAACAGGTTGAGGCTAGTATATTCCCACATAATCCAAAGTTTGTTCCTGAGCTTTATTAATTGTCATTGCAAAGCATAATCTCACTGGAAACTGTTTTCTTTGAAACGCAATAGGATATTTATCAGTATTAGATGGTTGTAAAGGGATTTGAGGTAAAAAAAACTTTCTTTTGTCTATGGTGTCCCACAGCATTCTCTGCATGTATCATGTTAGGTTCAAATTCTCAACAAATTAGGCGTGTCCCATTACTTAGGCTTTCAGGGGGATTAATATTTCGTAACAATATAATTGGACAGTTTGGTTTTAAGACCAACTTGTGAAGAGGAAGCCCATTTGGAGTTGAGCTATTTAAAAAATCTTCATGTTGCCCTTGTTCACTTGGATCCAATGTTTTATCAAAAGTCTTATACTCTATTATGCTTTCGGGAAATCTATCAATAAAAATATTATTTATCGCATCCACAAAATCATTTTTTGGAGCCAGTATTGCCCGATGTATCATAAGCTCTAAGTTATCAACATAAACCTCTAAATTTGAAAATACAAAATTTATGAGGAGATTCAAAGAATGTACATCATCTATGTATGGAATTTATCATTTGTGATGGCAACTTTATTTCATCTTCTTTGATAACGGGCTCTGTTCCATTACCAATACGTAATAAAAACTCACAAAATGAATTATCAAACTTGGCTCTCATATTTTCTTTCAATTTCATTTTTTCTAATACATCCCATAATTCTGATCTAAGTAAGCTCGCGTCAATTGATTCTTCTCTTGTTGCTTTAGGCATAACAGGTAAAACTTGCCTAAAATCTCCTCAAAAAACTACTATTTTTTCTCCAAAAAGTGGTTGAGAGTCATTCACATTTTGCAACATTCTATTGAAAGCTTCAATAGACTGTCTTCTTGCCATAGTTGCCTCATCCCAAATTATTAATTTGGCAATTCACTACAGTTTAGCAAGCCCACTCTGTTTGCTGACATTACAAGTAGTAATGTCATCAATGTTAATTGGAATCTTGAACCGAGAATATGTAGTTCTACCGCCATGTAATACAAAAGTAGCTATGCCTGAGGTTACAGTGGTAAGAGCAATAAAGCCTTTTGATCTAATCATAGAAAGAATTATATGGTATAAAAAAGTTTTGCTAGTTCCACCAGGACCATCAATGAAAAAAGAACCATGATTTTCTGAGAACACTCTATTTAGTATAATATCATATGCTTGTTTCTGAGCACTATTTAACATTAATGCAGCAAGGATATCCTCTTCAAATATAACAATGTTCAACTCATCTTCTATTTGTTTTGATGCTTCTACCTCTTCATCCAAAGTTATTTGATCATTTGTAATACCATAAGAAGCAATATTCTTACCCATTGATTCAAGTGTGAAATTTATACTTTGGAGAGTCTTAATCCTAATATGTCGTCTAGTCATGCCAAAAACATTCTAGTAATCTTCAAACATAAGAACTTCAAATTTCTCCCACAGGATCTTAGGATTGCTAGGATTGCAATAAACTAATATTGTTGCAAAGAGACAACGTAAAGTAGAAGACATTTGGTACATTGCTGCCTCTTGTAAACACAATTCCAAACTATTGTCAGCCTCTAAAAGACCATGTAATAGGGTAGCCTCACAAAATGATACAACTTCAACATAATTAACAATTTTCAATGCATCAAATGGTGTAACTCCTTGAACATGATTCAATAACAACCTCAAATAATAACGCTCACCTTCAATAGGATTTGCTATGACTATCCTACCAATAACATTGCCATTTTTTTCTTCGAGTCCAGATTTTTTTCTATGAGTCCCAAACAAAATGTTGTGGAAATTCTCTATACAAATAGTTTGTTGCTTCTGTGTTCACTTTGTTCATAAAAAAATACTCAGTAAGCATTGTTTTTGTTAACATATCATTATAAGCAATGTAACTAAGATTGTCAAACTTTCTAAAACTAACCACCTGGTGATCTTCTAAATGCAACTGTAAACTTATCACTGCAGGGCGCATCTCATTTAAGAGAAAATTGTAAATCTACCTCATTGCTTCCGGAGGAGATATCCACCTAGCAGATTGGAAATGTTCAATTTCATCAATATCAGTGGTTCCCTGTTCAAAAACTACATGAAATGCAACTTTATCGTGCCCTTTTATATATGTACTTGTATAAGTATTTTATTGCCTTAATGGTAGAGCACACTTCAACATTAATATGGCAGTCAGACTTTGCTAACAAATAAGGATTATATGGTATGACCTATTATTATCTAAATATGCACCACGAACTTTTGCTTGTTGCCCATCATTACGACGCCTATACAGTGGGTATGAATCTTTTCCATGTGATGTAACAGAACAGAAATCCTTGGGATAATGGTTTTTACAAAATCCACATTGTTTCATGCATACATTATTTGGATTTAAATCACCACAAGGCCCATGAATCATATGCCTAATAACCAATGCATAAAGATGTGAATTATGCTCTTTGTCAGGAAGCTCAACGCATACAAATCTATCATATAGATTAGTTGACATTAACTTAGCATTGTGCTTAAGCACTACTAAGAAGTGAGCATGTGACAAGCCTCTTTTTTGGAATTCAATAACATAGACATAAGTAGCCATAGGTCCAAATATTTCTTTTTTAAACAGTTCATTGTTTTAGTTGCTCTAGTTTTGCTCTAAAAACATGTGCAACTAAGTCTAATCTATTTTGTGCATCCTCTCCAGGTCGCAACTCTGCCTTAATCTTTGGCCATGTTGGATTGCAAGTCATTGTTAAAAACAAATAAGGTTTTTCAAATCTCTGAACCAATGCCATGGCATCTACATAGCGGCAATGCATATCTCTTGGGCCTCCTATAGATGTTGCAGGCAAAATTATGCGCCGGCCTACCTTACATGCACAAGTTTCTCCTATAGTAACACTATCAACAATTCCTTGATAAAGTTCAGCCTGAATCCCATGTTGCTTATTTCTGAAATAATCAAGCCTTTAGATCTCAATTTTGATATACATGTCAACGACAAATTGTTGCAAGAGTCGACTCGAACATAAAAGAACAGATTTATCATTTGGTCTTATTTGTAACTTATAACTATAATACTCATGACAAGACACTGATCCCTTGGTTTTTTTTGTGTCTTTCCAAAACTAAAATTTTATAGAAGAAAGAGAATTAATAATGTATGCTAGATAAGTAGAATTTATTATAAAATTATGATTAAGAAATTACTTTTTTTCTCTTTTGCAATTACTTCAGCAGCAAACATCATTTGATGTGTATCAACCAAGAATTCACCTTCACACAGTTTTGAATTTTTTTTCTTTATCTTTTGTATTCCTTGATGCCATCTAGTATTACCAGAAGGAAACAACAATGGGTATTGCAGTGGATCATAACAACCAAAATAATATTCTACTTTATGACTGAAACCACAATGACCATAGACAATAATATCTCGTTCTTTACGTTCTACACTATTATCACCTTCAATCCATATTCCTACCACTTGTGAAGCTAAAGGAGTATTATAAACTCTTTGATCTAAGCCAACATCTCTTCTTATAACAATTTGTTAATTTTTCAAATTAGAAATATTAGCAAGACTTCCGAAGAAAGTAGCATATGAATTAACTTTTAACACTTCAATCAGCCTAGATAAAATATTAGCATTCATTTTGTTTGAAAGGCTTAATCGATTATGTACTTCATGATCCGTATCAAAGAAATAAAGCTGCAAATATGAAGGATAAGAATCTACTGGTAAAAGTTCATTAATATAATGATACATTTGTCCTTGAGCTCTGAATGTATATATGCCCTTGTTCCTATGGCATAGGTCTTTATCATATTTGACTCTAAATGATATGAACGCAAACGTATTATTATACGTGCGAACATATTTTCGAAATTCAATAGAACCTTTTAATCCCAAAGTATACAAATTGTAAAGATCAGTAGAAACTTCATTAGAAACTAATGAAATACTTCCATCAGAGCAGCAAATACTCTTAGGCTCCAAACAAAATCTCTTAGCTTGGCAGTGGCCGCATGATTGTATAACAGGTAACACATCTGCGCAACACGATACATTATCCACAATATTATCACTATTCCTCTTTCGCCCTATAAAGAATCAAAGTTCCAAATATTTGGTCAAATATGAATAAATACTTCCTTTAATGTTACCTTTTGCATATTATTAAAAAAAAAATTACCTTGTATACACCTCTTTTTTTTGTTTACGGTACGTGTCATCTCTGCAGATCATCCACATTTTAATAGGATCCTCAATAATATAATACATTGGTTCTTCTATATTGTGGTCATCTTAAAGTAGAAACTCACCAACACAAGATTTGTCATTTTCTATGACGCCAACATCTGCATCTTCTAGAAGATTGGAGGATCTAATATGTTTCTTTGGCTTGAGATTGTTGTTTTGCCAGTTGACAAAATATTGTAACCATTCATTTGACATAACAGGATCAAAAGTTTGGGATGATGATGATCCTATCAAAGTTTTAATTATAATTGATATTACTATCAATTCGTAAAAGCCTCGAGGACTATATATAACACAACTTTGCTGGAAAAGACACCTGTCTTGATTACCTATTTCTAGTGTAATGTAGTAGTTCACTTGGAACATTCCTTTATCCATGTGATTGCATTGTGAAGCGCACAAATTTTGATTTGCTAACAAAAATATCATAAAAGAATTACAATAAGTATATTATCGTAAATTAAATAAAATTATGAAATCATACATTAGTTTCTAAATCAACCTCAAACTACAAAGCGATGCCTGTCACTTCCTTAATCGAAGTATCTTTTATGATAACTCCCTAATTTTTTGATTGATAAACTGTAAACTCTTTTTGCCTATTCCTGAAGACATTTCTATCTGCGCATATTTATCATTGTTTGTTTAAAAAAATTCTTATCTTTAAATTAAAATATATATGATTCGTTATGTTGGGAAAAAAGAAACAGACTTTCTTGTTCAGAATTGATTCGCTCTCAAATGTGCAATTGAACTTGAGCTTTCCCGCAAGAGTACGGGTGTCGATCGAAGTATAAATCGACAAGTACCAATATCGTTCTCCCAAAGGATCGAGCCAAATATAGGCGTGACAAAAGTCAAAACAAACAACAAATGGGATGAATTAGTGAATTGCTTAGCAACTTGGAGTTATACTAAAAACAAGACCAAAAATCCTTGTATGGTGAGAGATTGTGAATTACTAAACTAAACTAATTACGCTTGAAATTGAAAGCAATTAATGAAGGGGCTTGATACAATTAATCAAATCTACCAATTCTCTACAAGTGTCCCAATGGAGGGTTTTGTAACTCAAATTAAGGATTCACTCCGCGGAACCTTAATTCGGAAGATTTAGACTATATAAGTGGGAATTCATGCTCAATTGGTTGTAATTGATGATCAATTGCTAAGAATCTTAAGTTCAATTCATCATTTGTGCAATGCCTATACCAATCAATGAATTGTGCATAGAAATTACCAAAAGTGATTATGAATCTAAGTTGTCTAAAGAATCACAACACAATTGAGATGAATTTGAAGATTTCATAAGATGAATCATTGAAGTGTATATACCTCCATTGAAGACCTTGAAGATCCTTGGTAAATCTTCACAATTGCATCCAAGGAAGGCTTAGCTACTTGATTCCATAAGAGTAAGCAAGAGTAATTGAAGATTTCTCATTGATTGTTGAAGAAAAATGTGTTTGCTTACAAAGAAAATGTGATGAAGTGCAAGAAAATACAAGGAAAATTCTATCTAACCCACTTTCTCTCTTTATATCTATTCCTAACAGAAAATCTAAGCTATATTTGATGATAGATACAAAAATCGCGGCATCTTTTGGTGATATAGATGCAAAACTCACGCAGATACAGCCGGTACTGTACGTACAGTACTGTTCAATGTACGTACGGTGAGCATACCGTACGTACGGTAAGGGCTACGCCAAATTGCCCTCTCTGAAGTTTGGTTTTGTGATACAGGCGTACGTACGCTAGAAGGAAACGTATGTACGTTTGGACCACTGTACGTACGGTGTCTCTTACTGTACGTATGGTCAATACGCAACTTGGCCATTTTGCTCCAATTTTCACCCGTTTTCTTGCAAAATACCCACAATCAGTCATTAAGACAATTATTACGCTAAAATAGAACATATATACAACCTAATTGAACTAACAATAACTACTTAGGGACTTTAGATTACACTTTTTAGAGTGTAATCAAACATGTTTCTTGCGTGCATAAGATTCTCTATTCCACCTCCGTACATCTTCTTTCTTCTCTTCCAATAGCAAAGCATACCTTTTCTTGAATCTTTATTTCTTTCCAACCTTCTATTTGCACTATCTATACAAACATAAATGAGAGTCTCATTCATTTGTTGACTACATTATTTGTTAATTTATAAATGACATTTATAAATTTCTAAAACAAGCTATTTACCATCATGATTACAAGGCATCGAAATTTTCTGTTTATCAAGTTTTCCCTGCGCATATACTTCTCTTTTTTTTGCTCGTTTTGCTAATTTTTGCTCTTCCGACAGATCAGCATACCTTTTTCTCACAACTTTACTCATTTGAATTGTTTGGTTTATCACATATATATCAGTATATGGTTAGAAAATAACTACAATGAACAAAAACACAAGACAAACCTCTTATTAATCTTACTCTTTGTGTAATCTTGGTAACAGAACTTTCTAATATTAGGAAGCATGAGATATTGATAAAGATGAACCCAACATAGTGCACCTAAATTTTTTTTTTTTTTGTCTATTTTGTATAACTATATAGTTCGTAAATATCATAAACATTCCTGCTCATTGGAAAACACCATCTTGCAATAGTAGATATGTAAAAAAAAAAAAAAAAAAAACAACAACAACAATAACCAAATCGAAAGAGAAATAATAAAAAGAAAGACCACTACCATTTGCAAAAGTAAGTAAACAATAGATATATTTGACAACTACCATCCAGTATGGAGATGGAGAAATGTAATAGGCAAATATTTGGAATGATCAAGAGTATTGAACAATAGTATAACATGCAGCCGAATTATAATTACCTAGCCACCTTCTAAATGCAGAAACTTGCCTAAAGCACGCAATATCTATCACCTGCCAAAAAAAAAAAAAAAATGCAAGTCCAAAAAAACGTTTCAAGAAGTGACAAATAAACTTCTGTATTATCACTAATAAAAAATAACAAACTAATTATACATTTTAACAAAATCTAAAAAGCCAACCACCACCATTAAATATTAAGTATAATGATGTATCACAAATAAATATACGAAAGAGAATAAATATAAATCTTCTTTTCATTTTAGCTATCAAATACAAATTCAGTGATACTTATCTGATCACTGGAAATAAACTAAATTAATGCACAAATACTGTGGGTTATGACATAGAAGAGCTAAATGACAAAACTTGATCGGAAGCTGAATGAGGATTTGCAACTATGAAACGAAAAAAAAAAACATGGGAAGAAAAATCAAAAATAAAGAAAATTCTAGATATTAAGTTTCTATTCAATCTTTATAGTTGCCCTAAGAAAATTTTCAAGAGCATCTGTCCTAAAGAAGTTTTCAAGAGCTGTATATAATTTTCTACTCTCCAAAATTTCATAATTTTGTGCAACCTTTTAAACCAATAGAAGAAAATGATCATGAAAGTATAACTGTTGAAAAAAGAACCCAAATATACAAAATAACAAATAGAATAAAGTAGTGATCAACAACAAAATAAAAATTAATACATCTTCATTCTAAGCCGAAAGTGTAAAGAAAAATAAAAAACAATGAATAAACCTAACATTAAAGAAACACTTCATTTGTGCAAAATTGAATATAAAAAAGTGGGAGGAAAAAATAGGACCCAAAAATTATGTAGGGATTAAGAAAATTTTTCAAAACTTAAGGTGGAGTTAATACACATAATTTATCATAAATACTGAAAAATCTATAGGATATAGGGTAATTTTTCAAAATTTGGGAGGTCGCCCACCCCTTTGGGCGTCCGCCACTGTCTCCCTCATTAGCATTCTCATGAAGTTGGTGGTGTGCCTAACACATTGGTAGTCTTGGTTTAATAGTAACCTAAGAAAAAGTAATCATAACATGAGAATTATGGTTCTTGTTATTCTTATTATCAATATTATCATTGGTCTCAAGTTTGAGTATTACTCAAAAATTACATGCCCAAACCACATTGGAGTGTAATTTTGTCCATGTAGCCTATAGATAATGATTTATTTTGACTCAAAAAGGATTTGGGATAGCCTACGCCATACCCACTTCAAAGGGTCCACATGCCATTACAAAAAAACAAAGGAAGCATGTTAAATATGCTATTGAAGCAAGCCACAAAGTCCATGGAATTAAGCATTTCTTCTTCTTCCTCCTCTTCTTCTTATATTGTTATTTTTTTCGTAGTTTTTATTTATTATTGTCGGCATAAGATATCCTTCACAATGACCCATCCATGTAATTGCAGGCAACCAGCACGAGAAAATGCAATGGTATCCCCTTTCTCTTACTGATTTTTTTTTTCAAAGAAGGGAAGAAAAGAGAGAGAGAGAGAGAGAGAGAGAGAGAGAGAGAGAGAGAGAGAGAGAATTGCAAATTAAAGACCTTGACTCAGTGTAAAAAAAAATCAGATTTACAAAAAATTAATACATCTTGACTCTCACCTAATAATATGCAGAATATTCCACCGAATCAAGTACTAGAAAACCCCATCGTCGAAGCCAAACTAAAAGAAAACAAATGGAATTCTTCAGACCTGAGAAATAACGAAAAAAAAAATAAACAAAAGGTTCAAAGGGTAGAGATGCTCAAGGAAAAAAAAAACACATAAACCTAATATCGCATGAACCAAGCAAAAGACCAATCATAGAACCCAAATTGAAGCACAATCAAAAGCGTAGAAAAGAAAATAATGAATAAACCCAACACTAAACAAACATTTGATTTCTCCAGAACTGTCTATAAAAAGCAAAGAGGGAAAAAATAAACCCAAACCAAATACCATAACTAAAAATAGAGCTGAGTAAACCAAACTAAATACCAAATGAAAGAAAGACAGACCCATCACAGAATCTAAACCCAAACCAAAGTATGAAAAGCACTACTGAAACACCTCAAATTTAAAAATCTCATCACAAAATCCATATAGAACCAAAGATAACAAAGCACTATAAATACATAAATACTAGATAAAAAAAAACACAAGCAGAACACCCATTAGAACAAAGCCTTGTCACACGTTAAAAGTTTCCTTCACATAATAAACAAACATATCCTAACCAAAAAAATTTCACATGCTGTACATACGAAAAAGGTCATGCAATCTACTGATTGAAAATATTCGACAAGTATGTACAATTCATCACATATGATTAAAAGCATATTCCAATATTTGTAATTAAAACATACAAGGAACTATCTGGGAACATCAAGATTACTCTTCCACTTGAATTTTTTAATTTTTTTTCAGTAAGTACTAATGCCACATCAAATGTTGCAACTTGTAGTGAGGCCTATACATTTAATGGCCATTGAAACTATATAACTTTTATGGATGAAAGAACATGCAAGGAGAGGGGGGATTTGACTACAAATTAAGCCCTTTGGACCTTGCCAGCTTAAACAAACAAAGGCCATCCCAATTCCTAATTCTGAATATTGAGGATCTGCTAACTAGTCAATCGATCCAAGTTTACCTCACATGGTCCAAATATATATCAAGTAACTCCCATAAAAATCCTACACATCTATCTTATCACTATAGAATGAAGATTATATCAGCGAAATTACTTCATCGACTGAAGTAGACCTCCAATCAACAACTTATTAAAAAAGGATAAGCTGTAAAAAGATCCGTAGATAGTAAACAAACATTAACAATAGCATAATCTAAAATATACATAGAAAACCTAAGAAATCAAGGGAAATACACAACAATTATTTTCATTATATGATTCAAAGGAAGAGGGACTCAAAGACAGTAAACACCCAGAAGAACACAATTCAAATTTCAGAGAGAGAGAGAGAAAGAGAGAGAGGGAGCAAGGTACCCAGAAGAGTAAATAATGGATAATCAATTAGTGAATTGAATCAACGCTCAAAGTTGAACTTTTTGGTGATGAACCCTTGTGAGAGACAAAGGCAATGCTAAAGAGAGAAAGAGAGAGGAAGAGGAGAAGGAGGCTAAAGTGAGAGAAAGAGAAAGACCTTCTCGCAAAAAATCAAATTTACCAAAAATTAATACATCTTGACACTCACCTAATAATATGCAGAATATTCCACCCAATCAAGTACTAGAAAATGCCATCGTCGAAGCCAAACTAAAAGAAAACAAATGGAATTCTTCAGACCTGAGAAATAACTGAAAAAAATAAACAAAAATTTCAAAGGGTAGAGATGCTCAAGGGAAAAAACACATAAACCTAATACCGCATGAACCAAGCAACAGATCAATCATAGAACCGAAATTGAAGTACAATCGAAAGCATGGAAAAAAAATAATGAATAAACCCAACGCTAAACAAATATTTGATTTCTTCAGAACTATCTATAAAAAGCAAAGAGAGAAAAAATAAACCCAAACCAAATACCATAACTAAAAATAGAGCTAAGTAAATGAAACCAAATACCAGATGAAAGAAAGACAAACCCATCATAGGATCTAAACCCAAACCAAAGTATGAAAAGCACTACCGAAACACCTCAAATGAAAAAACCCCATCACACAATCCAAATAGAACCGAAGATAAGAAACTACTACAAATAGATGAATACCAGATCAAACAAACACAAACAGAATACCTATTGCAGATTCCAAACCGATCCGAAAGACCACTATAGAGAGAGATATCAGATGAAGCAAAGAAACAAAGCCAAAGCACTATAGAGAAATCATCTCTCCTATCTCTCTCATTTGCTCTACTATCATCGAGTGGTGTGAAACAGCGACGAGGCCAATCCAAATCCACACATCATCCTGCCAAAGCAGAAATCAACCCAAACAAGACCACTTCATTCCACAATAAGAAGCCAACAAAGCATCGGCATATCGGTTTAGTTGAGGGTTAAAATTATAATGACACTATGCAAGTACTCAGAGGTTGCATGCCACAATTTTAAGCGAACCTCAAGGGCAAAATTGTCACCGAAAAATGGTCCGATCATACGACTACAATAAAGGGGCAACGACTCTTTTTATATATAGTAAGATATATTTAAGGGAGAGAGCAGTAAACGAACATGAGAAGCACACAATAGGAAAAGAGAAAAGAATGAAGATGAGAAGAAGAAAATAAAAGACATACAGAGCAAAGGTTTTAGACAAATGTTGATAGATACAGTTGCATTTATATTTTCTCTTATAATATAATGAAGTCTTAGGTAACCAAGAAGATCAACCTCTAATAATTCTAACAGAAATAATCTTAAAAATATTTGATAGTTCTAGAAGGACTAATTTTATTATATCTTGTGTTAGATTATATTTATATGCTTTATATTTCTTTTAATTTTATAATACGTTATCAGCACAATACTTTAACCAACTGAAATAAAGACTATATTTGTGTTCTTTTAAAAAAAAGTACTTCATTTTTATGTTTGAAATTAATATTTCAATGCTTTTTATTCTTTATTTTACATTATAGTTTGTGGTGGTCTTTCTTACAAAAGTTGATATTCCTCTTATAGAAAAGCCACGAGATGTACATACACTTTAGATGTGAAGTACAAGTGCATTAAATGGGTTATCTAATATAATGCATAAATAGAATATTAACTCAATTGCATTTAATAATTAAAGAATACTGTTTTTCCATATCTCTTTCCGAATCTCTCTATTAGATTTTATTTTATATTAACACCACACGCCACCGAACACTAAATTGCTAGATACATGTTTTATTTTGGTATTTTGAGTAATAATACTATAGGCCAAAAGACCACATGTATGGTACATACCTAGTTTTATGTATTTACAGTTTATGTAAGTTTTATTCTACCATAGTATCGCAAGATTATATTTTATGATTTCAATATATTCATGTTCCCTTGAATTATTGGTGTTAAGATCCATTCAATAATGAACTTTGAAGTAATGGACTTTGAAAAAGCAAATCAAGCAACCTTGATTGCATAAATGTAATAATTTTCCTTTAAAATTATTTAATTTATGATAACGAACTATTTGATATTATGAAAAATAAAATGAGAGATACAACTGTTAGAAGACCGTAGTTTTTTCAAAATCTCACTATAATTAAATACACTTGAAGTTGCAAAATTATCAATAAATGCACGTAGAGTTGTAAGATTATGGTTAAATACACCTGAAGTTACAAGACTACGATTTAATGCACATGGAGTTGCAATATTTTACAAGTGCCAATTAGTACAATTTTTACTATTCAAATCAGTCCACGATAAAAATTATGTGGAGGAAATCTCCTTGATGGAAATAAGTTAGAAAAATATATTTCACCTTTTATGTCTCAAACGTGCTCTGCAATAGTAATATTGTGAGGGTTAATTTAGAAAAATATTCTGAAATAATGTATTCTTATTACCTAATAATATAATAAGTTTTTGATGGAAATCATCACTTGACTTGACATGCACAGTCAATGCGCAATAGCTTGATTGGTTTTGTTTATTTATTCTTTTGGGTTTTACTCGCATGTTAAACAAGACAAAAGTAGAATGCAATTTTATCATATGTATCAATTCCTGAAGTGATGAGTGAATGGTATGAATCCAGCGTGGTACAGATCACTAAATCGAGTGCTATAATTAGATGATACATTTGACCAATTTTGTATCATTTTCTGAAATGATTTGATGGTCATGGACATTGTTGCAGATGTGATCATAATTCAATAATTTTTGAAATTATGTGATTACCTTGAAAGTTAATAATTTGTAAATTGAGAATACCACCAGAAGTGAAATAATTTGTGAGCAAAATCAAATGACAATTTGCTAAATAATCCTTGCAAAAATTATAAAGATGTTTCATTGGTTATGTACCTGTAATACTAGTCACATACTTATAGTACAATTAAATATTAAATAGATTTTTGTGGTAGAAATAATTTTTACAAATTTGATTATTAATGATGCATACATTTATAAGTTATGTTTACAATTTCTAGCATTATTCATTTACTAATATTGAAACTTCATATATATTTTGCATATGAAGGCATGAATCGTACTAATAACTCAATTATTTCAAAAATAAATAAAAAATATATATGTCTAGTAGATAGTGATGGAATGCACACAAATTCGTTGAAAAAATAAAATAAAAATTATTTCAATAACTTAACATTAGTTGAAATTAATGTTAAGACAATATCAGGCATTTCAAAATTAATTAAAATCTCTAGAAGAGTTAAACTTTAGAAGAATTAGGTTCCAGAAGATTTAGCATAATGTGGCTTAGAGTAACAAAACTCTATATTGCTGATACATTCTGTTCTATTAAAAGTACAAGAAATTTTGCTCAATTTTTCAGATGTTTTTACTTTATTTCGATTATTTTCATGGCAGGAGCATATACTAAAAAATAGTCTAGAAATAAAGGTAATGAAAAATATCTTTCTTTATACTTCTTTTTTCATGTCTGAAGCATATAATAAATAAACTTGCTACTTTTCTTCTGAATTTTATTACATATAAAATTATGGGATCACTTGAAGTGATACACTATTAAGTTTTTTGAACCCAAAGAATTTATGTATTATGAAATCACCTAAAGTGTTTTAACTCTACAAAAATTTTATACATTGGCGTGATCGTCTTGGTCATATGGGATCGACATTGATGCGTCAAATAATTGAAAACTCTCATAGACATCCGCTAAAGAACTATAAGATTCTCTTTGCCAATTAATTATTCTAATACTGCTTGCTCTATGAGACTAATATATCTACTCTCTGAATTATTTTACTATTTTATGCATATAATGATTATATATTTGTTTGCTATTAGCTTGCATATTTTTGTCGATTGTCATTTTGATGAGTTAGTTTTCTCACCATTAGGGGAAGATAAAACATAACGTGATATTAGTTGATATCAATTGGAATATTGTGAAATTGTTTTATTTTAATTATCAGACAAGTCGATGTGAATCAAAATTTCACAAAATTATTTACTTGTAGACGATTACAAATCAATTACCTGAAGCATTCACCGACTTAAAAAATGTAATTAAATCATATCAATATTAGCTGCTAATGCTCTAGCACATATTGATATTCTTATAGGATAATATATTGATGTTCCTGTAGGACAATCTGTTAACATAATCGTACATGATTTTAAAGCACACCTGAAGTGTGGGAGGCCTATCGGTGCAAAAGACAAAAGTCTCAGAAAGAATAAAAAAAACACAGCAAAACGAGCAAATTTGTGTTCTTGAAGAAATCATAATATCTAAACTTCCTAAAGAGCAATCTCCGAAAGAGATAGGAGATTATAATTTCTAAAATTTTCTAAAGAAGAAAATGAACCTCCAAAAGAAGAATCTCTATCATCTAAACTTCTTGAAGAGACTCTTGTAATAGAATTCCTAAAAGATGAATCTCTTAAAAAGATATTCCCTGCAGAGGAAATGATATCTAAAAATAATGTGATCTCAATGAATAATAATATGCATACAAGAGCACGATGGAATAGAAATGATATTATTGTCAACAATATATTTTTATTTAAAGTGGCTTCTGCAATCACCAAAAGTAATGAAGAGACTGAACCACAAATAATAATAAAGAGAAATTACTGAATTAGAATTAAACTCATTAGCATAACGTGAAGTATTCAAACTTGTAGTTCAAACACTAGAAGGTCTCAGATCTATAGTTCAAATACCAGTAGATGTCGGACCTGTAGTCTAAATACCAGAAGATATAAAGTATTCAGACTAGTAGTCCATTTACCTGAAGATATGAAACCGGTTTGATATAAAGCAGTATTTGCGCAAATGAGAAAATGAAATAATGCAATATAAAGCACGACTCGTACTAGAGGGTTTCTCGTAGAAACTTGATATTGATTATAATGAGAAATTATATCCCATAAGAATGCAATTACATTCATATTATTGATTAGTTTGTTAGTCTCAAAAGGACTGGATATGCATATAATGAATGTATAATAGCCTATTCATATGGTAAATTAGAAAATGATATACATATGAAAATTTTTGAAGAATTTAAAAATGCTTAAAGCAAATATTTTAAAACCTCGAAGGTTATATTCTATCAAGCTTCAAAGATATTTGTATGGGTTAAACTAATCTGGACACAGATGGTACAATTATCCTAATAAATATCTATTGAAAGAAAAATACGTGAACAATACGAATTGTCCATACATTTTTATTAGAATTTGGGTTTTTATTATTACAATATATGTAGATACTTTTGAACATTATTGGTACTGCTAAAGAGATTACAAAAGCTACTAGTTATTTAAAAGAATAACTTTGAAATAAAAGAGAACAAATTATTGTCTTATCTTACAGATTGAGTATTTGTCAAAAAGAATTTTTATTCATTAGTTGACATATACAGAAAATATTTTATATTGATAAAGCTCATACATGAAATTTCCAATAATTATCTGATCACTTGATATATAAAAAGGTCCTTTTTATCCTCAAAAAGATCATAAAAAAATTCTTGGATCTGAAGTACCATATCATAGTGCTATTAAGGTTTTTATGTATATTGCAAAATACACAATACCTATATTACATTTTTTTGTCAATCTATTGATAAGATATAGTTCTGCACTAACTTCAAGACAATGAAATGGAGTAAAACACATATTATTTTATTTTTGAAGAACAAAAAACATAAGCTTGTTCTATGCAAAGGAGTCACTAATAGAGTTAGTTGACTATGTAGATACTGACTATATTTCTTATCCACATAAAACTTTGTCACACACAATATATTTGTTTGCTAATGACAAAACTGTTATATCTTGGAGCAAATATTAATGGTAAGTTTTTCAAATCATTTATTCAAAATACTCATAAAGTAAGTCGATAGTGCATTTGACTTGAGTTCTATAAGCTAACATATTCAAAAAGGTTACTATCTTTGATCAAAGATACCACAATAATATTAAATGAAGATAATGATACAGATTAAGAGATACTATATCAAAGGTGACAGAACTAAGCATATTTCGTCAAAATTACTGTATACAGAGAAGAACGGTGATATTAATATCCAGCATATGTTCAAGGATAATTATGCGCTATTAACCACGACGTTTGAAAGACTTATACACAATATTGGCATACGTTATTTTATAAATCTTTCAGGCTGAACAATTGAAGCTATCAATTTCTTACCAAATGTATTCATGAAGGGGCGTTACATACTGTATTCTTTTTCTTCGCCAACCATTTTTTTTTACATTTTTTTCCTTGACAAGGTTTTAACAAAGCAATTTTAATGCACCCATACCTTATTATGATGCACAGAAATATTGTACTTTTTTTTTTGCTAAGAATTTTTTTTTTCATTGAGTTTTTTTTAGTAAAATTTTAATAAGACATATTTTTGTGATAAAGTCATCGAAGAAGAAGTGTTGTGAATAGTTAATAACTATTCATGTGTATGACTAATGTGGGCAAACCAAAAACCACACGCTAACTCTACTACAGAACTTGTGGACTTTGCATACTACCTCATCCCTACACGTATCTAAGGGAGAGAGCAGTAAAAGAACATGAGAAGCACACAATAGAAAGAGAGAAAAGGAAGAAGACGGGAGGAAGAAAATAGAAAAAATACAAAATAAAGATTTTGAATAAATATTGAGAGATACAATTATATTTATATTTTTTTATAATATAATAAAATATTAAATGATTAAGAAAATCAACTCCTTAATAATTTTAAAAAAATAATCTGATAAATATTTAATAATTTTAAAAATATTAATTTTATTATATGATATATTAGACTATATTTATATGCTTTATATTTTCTTTAGCAGCATGTAAATTATTGGTGTGGTTGATTTCGCAACATGTAAATTATTGGTCTGGTTGACCTCAAACAGGCATAGAGTGGTAAAGGCCTCTGCTGATTAACGATCGGAACATTTCAGGTGGGTATGTGTTAACTTGCGATTGGTCCATTTAATAAATGGTCAAGCTTAGAGTTTTCTGAACATATCAGATTCTTGGCTGTTCTAGTGAGTAGGTATTGCTTCTGATGGTGTGGCTATAGTACTAACAACCACACGTTCTTACCAAACACCCTTATTTTCGTTACTTCTCTCTCTCTCTCTCTCTCTCTCTCTCTCTCTCTCTCTCTCTCATTCATATATATATATATATACTGCCAAGTGCCAACAACTCCTTCCCAACCATCTACTCGCGAAGCTCTTTGAATGCTAAGTCTTTCAACCTTTCCTTTTATATACAGGGCTCACCATTCTACTTCTCTCACGTCCCAAACTCTCTCTCTCTCTCTCTCTCTCTCTCTCTCATGGCACCTGCAGCTTGTCTCCAGCACAACTCCAGCACAGTCTGTGTAATGGACGCCTCAGGCCGCTTAGGCTCAAGCCTTGTCGAACGGCAGCTCCGAAGAGGCTACGAAGTCCATGCAGCGGTTCAGAACCATAGTCAGTACTTCCATACCCTTTTTTTTCTCATTTCTTCTTTCTTATTAAACCCCCTTAATTATACTCCTTACACTGCTAATGATTATATATATACACACGTGTGTGTGTATATTTATGGTTAAGCTTACATGCATTGGACTTCTTTTTTCTTCATGTGAAAATCAGTCATTGAATGCGCTTGCTAGTGATAACAAGAAACTGAAGATTTTCCACTCAGACCCCTTTGATTACCAGAGTATAATTGAGGCTTTGAAGGGCTGTTCTGGTTTATTTTACACATTCGAGCCTCCTCAAGACCAACCCATCTATGACGCAAGTCCCTGATCTTTCTATCCCTTCTTGTTTTTCCTTCACATCTCTTTCAACCAACTAGCGTTTGGAAGAGACTTAGACTGCACCCGGTCATTGGTCATAGGTTCGATTTACTCTCACAAAGAAAGCTTCGGCCTCTGATTTACTTGAGAGAGGGTGAGAGAGAAGTAAATTAAACCATTCTGGTGAATCTCAATCATAGTGATGAAATTTACAAATATATTAATTTCAAAATAATTCTAACTTTTATCAAGGTACATAATGTGTAATTGTCTAATGCTCTATATAGTTGAAATTTGGTGGAAAATTAACTCTACAAAGCTGAAACTTTGGGAAGAGGACAGATTATTATAGGGAATAAAATTTTAAGGAACATGCTTTTTTGTACAGAAAATTTATTGAACCCTCACTAGAATGACGTGGTAATAGAAATTTTATAATTAAAAATTATTATAATAAATGTTTTGTTTTGAAAAAAAGGTTCTTATTCAGACACATATTCTATATGAAAATTTTATATGAATTTTCTGTTTGTATAACATTACTCGAAATTTAAATATTAGCCATTTCAAAAGTTTGTGTCCATCTTCGCATGATATTGGCATAAGACATGGATTATTTTAGAAAACTATGGAAATTAATTAAATTAAACATTTATGAAAGTTTGAAAACTTTTAATTCCTAAAATAAAATTCGAGCAATAGTTAAAATTTGAGTAGAACTCATTTCTTTTTTTCTTTTTTTTTTCTCACTCCTAAACATAAGGATGTAGAATTTACATTAATAAATTCATGTAGAACCTATTCACTTGTGTTTAAGAGTAGGGAAGAACCCAACAAGGGTGACGGACCCAACAATCAGTAGGGGCAAATGCCCCACTAAATTGGCTACTTCCACAACTATTAAAAAAATTTTATGTGTATATATTTCTGATGTTATAAATATATATTTTATCCTCGCTAAATTTACAAACACGTACATTTGCATCCTATTAAATTTATTAATAATTATATTTGTTCCCACAGAATATCACTAACTTAGTAAAATATATATGTATCTCAGTAACCCTTCATTATTTATCCAAATAAATAACACAATCTCAATTAAATTTTAAACCTTAACCAGCCAAATCTAAATTTAATTTTTAATATAGTTTTTGTGTACAACTTTTATACCTAGGAAGTGCCTTTTTTTATGTCTTTAATATGATTATCTATTTATTTATCAAAGAAATATATTGTCAATTAAAAATATTTTGTGTATGATGGTGTATAAATTTTGCCCTCACTGAATAAAAATTCTGAATCTACTCCTTTTAAGAGTGTGAAAAAAATTAAAGAATAAAATTACATATATTATTTTTCTTAAAATCTTAGAGGAAATTAGGTTTGAAAAAAAAAAGGTTTCAATCTCGACTAATAAATAAATATAAAATAATTAATTTGGGTCAGGAATTCATGGCGGAAGTGGAGGTGAGAGCAGCACAGAATATCTTGGAAGCTTGTGCCCAAACGGAGACCATAGAGAAGGTGGTATTTACATCATCGGCAACAGCGGTTATATGGAGAGATAATAGTAAATCGTCATTGTCAGATTTTGACGAGAGAGATTGGACTGACATCAATTTTTGTCGTAAATTCAAGGTAAACATTTTTGTTAGCTATTGATTTTCTTCCTTAAAAAAATAGCATTTTTTTTTGAAAAATGACCTTTTTTTTTTTTTTTTGGTTAAAAATTGCTAAATCTATATCCTTCAAACTTCAAAGCTATGCTATACCGTTCTCTCTTACACATGGAGAAAAAAAATTCAATAGTAATTTAATAGTACAAACTATTCAATACTCAGTCCTATTATATTGTGACATGTAATATTTTATTATTTGTGATACATTAATTTGTTATTTGGAAAGAGAATAATAAATCGTCATTGTCAAATTTTGACGAGAGAGATTGGATTGAGATCAATTTTTGTCATAAATTCAAGGTAAACATTTTTGTTAGCTATTGATTTTCTTCCTAAAAAAAAATATCAATTTTCTTTTGAAAAATTACCTTTTTTTGGTTAAAAATTGCTAAATCTATATCTTTCAAACTTCAGAGCAATGCTATATCGTAACGACTTCTCTCTCTCACACGCAGAGAGAAAAAATTCAATAGTAGTCAGGTTGTATGGACTGTTCAGTACTCAGTCCTATTATATTGTGACATGTAGTGTTTTATTATTTGTGATACATTAATTTGTTATAAATTATGAGACTTTTAAAAAAAAAAAATGACACATGTTAAAATTTGATGAACATAAGTATCGAAAAGCTTTATACTATAGTGGATTAACTTTTGCTAGCATAGGTTTTTTTATTTAATGACAAAACTTCCCCTATGTGATTCACTAGGAATCTAAATTTAGTGTATGTTTGGAACTCGTGGAATAGAATGAAAGTTAGGGAAAAGTTATAGAAAAAGTAATTATTTTTCTAGTTTTGCGAAGTAAATGAAATACAAGTGAAATTAAGAAAAATATATATTTTTGTTTGAAATTCAAAAAGAAAATAAAATAAAAGTGAAATTAAGAAAAATAATTATTCTTTGTTTGAATTTCAAAACAAAAATGAAAGAAAAAAATAAGATTACTATTAAAAAAAGAAAGAGAAAAGAAAATCAACAGAAAAGTGAGAAGAAAAATGACTTTTTTATTCTTTAAATATTATTTTTTTATTTCTATACCCAAAACCAAAGAGAGGAATGAAATAAATTAAGTGAGAAGAAAAATGACTTTTTTATTCTTTAAATATTATTAACTTTTTTTATTTCTCTACCCAAAACCAAAGAGAGGAATGAAATGAAATTATTATTTTTATTTCCTTTACCTTGCAATTCTGTCACTTCGCAATAAATAGATTTATTAAAGCTAGGGCTGGTGGAAATAAGGCTACCCCTCTCTATGTTTCTTTTTCCTTTTTTTTTTTTGTGTAATTTTTTTACTTATCTTTGTATATTAAATTTGCATTCTTGCCATTGGAATGGTACCGACAGTTGTGGCACGCCCTGTCCAAGACGGTAGCAGAGAAGAATGCCTGGGCCTTGGCAATGGACAGAGGGGTGAATATGGTGTGCATCAACGCAGGATTGCCGATGGGTCCCGATCTGTCTATCACAAACCCGTATTTGAAAGGTGGGGCTGAGATGTACGAAGATGGGGTGTTTGTGACCGTTGATCTAAATTTCTTGGTGGATGCCCACGTTTGCGTCTTCGAAGATATCTCATCGTACGGTCGTTATTTGTGCTTCCACCACGTGATCAATCGGACCGAAGATGCCGTCAAGCTGGCCCAGACGTTGACTCCTGATACTCCACAGCCTCAAAGGTTAGTCGCTAATCAATCATCCGCCACATTAGTTTTACGATCGCATGGTTTAAATGTTGGTGACATGGGTTATGTTGTGCTCGCTCTCACACTATAATTTGTCCTTTTGTTTCTCTACAGTTATGACCAAGATATGAGGATGATCCAGCAGAGGATAAACAACAAGAAATTGAACAAGTTAACGGTTGATTTCGAGAGTGGGCGCCAGGTGGGTTGATCCACTACCGTCCAAAGATACATTGCCATCAAAGTATCCACATCCTGATTCCCAACTCAGAGAGAAGGAAATCAGTTTGCCTAGCACGGGTGGATCAAAATAAACAGTTAGTGGTCTACAAGACCCTTCCAATCAAGTGACACGTGTGGTGGTTGCCGACATGGCCAGTTCTGCTTTTCGAGAGCGTAATTCTCGTGTTTCGCTCGAGGATCAAAATTTCGTTTCGAGGGATCGTTTCGGTTGGCTCAGAAATAGAAACGTTTCAGAAACATTTCAAAAATGTTTCGAAAATATTTTAAAAGTGACAAATATTAAAATAGTAAAATACAATCTTTTGCATAAAAATTATACACATTTTATAAAAAATTTAAATTCGGATTAATACAACTTATTATTTAGGTATGTAGCATTGTGTTTTGGTGCATTTTTCTATATTTCAGTGTGTTTTGATTGTAATAATAGTGTTTCGTTATTCCACTAGTGTTTCGTTTCGGTCCCTTAAGAAACGGAAACGTTTCGGCCGTTTCGGTGGAAACAAATGAAAATTTTGTTCCTTGATTTTGCTCTCTTCTCTGTCCAATGTAAAAAAATAAAAAATAAAATATCTTATTGTTTTCCTTTTAGCAAAATGGCTAAAATTTTTTTTTATAGAACTTAGCTGAAACTTCATTATTACCCGAAGTTTTCTAATATAATTAAATCCACCATTGTACACCAATAAATGTACACGACATTCTTGTTTTTGTTTTTTTTTTTTTCTCACAAAGTATTGTATCCCGGTACGCGGTCCCAAATATATTCATTGAATGCATTCGCCTAACAAGTTAGAAAGACCCACTCCTAAGAGTCCGCTTTTGGGTTATAGGCAAAGGATATAACCAAGCCTTCTCATGATACAACAAAGTGCAGCTGAATCAAATAATTGCATTTAGCAAAATTGACGATCTTTGACGAAATCTTTATTGTAATAGTAATTATTATGAGATATGGATTTTGAATACAGGAATAAAATTGGATCTATGTATTTATAGAGTTTAACGTGTCTAATAAAAATAAACACAACTCTCCCAAGCAGTGTTATAATTACCAAATAGTTAATACACCTTTTAGTTAAAATGCATACCTGTTAATTAAATAAATTTGGACAGTTGATCAAGTAATCCAAAATAAATAGATCAATTCAGGATTAATCTTTGATCACATGATAAGTGCGTGTGCAAAATACCACACAATGTGCTCTATTAGGAGTCATTGTAACCATGAGTCATATGTAGCTTATTTAAGTTCTATGAGTGGGTTGTCTAAAAAATGCTCTCTCAAGAATTATTTCCTTTCCAATGTGGGATAGACTATAATGCTATATTTGGTACAAAGAAATAAAATGGAATGGAATGGAATGATCATTCCTATTTTTATTTTCATTTTCTTGTTTGGTACCATTATTTAAAGGTAGAATGGCCATTTCCATAAAATGATCATTCTCACATTTTGTTGGAATGACCATTCCTCATTTTAAAAGTGGGAATGGTTATTCCATTTTCACATAAAATAGCATAAAACAAAACTTAGTAAAATTTTTGTTATCAAATTTCTTTTAAAAAATATATAACATGTTTAGTAATTACTTTTTTTATTTTAAAAATTTTTAAAAATAAAAAAAGTTTAAATTTAAAATTTAAAAAAAGTTAAAAAGTTAAAAATTCTCACCATCACCGCCACCACTAACCATCACCGTCTACCGTCAGTCATAATCATCCGCCATCCATCAACACCGCTACTCCCCACCACCGTCAACGTCACCGTCCCACCACTACCACCCACTATTGGCCACCGTTGCCGCCCCACTACTACTACCGTCACTGCCACCAATCACCACTGCTGCGGCCACCACCACTATTACAAATGTTTAATAATATTTAATAATTAAATAATATATATTGTTAATATTTTGTATAGACATAATATTGAATTTTCATATCATATACAAATTTCATTCCATTCTATTCTAATATTGTTCATTGGTCTTACCAAACAAGGGAATAAGAATGACTATTCCATTCCATTATCATTCTCATTCTCATTCTCATTCCATTCCTTTCTATTCTCTTGGACCAAACATAGCATAAATGTTACAATCAAATAATGAAAGTGCTTAATTTACTTAACACACCCAAGAGTATGTGCGGCGAAATAGTGCATAATAAAAATAAACCAGTAAGACTGAGGTCGAACCACAGAAAATGAATATAATAGTTAAAATCAGATGACAAATGCAACCAAAAGAAAATTAAAATAAAATCTTTTTAAGGTTTTGAGATAGAAGCCAAAAATGCTTATCAAATATAATAAAATTAAACAAACTTGGATTCAATTAATTCAATCACTTGACTTACTTGGGAATGATCAATATAGATTTACTAACTGCCGATCGTTTAACTTGCTTGGGCCTCATAAATTAGTAGGTGGGTATATTCAAGATAATCAATCACTAAAATATTACTCAGTTAAAATCATGAAATCCTCATCATCGATTGATAAACATTTGGCAATGCTTTGTCAAAGCATAAGTGTAACAAACATAATTAAAGGCACATGTTTTCAAAAGTTCTAGGCTAGATACTTATTAAATTATTATCAAAGATCATTACCATCGATTTGCATATCCTAACTGTTTTGTCAAGGCAAAGATAGTACAAACATAATTAAAAGCCTCAATTTTTGAAAAGATCAATATTTTAATTACTAAGAATATAAAAGTAATCCATTCTATATTAGAATTAAGACCCTTAGGTTCCTACCAAAGCTTTTAGTCATAAAACATACTAGGCATAATATCCGTATAAAATATACAAGCCTCTGGATAGCGTAGAGTATACCAATATCTACTCTACTTTTACACTAAAAATATCTACTCTAAACTTGCTCACAATACACGTAACCATTACGTGCATAAAATATACGTGTTTATGCCCGTACCAGTGCATGCAATATACTAAACATGTGAGAAAGTACTAAGTTTTTAAATGAATTTGAAATGAAAAGACAAACCTTAATTAATTATCTTAATTTAGTTAAGCAATCTTCCCAATTGACTCTAAAAATAAAACTAAATAATAATATTTAAAAGACGTGGAAAAAGAACTCTATAAATAAATTAGGTAATACACCAGAAATAACTGAAAAACAACAACTGAGAAAAATAACAAACTAAAATCTACTCCTAAAACAAAAGAATGGAGGGAGCCCTAAACTGCTCTCCACGAACTCCCCTCTCCCCCCTTCTCCTCTGCTCTCCTCCTTTTATAGGCTTGCAAGAGTAAAGCCTTTATTTTGCTCTTTGACAACAACTTATGCATTTGTGTCCATTTGCATATGCTTCATTATGCATTTGTACATGCTTCATTATGCATTTGGGTTCATTTTTGTTTATTTTTTTCAACTTTATCTTCGTTGTCGGCCACATTCATTTGTATTTATTTCTTTTTGTTTTTATTTTTAACCTCCATTAATTCACCTGCGCACACACACACAAATGCATATATATAATATATATAAATTAATATATATTACACATATATTATATATATACATATATATTATAACCATTAACACACATATATATAATGTATATGTTACATTAAATTAATACTCGAATAAATGTGTATGTCCATGCTGATTTCGTTTTGCTAGATTTTAGATTTAAATTTATATAAGACACAAAAATATTTAAAAAATTAATATTTTATTCAAATAATAACTAATATGTACATAATTATTAATAATAACTTATAATTAGGGACTTTAATTTATATTTTTTAAAATATAATCAGAGAGAAAATCTTAACAGCAAGAGGGAGCTTTAGTTCTTGATGTAAGGGATCAATATCAGGCATGCAATAACTCGTTATATATGCATGTTAACCAAGTAATAAAAAGGATTATAAATTAATACATCAGAGTTTTTTTATTCGGAGAAGTCATTTGAAACAATCCTATATATATGAAGAGAAGTCCAATGCATGAGACTCTTGTTGGTATGAAATTTGAAGAGTTAAATGAAGGCAGCCTAATTTACTTCCACGTACAAAGACTATTTTTATATTTTGAATATGTGACGCTCAAGTCAAACAATATTAGTTTAAAATTAATGAAATAACTCTAATCATATATATATAAGCTATGGTCGCCCTTATTTTTTTCTCTCTTACGTGGTGTTCTAAATACTCTGGTACTTTTAAAATGCCATGTCATAGCGGCAATTAGTTAAATAATTATTGAATTTATTTAATTATTTAATCCACTTAATTAGTCTTGAAAGATATATATATATATATATAAGTAGTTGAGTCATATTTAAAAAGTTATTAATCACAACTTCAGCCACCCACTTATACGTATAAAACAATTAAATCCTATCAAAAAATTTATTACAGTAGAAAAGAACAAATAAAAATTAAAATTTTTAATTTTAATTAGATAAAAAATTTATCCATGAGGCTGCTATACTTTCATGTTTTTTGTTTTTCTTCCGTGAACAATGTTAACTCTTTAAAAAGTTTTAGTTTCTTTTATTACAATGAAACAAATTAGGGTTGTCAATTTTGAATTATTTAAGATTTTAGATTAATTACTTATAATATTTCTATTGTACATTTGAACAAGTTTTACTCCCCATGCATTGTACGGGTTGACACTTAGTACCATATTAAAATAAAACATAAAAGAATAAAAATACTGTTGTGAAAAAAGAATGGTGGATAACCTTCACCAACCTCAACATGTGATTAGCAACCTAATAAATTTGGTAGAATAGTCTCATCAGCTGCATGTATAAAAGGGGCTTCAACGAGAGAAGGAAATGAGAGAAAAAAGAGACAGAGAAAAATAGAGAAGAAAAAAGAAAGCAAAGAGTGCACGTAAAATATTTAAGTTCAATTTGTATTTTATGTTTTATTTCATGATAGAAATAAATTCTTGAATTATTAAGAAGATCTATCCCTAATAGTTCTAGAAGAACTATTTATCAATTATGTAACAGTTCCAAAAGAATTACTTTATTATATACTGTGTTTAATTATTTTGCTTGTTTAATATTCATTTAGTTTTACAACACGTTATCAGCACAATACTCTAAGTGCTCGTGAAAAATATAATTTTATTATTTCTTATATCTGAAAGGTACTTCATTATATTAGTGAAGGTACTTCATTTTATGTGTCATTAATATTTCAGTTAATTTATTTTTATTTTTGGTTCTTTATTATTCACTCTTCAATTGATGGCATAATTTATATTTGTTGAATAATTGATGAATAGTGATGAATAGTCAGATTTTGAAACTTTCATGAATAGTGATGAATAGTAATATTTCAAAATTTTGTTTGTTTATTTCTCCAAGATATTAAAATTTTGGCCTATGATATTTATAAATCTGAAATCCTTATTTCAATAGTTTTCTATAGACTTGTGTCTTGACTATATTTTGATATTTGGATTAAAAGTTATGATGCGAACAAAAATAATACAAATTGCATATGGATACTATGCAGTAGTAATTAATATTCATAAACACTGATTTTACTATTCATGAATAGTATTAACAAATGAAATTCATCTTTTGGCTAAAGATTTTGATGAGTGAAATTTGTATAAGATATTTGATCAAAGTTCTATAGTATGTCTTCTTTATATTATTTTTGTGTTATCTTGATTCTAAAACTTTGTTATCTTGTGAGTGTAACATTCTAAAAATGTCAAATCTCACAAAGCTAGAAGTTACTGCTCTTGATATTTTAAGCAAAAACTATTTATGCTAGGTAGTTAATGCTGAGATTCATTTGTATGCAAAGGCTCTTGGAAATACTATAAAAGAAGAAAATGACGAATCCCAGCAGGATCGTGCAAAAGAAATGATTTTTCTTTGTCATCGTATTCATGAAAAATTAAAAACTGATACCTAACGGTAAAAGACTCACTGACACTATGATAAAATTTAAATGAGAGATATGAGCACCAGAAGATCATGTTTCTCCCCAGAGCTCACTATGATTGGATGCACCTGAGATTACAAGATTTTAAAATTGTTAGTGAGTATAATTCTGCATTATTTAAAATCAGCTCACAATTAAAATTATGTGGGCAAAATATTACTGATGAAGATATGTTAGAAAAAACATATTCTACATTTAAGGCCTCGAATGTGTTTCTGCAGTAGCAACATCGAGAACGAGATTTTAAAAAATATTCAAAATTAATATCATGTCTCCTTCTAGCTGAATAAAATAATAAACTTTTGATGAAAACCCATAAGTCTTGCCCGACCAACTCTACACCACTCCCTGAAGTGAATGCGGTCTCATTTTATAGACGTGGTTGTGGACGTGGCCGTGGCAGAAAAATTTTTTGTCATCGTGGGGGTTACCGTGAAGGTACTAGTTATAATTCTTTAAGTTCTCGAGTTAAGAATACTACACCACACCACTAGCAGTAGCATAACTCTAAAACAAAATAAAAAAAAGGAAAATGGTTTATAGAATAAACCTCTTAAAAATTATGAAGATGTTTGTTACAGGTATGGTATGAAAGAACATTGGTCACATATTTGTTGTACGCCCAAACCATTAGTGGATCTTTACTGAGTATCAACAAAAGATAAAGGTAAAAATGTTGAAATGAATTTTACAAACTTTGATGACTTAGTAAAAATCACTCACATTGATATTTTAGATTTCTTTGAAGATCGTGATAGAAAAATATATCACTTAATTGGTGACAGAAATGTCTACACCAACTAGTTTATGTTCTTATTCTTTTAAGTTTATTGTCATTGTTTGTAATGTCTTTCTAAGCATGTTTCTTTAAATGAATGTTTTTGTTTCCTTATAAACAAACAATTTTAATATTTTGTATAGAGGTATGGAATCTATCAAAGTATTAATAGCTTTCAAGATGAACAATGAAGATATATGTCTAATAGACAGCGTAACAACCCATACAATTCTTCGAGATAAAAAATATTTTATCAACTTAATTTTAGTCAAAATAATGTTAAGACGATATCTGATACTACAAATTAATTGAAGATTCCAGAAGAGTTAATATATTGTTGCCAAAAGGAACAAAACTCTATATTAATGATGCTATGTATTCAACTAGACCTATAAGGAATTTGCTCAGTTTTAAAGATATATGTAATAATGGGTATCATTTAAAGATAACAAATGAAGATAATGAAAAATATCTTTACATTACTTCTATTATTTCATGCTAGAAGCATATATTAGAAAAATTTGCTACCTTATCTTCTAGATTATATTAGACAACTATAAGAATTATGGGATCACCTGAAGTGATACACCAGAAGTGTTTTAACCCAAATAATTTTATACTTTGGCACGATTGTCTTGGTTATCTGAGATCAACGATGATGCGTCGAATAATTGAGAACTCTTATCGACATCGGCTAAAAAATCAGAAGATTCTTTTATCAAGTGATTATATATATCTCGCTTGTTCACAAAGAAAATTAATTATGAGACCATCCCCTTCAAAAGTAATAGTTGAATCCCTAACCTTTTTACAAAAAATTCAGAGGGATATATGTGGGCTGATACACCCACTATGTGGACTATTTCGTTATTTTATGGTTTTAATAGATGCATTTACTTGATGGTCACATATTTATTTACTTTGTACTCATAACGTTGCATTTGTTAGGTTTCTTGCTCAAATCATCAGACTACGCGCACAGTTTTCAGATTACCCGATTAAGTCAATACGACTGGATAATACTGGTGAGTTTATATCTCAAGTTTTTTATGATTATTGCATGTCCATAGAAATTGATGTTGAACATCCTATTGCACATACACACACACAAAATAGTCTAACTGAATCTTTTATCAAACTCCTTTAACTTAGAGCTTAACCTTTACTTATGAGAACAAAATTACTTGTCTCTGCTTGGGGACATGCTACATCATTAGTTCGTGTCTGACTCACTGCTTACCATGAATATTTACCATTACAGCTTGTTTTTAGTTAACAACCAAATATTTCACATTTAAGGATTTTTGGTTGTGCTTTATATGTACCAATTGTGCCACCACAATGTACTAAGATGGGTTCCCAACGTCGACTTGGGATTTATATTGGTTTTGATTCTCCATCTATTATTAGATTTCTTAACCTTTAATTGGAGATATATTCAATACACGTTTTTTGAATTGTCATTTTGATGAGACACTTTTCTCACCATTAGGAGGAGATAAGATGCAACTAGAAAAGTATCATGAGATCACTTGGAATACTTCTGCAGTATCTCATCTTGATCCTCGAACAAATCAATGTGAATAAGAAATTCACAAGATTATTAATTTATAGACGATTGTAAATCAATTACCTGATGTATTTACTTACACAAATAAGATAACAAAATCATATATACCAGCTGCTAATACCCCATTATGTATTGATGTCCCTATAGGACAATTTGCTAAGATAGCAGTAAATGAATCTAAAGCACACATGAAGCGTGGGAGACCTGTCGGTGCAAAAGGCACAGTTCCTAAAGAATACACAATATCTAAACCTCAAGAGGTTTAGATAAGTCAGTATTCCTAAAGAAACCACAATATCTAAACCTTAAGAGGAAGAAACTCCTGTAAAAGAATTCCTAAAAGAGGAACCTCTTGAAGAGATATCCCCTGCAGAGGAAAGTAATGAGATCTCAATAAGTTATGTGAATATAGGAGAAAGATGGAATAGAAATAAAATTGTTGTCGACAACATATTTTCATTTAAATTGGCTTTCACAATTATAAAAAGTAATGAAGAAAATGAAACACAGAAAGTTGACGAATGTCAATGTAGAAATGATTGGCCAAAATAGAAAGAAGTTATTGAGAAAGAATTAAACTCATTAGCACAACGCAAAGTATTTGAACCCAAAGTTCAAACACTAGAAAATATAAAACCGGTTGGATATAAATAGGTATTCGTGCGAAAATGAAATGAGAAAAATGAAATCGCGAGATATAAAGCGTGATTAGCAACACAAGGTTTCTCATAGAGACCTGATATTGATTATGACGAGACATACTCTCCTGTAATAGATGCCATTATGTTCAGATTCTTAATTAGTTTGTCAATCTCAAAAGGACTGGATATGCGTCTGATGAACGTAGTGACAACCTACTTATATAGTGAATTAGATAATGATATATATATATATATATATATATATATAAATTTCTGAAAGATTTAAAATGCCTGAAGCAAATATTTCAAAATCTCAAAACTTATATTCTATCAAACTTCAAAGATCTTTGTATGAGTTAAAACAATTTGGATGTATGTGGTACAATCGTCTCACTAAATATCTATTGAAAAATGGATATGTGAATAATATAATTTGTTCATGCGTTTTTATTAAGAAATCAGAATCTGGATCTTGTTTGAACTCCTAAAGAGTTTACAACAACTACTAGTTATTTAAAGAAAGAGTTTGAAATAAAAGATTTTGAAAAAATTAAATTTTGTCTTAGATTACAAATTGAGCATTTATTAAATGGAATTCTCACCCATCAATCCACATATACAGAAAAGGTTTTGAATCGATTTTATATGGATAAAGCTCATCCATTGAGTTTTCCCATGATTGTCCAATCACTAGACATACAAAAAGATCATTTTCGCTCTCAAGAAGATGGTAAAGAAATTCTTGGTCCTAAAGTATCATTCCTCAATGTTATTGGCGCTCTTATGTATCATACAATTGCACAAAATCCAATATTATATTTGTTGACCCAAGTAGGCAACCCAAGAGGGGGGGTGAATTGGGTTTTATAGAATTTATACCAAACAATGCAACTAAAAATTGATTGAGTAATATAACAATGACTAATTAAAGTATAACTCAAACAAACAGACAATAGAATGCAATGCAAGCAGTGAGCAGTCAAACTAGCAAACAAATACTAAGATGTAATGCAAGGAAGTAATATGTGCAAAGAGATGAAGAACATTAGATTTATAGAGGTTCGGCCAAACCTTGCCTATGTCCTCTCTTCCTCGATCCTCTCGAAGGTATTCCACTATGTAAACTTTCCTTACACAGCTGCTAGTTTTTCTCCAAGTGCCTAGCTCACTTTTACAAGAGCTCTTCCCCAACCTCTCAAAACCCAAGAGATTTTGTCCAAGCTTCTCTCAAACTTACGAGTGATTTTGTCCAAGCTTCACTCAAACTTTACAAGAGATTTTGTCCAAGCTTCTCTCAAACTTACAAGTGTTTTTCCCAAGCTACACTCAAACTCACAAGTGTTTTTCTCAAGAACACTCAAACTTACAAGTTTACAAACCCACCCAATAATAGATGAAGGTTGTACAATGAATAACTCTCTCTCAAAGAGTGGATAAACAAATTTTCAGCTCACTCAAGAACCCCCCAAAAGAATAAAAACAGAGTATAAGATGTGGAAGATGAAATATCACTTTGTAGCACTTAATCTTGAGTTCTTCTCATGTTCTTCTTGTTCTTCATCATCATATATGTGTTGGGGATCTTATATATATAGCCTTGAGTTGATTATAGCCCTTGGAGATAGATGGGAGACCATTTGATACGAAAACGGCGGAGTATAACGTTCAAAAAACTAGTCGTTACCTTAAATGAGTCGACTCTTTTGCTGCAGGGGTCGACTCTTTTTGTGTTGCAGCAGATTTTTGAAGGTTCTGCCCAAATGAGTCGACTTTTTTGGTCTAGGGGTCGACTCTTTTGGTCTAAAACTGCACAATCAACTCTCTGTTGGAATGAGTCGACTCTTTTATGCTAGGGGTCGACTCTTTTGATGTTCCACCAGAATTTTCAGCCTCTGTTTGAATGAGTCGACTCTTTTGCTTGAGGGGTTGACTCTTTTTAGGAAAATCCTTAACTTTTGCAATACTTCTTCAATCTTCTTCAATATCTTCAAGCTCTTTAAGGATCATCCAAATAAGGTTTCTAAGGCTTGAAAAGACTTCTTCAAGGCATGTTGACTTCAAGAACATCTTCAATTCTTCAAGATAAAATCAATACACTTTTGATTATATTTAGAGTTCTTCAATCAACATTACTTCTTCCATTGATCCAAGTCTTCTTCAAAATCTTCAAGAGAGCTTCCAAGACTTGAGATCTCTTTTCTTCAATTGATCTTTCTTGCTTATTTGAACTTCTTCAATTTCTTTGCTTGATCTTTATCAACTTGATTTCTTCTAGGATTCTTTAATCAATATAACTTCTTCCATCAATTCAAGACTTCAACATAATCTTCAATGAAGCTTCCAACTCTTGTGATTTCTTATCAATACTTTCAAGACATCTTCAAAACTTCCAAAAAAAGCTTCCACGTCTTTAAGTGAGTCTCTTCTTCTTCCATTCTTGCAAGACATCTTCAAATCTTCAAGGTGAGCTTCCATGTCTTGTGAGAGTCATCTAAATGAGGTTGCAACTATGAGATTGCTGAATATATCAACTCATCATACTTCTTGTCTTCATTGTTTCATGACGAGCTTCTCACCACAAGTTCTTCAATATCTTCAATGTGACAAGTTCTCCACTGTTACTTGGCAAGCTTCAACTTGTTGCTCCCCCTTTCTTTTATGTTTTATGCCTCAATGCATTTTCCAGATTTAGAGTAGAAAAATCAACCAATTTAGAAGTTCATAGCATGCATGATGATATAGTGGACTTGATATGGCCATGAGGATCGAGGGTCTTCATAGTGAAGTGTAAACCATATTTGTATGGTGCCAGCTCTTCGGTCTTCAATTCTACTTGAAATCCTTTGTTGTATTTGTACTTCAATTTGTACTTTAGTCTTCAAGAATTGATTTCATGTCAACTTGAATACTCTTCAAATAATCTTGCTTGAGTGCTTTGCTTCTTTGAATAACTTCTTGAATCATCATAAGATCTTCAGTCACTTGCATCCTTCTTTTGAATACTTGTTGAACTCCTTGAGCATCTTCAATCTCTTCAAGAATAAGATTACCTAAGTAATCTTCTTGTTGGATACTCAACCGATCGACTCAATTATTTTCTTGTTATCAAATGATTATAGTCTAATCTGCACACTCAAGTGAAATCATTAGATAACAACCACATGGTTTTGTTATCATCAAAATCAACATGGGGATCAACCTTGAGTCAACAATATTTTCTGTCAATTTATTGGCAATATATAATTCTGCACCAACTTAGAAGCATTGAAAAGGGTGAAGCACATATTTCGTTACCTATGAAGAACAACAGATATCAGTTTGTTCTATGCAAAGGGACCAAAATCAGAGTTAGTCAGCTATGCAGATGCTGGTTACCTTTCTGATTCATATAAAGCACGATCACAAACTGGGTATGTATTTACTTATGGTAACACTACTATATCTTGGCAATCTGTGAAATAAATACTAACTGCAACTTCTTCAAATCATTTTGAGATAATCGTAATTCACGAAGCAAACCAAGAGTACATTTGGTTGAAATCTATGATTCAACTTATTCAAGATAGTTGCGGATTATCCTCAATCAAAGATACCTCAACGATATTATATGAAGATAATGCAGCATGTATTGCACAAATTAAGAGAAGCTACATCAAAGGTGATAGAACCAAACATATACCGCCAAAGTTCTTTTATGCACATGAATTCCAGAAAAACGGTGATATTAATGTCAAGCAGATATGTTCAAGTGACAACTTAGTAGACTTATTTACTAAATCACCCCCAACTGTAACATTTGAGAAATTGGTACATAACATTGGCATGCGTCGTCTCAAAGCTCTTTTATTCTGAATAATTGAAGTTATCAACTTTAACTTCATACTAGATGTATAAATGAGGGGGAGTCATAGACTGTACTCTTTTTTTTTCGCCAATAATTTTTTCCCATAGGATTTATCTTGGTAAGAATTTATTGAGACAGTTTTAGCGCACCCATTTTTTCTTCGCTACGATTTTTATGAAGTTTCTTGTGGCGGTCATTCAAAAGAGAGTGTTGTGAAAGAAGAATGGTGTATGATCTTTACTAACCTCAACATGTGATTGACAACCTAATAAATTTGGTAGAATAATCCCATCAGCTTCATGTATAAAGGGGGCTTCGAAGAGAGAAAGAAATGAGAGAAAAAATAGAGAAAGAAGAAGAGAGAAAAATAAAAAAAAAAAGAAGAAAACAAAGAGTGTGAGTAAAATATTTAAGTTCAAGTTGTATTTTATGTTTTATTCTATGATAAAAATAAATTTTTGGGTGATCAAAAAGGTCTATCCCTAATAGTTTCAGCAGAACTATTTAACTATTATTTGACAGTTCTAGAAGAATCACTTTTGTTATATACTATTTTTTATTATTTTACTTGCTTAATATTCATTTAGTTTTATAATATTATTTTATAATACATTGTGAATCTATATATAGATTTAGAATAGAAAAGAGAAAACTAAACTTGTAAAGAAACTAATTAATATATATATATATATATTCTCCAACATAATAGATCAAGAAAAACATTATACATAATCTCATTTTTCAATCTATTTTCTTACCTCTTAGACACAAATGAATGAGTCTCACATTAATCTATTATTGTGGATTCTATGAATTTGTGTCTAAGAGTAAAAAATAAAATTGAGAAACAGAATTGTATATAACATCGTTTTTAAATTGAAAGGTGCTAATATATATACATATATATACATATAATGGTGCTTATATAATATATGAAAGTCATATATATTGATCACTTTTTCAGATACCTGGAACAGAAGGTTACAGGATTAAAGACTTTGCTAATTCAATATGATCTTGAGTTTTGATTTGTGTAATAGAAAAAAAAAAACAAATACTAGATATGTCCGTTGGAGAAAGGTAGCGCAATTAGCTACGAACTCGTGGTGGAAACTTGCTCCGTCCACGAGCAAGAACTATACAAATTATACAATCCTTGGTATAAAAGCCTTCTACGCTCCAACAATAATTAGAGAGAGAGAGAGAGTGTGTGTGGAGAGAGAGAGAGAGAGAGAGAGAGAGAGAGAGAGAGAGAGATCCGAATGCGTTGTGCACATCTTAGCGCTTTTTTTTTTTTTTTTTTTTAGTACAGACGTTTTTAAATGGAGATCCAACAAGATTAATGTGGATTATTCTGATGGGGTCGGACACACCCAATGCATTAAGTAGGGGTGCATAAAAAAAATAAAAAAACTAGATAATTGAATCAACTCGGTCTCTGTAGGTTGGACTGGTTTAACTCTGTTAAGGATTTAGTCCGATTTATATTTGTAATAAAAGTTTTTATATATTGCATATATGTTTGTAAACTATAATTATTTTTACTTTATTATTACTAATATGTGTTTATATATTATCATTTAATTATTCTAAATTATTCTTATTTTTAAATAAAGAAACTAGTTTTTACATTATAAAAGTGGACACAAACCGACCCAACCCAAAATAGATTTAAACCAATTCTAGGCATGAAAGCGAACCGACTCGAGTTAATTTGATTTGATTTCATAAGAGAATCAGTTCAATTCTGAGTCTAAAACTTTAGAATCTATCAACATCAAGTCAATTCTAAGTTTAGTATGCACTCAAACTAATTCGACCTATGCACACCTCTAGTCCAAGACTCCTAACTTGATTTAACCCAAAATTTCCAATGAAGACATTTAATGTTTATCTTTTATATTAATATACATATTATATTTTATTGAGTTGAATGACATATTATACTGATGTGAGACAAGTAAAAAAACACACCCATTTGACATTCAAATATAATTAGTTCGGTTTGATTGTAAAGTGTTTGGTTATGTTAAAAAAAAAAAAAAAAATACGTGCATTTATCTTATTTTAAAAAAATTTATCGAGTCAAGATTAGATAATTAATAAATTTCAAAATAGATTCAAAACTACCCACGAAGCATCAATAAATTTTTATTTTTTAAACAAGACAATTAAAAAAAGAAAAAGAACCAAGGAAATTTAAACTCTCGCCCAGTGAGTAAGACCGTAACACCTCCAAAGCACTCAAACATCAATAAAATTTGAATAACTTAGATTTGTTGTATTTTTCCTCTTTTGGATAATAACTTGACTTTTCCATGAGGAAAATAGTGAAACACATCACTGATAAAAGTGTCTTCAAAATTTCCAACAAAACTTTAAAGAAAGCTTGTAAAGCATCCACTAATCTCGTGACAGATCATCACTTGCAAGATATTCCTCCACTGAAGAGTACAGCATATCTTTCCTTGAAGGAAATGATAAATTCCAAATAAATGGACAGAACTCCCTCACCTTTTTTTCATGGCTTCATTGATTGCAGAGCTAACTCTTCATTAATAGAAATAGAAAATTGGTTTATGGGTATATGCCTTTATGGTTACTGATTCCTCTGCGGATTTTTACCAAATCTGTGTAAAAATCAAATCTTGTAATCTATGGAAGTCCGTAGGCACTTTTTCAACTGTTTGTTTTGGAAATTATTCGTCAGTAATTGCAATCTAGTCTGATATTTATAGATCTAAACCTAAATGGGTAACTGGATTTTTCCTGGTTAGCTTTCTCGATCTGTTTGCGGACTTTATCTGTATTTTTTGTTGCTGCTTCAAAAGACTGGTTTTTTTTCCCCCCCTCTTCCTCTGTGGAATTTGAAAGTTCAAGCAGGTTAATTGCATTTCTGATGTTTCAATTGAATACCCATTTCTTAAATTGTTATAATTCTATGTTTACGCTGAGTTGTGATCAAAGACTTAGGGTTTGGTCATGAGTTTGATTGAATAACAGATGTGGGTTTGGTAGGTTTTATTTCTTTGAGCTACTACTGCTGCCACCTTTCAATTAACAGTCAGGGCTTTCTCTTCATTACTGTTGTTTCTTTAGCTTTCTGCCTCTGAAAATCAAAACTTTGGTGGCTGCTGGGTTGTATTGGTAATGGATTACGGCCGGGAAGCCGGGTTTTCAGGTGGAAATGTTGTTCAGGTACTTACCGGACCCCAGAGCAATGGTGTTGGTGAGATTTGGGGTTTAGGTTCCGCCATCGCCGACCAGGCAGTTTGGGCAACTGAAGATGATTATGGGGCCTGGAATGGAGAGGCTTCTTTTGACACTAGTACAAATTCAAATTATGATGGAAGGCAATCGCAATCTCGGTCTGGAAGTGAACCACCAAATAAGAAATCAAGAAATTCCCAATCCGGTGAAACCCGATCCAAGGCAATTGGAAAGATGTTTTTCAAAACCAAACTATGCTGCAAATTCCGAGCAGGGACTTGCCCATATATCAGCAACTGCAATTTTGCCCATAGCATCGAAGAACTTCGAAGACCGCCTCACAATTGGCAAGAGATTGTGGCAGCCCATGAGGAGGAGCGAGCAGCATCGTCTGAGCCAAGGGAGGAGTTCCAGATTCCATCACTTGAGTCCACTGTTTTTGTTGGGGAGACTCAGAGGTCATATAAAGGGCGACATTGCAAGAAATTTTACACTGAGGAGGGCTGTCCGTATGGCGAAAATTGCACTTTTCTTCACGATGAGCAATCAAAAGCTCGAGAGAGTGTGGCGATAAGTTTGGGTCCTGGGAGTGGTGGGGGACATGGAAGCAGTGCGAGTGTATCAAATGTGAAGCCTTCGAATTGGAAAACAAGGATTTGTAACAAGTGGGAGCTGACAGGGTACTGCCCATTTGGAAGCAAGTGTCATTTTGCTCATGGGTTTCAAGGTATGATTTCATTCACCACTTGGTGAATACATATTGGGAAGAATGCTTTTTATTCTATATTATTCTTATTGTTGAATTCTCAATTTAGATGCATTTAATTTAGTGACTCACTGGTTCTGGGTTCCATCTCTGAGACTTAGCTCTATGTTTATCATGTTGAATACCAAAATATGCCTAATGGACAAATGGCATCTGATGATCTGATTTCTTTTGACTGGAAAAAGCTTCGTTTGTAGGATGCCCACTCCTCTGAGTCATCGGAGATTTGGAACAAATTCTTCATCTATTACCTACAAGAAGAAAAAAACAACTTCTCCATCTTTATGCTTTCAATGTGCGGAAGAGGAATAAAAGTTAATGTTTTTAACATATAAGAGTTAATGTTTTGGGATTATTTCTATTAACAAAATATGAATTGCGTAATGAAGAGCAACTTTGTATGCAGAAGAAGGATACAGCTCATATATTTGCTATCCTTCATTTGTATATTAAAGACAAATTCATGCTTCTTTTGTACATGGCTGATAACAAGCACACGCATGAGAAAAACATTTCTTGTATGAGGCATACACACTTACTGAAAGAACTGCATACTGCACTTATAATTTGAAGAATTGGTCTGATCTGCAAACTAGCCTTGCCAAAGTAAGACTATGGATCAAACGTTGCCTTCATCCGGGTTGGGAGTTTGTGTCTAGGGAAGGGCTAAAGGAAAGAAGAATCCAACATCACTCATCCATGTTAAATTTCCCTACTTGCCCATGCTCTCTTATCATTTGATAGGAATTATCAATATTCATTCCTTTTCTGTGATGTAACTTATAAAAAACCTATTGCTTCACTCAATTATGCTACACACATTTTCTAGGGAGGTTTGTTGCCCAAAACGACCAACCTACTTGTTTACAACCCAAAAAGGATACTGATTTTATAATAACTGAATCTAGTTATGCATGAAGTGGATCTATGTATACATGCTTGCACATGAAAATGTGTGTGTAGAACTTTTGGAGATGGGGTGGAAACACTTCATGTCTATATGTGCAACGTGTGTGGTGCAAAGGTGTTTGGGGCATAATCCTTGGCATGTATGTCGAGAAAAGGTGTTACAGAAACTGTCTGCTGCTCAATGCCAAGGCTTGCTCATGAAGCATTTGGGTTGTACCTTGATTAAGGGGTCTTCCCGGGATGATGCATACACTTCGTGAAGTAAAGCATGAGCTGCATCAGTCAAATACCTACTTCTTATTCGTTTGTCAAAATTGATATAAAGCTCAATCTTTTTAAAGTTACAAAACGATTCCTCTATAATATAAGACAATGGTCCATTTTATATTAGTTATTTGGCATTATTATACCTGAACTGAAGTTAGCATGCCATTTAGCTTTTGCTTCTTAGTGTTTACTTCATCTGGTTGGCTTGGTTTTGCACCACTGATGAGGTGCTTGCCTGATGAAAGGTCCAACTTATTTTGTTATACTATGATTGGGCTTTCCCTGTTCTATGTTTCATCTCACTCATTTCAAGAAATAAAGCACATGGCATACTAATTTTGTCATTGATGATAGCTTATTCAAAAAAATTAGAAAGAAGTTTTTCAATGCAGTTATTAGTTTTATAAAATTGGTACTGAAATTTAGTATTTTTGTCTCAGAATTGCATCGTTACGGTGGGGGACTTGTGGAGACAGAAGCTAGAGATTCTTCCTCTGCTCTTCCAGAGGTAAAGCAGGGGGTAGTGTCTTTGAAAACGCCGGCTGATACTGTAGTTGCATCTCTCACTTCTGTTCCTCATTCTGATGGATGTCATATTGGAGTTCCGTCACAGAGGTTGGCCAATGTAATCCAGAGGACAGGGCAGAGAACCCACCAGAAGTGGAAGGGTCCAAACAAAATTAGTAGAATATATGGTGATTGGATTGATGACATTGAGTAGAACCTGAAACTCTTCATCGGCATAAATTGAAGATTGTCAGAGTGGACTTAAAATTATATTCGATCCCATGAAACAAGCTCTGCCCGGAGCAGAATGAATTGGTACTCTTTCAGAGATTGTACTTCTCTTGCTCTAGGTTTTGGATTAAGGGAAGATTTATTTATGCTGTTCTCAAGTTTCCCGACGACACTCTGGCTTGTAGAGTCTCAAGTACATGTACGAATTTACGAGCTTTTTTACTTTCGTGTTTGGAAAAGTTCGTAAGCTTCAGTAACTTCTGTAATCTTATTCTGTTATCAAATATAAAAACTAGATGATATTTCTCATTCAAATGTGACTACTTTTATCTTTATACCACTTGACAACTTACAGTGCTGAAGTTCTTATTTTCTGCTGCTTGGGAAGACTCATCTTTAGTAACTTAGAAATCTTGGAACTAGTGAGATATTTTTGCTGTGAGGTGTGAGTATATTTGCATAAAGTCCTGAGGGTTGGTCAGAGATGTTAGTATATATAATATTTATACTGTATATAATATATTATAAGTATTTCTTAGTTTATAGGTTTCTTGTATAACACTCTCCATAGTGTAGATGCCTTTCATTGTATTTCATTCAGTTTAATATTATACAGAGATTATTCTCTCTCTCGCTCTCTCTCTCTCTCTCTCTCTTCTAACATGGTATCAAAGTTAGATTTCAAAGGACTTCTCTCTTGAGATCACTCAGCTTATACTCTTACGTTACATCTCCACGCTTCACATGAGGGAGGGTGAGTGAAGTTTTACATTGCCTGGATATGAAAGCTTGTACCTCCTAATATACCCTTGGGCAATCCTTACTTTGCAAGCCAATTTTTAGGGTTGCGTTAGACCCATGGGTTCTCTCTCTCTCTCTCTCTCTCACACACACACACACACACACATGGTATCAAAGCTATAAGCTCCTGCCACCTCTCAATCTTGCTTCCGCAACCTTAATCTACTATTTCTGTTACTAGTCTACGAATTCGCCTCGTTTTCTATGTTTCTGTCAAAACCGATCTTGCCTGGATTTCAAATTTGATCACACCATTGGATTTCGTTCAGAAATATGATATTAGCCATCAAAAAATCACTCCAAAACTCCTCCACGTGCACCCTTGCTACACTTGTTGATGTCAGCGCTAGTGACATCACAAGCGTGATGTCATCTGCTGACATCAGGTCCTAGCCTCCAACTCTAGCCGTTGGTCCACCAAAATTGGTTTAGATCGGTTTTTTGGTTCTTTTGGCCGGTTCATTCACTTTTTAGCCTTTTTCTATTCGGTTTAGACTGGTTCCTGACTAATTTGGTCATTCTAAGTCTTATTCTGCAGTTTGGTTTGCCTAATTCTGCTCTGTTACTGTTGTTTATCTTGTTTTACAAGCTTTTCTGCCACCGGTCATTACTGTTTGGGTTTCTCTTATCACACGTTTTATACGATGGAGCGTTCTGAGGTCTCCAGACCTATTGTTATCATTTTGGAGGGTCCTAATTATATTCCTTGGTCTCATGCCATGTCTAGGTTTCTCAGGGAGAGGAAACTTTGGCGTTATGTCACTGGCGATATTGAGGCACCTATTAAAGGTATAGCTGAAACGACCATAGAATTACTAAACGACTTGAGGAATGGGATAGTAAGAATCATCAAATCATCGCCTAATTTCGCAATATGTCCATTCCCTCTATCAGTCTCCAATTTTGGCATTTTGACACTACTCACTCCATCTGGGCCTTTCTAGCCAACCAATATATTATTGCAAATCTTGCTCATCATTACCAGCTTCTGATTTCTCTGCATCGTTTGAAATAAGAATCTGATCAGTTTATCAATGTCTTCCTATCTCAAATATATACTCTGTGGGATCAGTTGACCCCGTCTAAGCCTACTTGGATCAGCTCTGCTGATGCTGCTCAGTTTGCCCTTTGCAGCGATCCACAGCGCCTGATTATGTTTTTCATGACTTTCAATGATGTATTTGAGTCTGTTAGAGTCTCTCTTCTCCATCATTGCCTTCTTTTTACCTTGGAACATGCTATTTTTGAGTTCTTATCTAAGGAGACTCTTCTTGGTCTCATTCGACCACTACCTGCGAATACAGTTCTTGCCACATCTGGTTCTCAATTCAAGGGCTCTTTAGGTGGTTCTCGAATCGGCAAGCACTATTATCAGCATGACCCTGGCCACTTCTCACTGACTACCTCAAAAATTCTTCCCACCGAGATTCTCGCCTTTAGTCTGCTACTGTCACAGCTAAGGCTTCTGTTATTCTTTCCTCCTCCTCCTCTATGATCAGTGTCAGTGCTCTCCTCACACTCTTTTAACAGTTCTTGTCTACCTCACTGTTACTGGTCTTGACATTGCTCATACTGTTCACATTGTCAGTCAGTTCTTGTCTTCGCCTCGCTTTACTCACTATGTTACAGTTCTTCGTATTCTTCGTTATGTTAAGGGCACTTTGTTTCATGATCTAACTTCCAAACGCAATTCAGTTTATGCTCAACCACCTTGAATTTGAGGAGAGATGTTAGTATATCTAATATAAGATACTTTATATAATATATTATAGGGATTTCCTAGTTTATTGGTTCTTGTATAGCACTTTCCATAGTCCTATATATAGTGTAGATGTCTTTTATTGTATTTCATTAAGTTAAATATTATATAGAGATTATACTCTCTCTATTCTATTCTATTCCACTCTATTCTAACAAGAGAATGATTGATGAATCCTACTTTCGGAGGTATGATTATGTATAGAGAAGAAGTTGATATATATGTTTACTTGTGCTTAACTTCCTGCAGGAGTGGGATAGCTAATTGATGCTATTCAAGTTGAACAACTCTGTATATTGCATGAAGTTCTGAAATAGCTAATTGATGCTAAAGCAGCCTTCTTTTTTTTTTGCTTTTTCTTTCTGCGATTGCTATAGAGCATAACATTACACTATGCTTGGAGTGCTGGAAACATCGTGAAATGGAAAATTTGTGTATGCTTCCAGTGATGAAATTCCTTGTTATCATGAATGGGTGGTGTAGGCATGCAAAGTTTTAGTCCATTATAGATTTTCAGCTATTAAACAAGATATGTTAGCTATTTTAAATAGCTAAGCCTTCAAAATGGACCTCCAACAGGTTCTCTTTTAGGGATTTTCACTTTAGCTCTTTAAATGTAGAAAGTGAAAAGTGGCTCTCTAAACATGAAATTATATCATTCACTCAATCTCTCTCTTTCTCTCTCTCTCTCTTGAATTGTGTGAAAAATAGAATAGTTTATGAAATGACTAACTAAAATAGAGAGCTTAAAGTATTTATTAAAAAGTAATTACCTAAAATAAAGAATTTAAGTTTTAAGTATATTCTGACTAGTTATATATATTAAAGAGCAGTATTGGAGCATAAAAATATGATAGAATTATTAACAAATCAAATATTATAATGCATCTAATAGAGCTCAAATCAAGATTATATGATTGTTGACTCACGTGCACCTCCAAAATGATATTTGTTTCTTTAAAAAATAAATAAATATCATATTTTCTTTTTAATCTTTTCAAAAAGAAAATTAGTGAAGAGATAATTAATCAAGTAGTCAAAGTATTATCCTGACTATGTTTTTACCCTCAATTATAAATAGGAGTGACAAAAAGAAATCTAAATAAGAAATTTGTACCTATTTCATATGACTGAAAATGTGTTTGTGGTTTTGCAAAACAATATAAAACAGAGCAATTTGTATGTTAATTCCAATTTGCTACTCTCCAGACAAAGTCCATTTTCAATCGCATGAGGACTCGCTCAATATCTTTGATTCTGACCATAGATACAAAACCAACATTTCCACATAGCCCTACCAAATTAAGACACTATTTGTATTTTTTTTTTATGCTCACAAATAGCATTTTGTTTTTTCAAGTGCCACAAACCAGCCAACCATTCAAAAATTCTTGCCTAGCACAACAGTCCTCTAACCAAACATTCTTGCCTAGCGCAAAAGTCGGAGGCCGGACTAGCAGATCTCCGGCCAACAATCAACTTTCTGCTTTTTTTTTTTTTTGGCAATGACGACGGGCTCCGTCCAACCGTCGGTGACTATAATCCTTACAATAATCCTCCTTGTGTTATTCTTCGTGGGTTTTTTCTCCATATACTTCTGCAGGTGTTTCATGGAAAATTTTCTTTGCTCGTGGTATCTCCGGCACAGCACCACCGAGACTCCGGTCGGACCGGCGAACCCCAAAGTTGACCCGGGCCTCGATCCTTCCATCCTACAGTCTTTTCCGATATTCACGTATTCGACCGTCAAAGATCTACGGAAGGAAAGGTACGGCCTAGAATGTGCAATTTGCTTGTCGGAGTTTGCCGACGATGACATCCTTCGCCTTTTCACGGGATGCTGCCACGTGTTCCACCAAGAATGCATTGACCTTTGGCTTGAATCCCACAAGACATGTCCGGTGTGCCGGAGGTGTCTTGTCGCGCCGGAAAAATCGCCGACGCGTCCTGCCACCAACGGTGCCATGCAAGATATCGACGAAGATGAGGCTATGGAAGACGACAATGACGAAGAGAGAGGAGGAGCAGCACCTGGCACAGCCAATTCATCGGAACAGACGGAAAAACAAAATAAGGTAGAAAAAATTGCGAGGTCACATTCAACCGGACATTCGATTGTTAGGACTAGAGGCGGGGAAGATAGGTTTACGCTGAGATTGCCGGAACATTTGCATGCAAAACTCTTCAGGGGACATAACTGGACTGGAAGTTGCACCACGTTTGGGGAATACAAGAGCAAAACATCGGCCGGCAATGGCGGGTTTGGCGAGGTATCGGAGTTTTGTGGCGGAGATGTCAAGAGAGTATAACTCAGTTTTTTTCTTGTCACTCTTTCCTTAACTTTCTCTCTTCATTAAGGATGGCTGGAAGGCATCAAAACAAGGTCGTCCCATGCAAATAGTATAGGTGATTTTAGAGCCATACTGGACATTCTCAACTCTGGAGTAGTCTGTACATTAATTTGCTTTAATTGTTTAATTAGGCTGCCTTTGCTAGTCGATCATGCCTGACCGATTGATGAATCATCGTCAGTACTGATAATTATGGAGAATTTAGTCAAATTGTTTTGGAAAAAGAAGCGGGCATTGAAGTAGGTAATCAATCACCGTGGGAGATCCAGAAAATGCAGGCTTATGGAAAGTGGGCTGGCTTTGTTCAAAATATGGAAAGTGTTGACTACATAGCTCTGGGCAATATGGCAAGGTCTCCGGTTAGCTTGGAAATGGGGGATGGATGTAGGATGGCCACTCCTTGCTGCTATAGCCTCATTAATTCTCAGAACCAGATTAGGGTTGAGATGATCAGGGAGTCAGGGACGTCCGATCGTGAGAAGATTTGAAGAAACATCTGTTGCTTGAAGCTAATGAAAATAATGAAGAAACTCCTGTTTGCATTGAGTGCAACCTCTTATGGCTATGGATACATGCATGTTTCATCTTTCGACTTCGGATGTTATGAAATTATATATATAGATATATATATTTTCTTTTAGACAAATGCTATGTTCAGCCCACAATTGAAGGCTTTTGGACAAAACCTATACGTATGTTTGTTTCAGGATGTGTACGTACATGCATGTTCATGTTCAGTACAAGCCAACATTCAATTTGGTACCCCTTGGTTTCCACGTTTTCTAGTACTCAAAACTAGTTCAGTTGGTAAGGTCTCTCACAGTGATTCGTACGTACCAAAGATTTGGAATTGAATTCTTGTTTTCATCCGAATTGTGAGATTCTTGTGTCTCAATTGTCGTTCGCTAATAACTCTTTTACTCCTGTAGTGACGAGGAGTTGAGATCAGAGATGTATACTCGGGAAGTGTTTTATTTTGTTTTGAGATAGTCTCTGGTTTGCGTGTTAACTTGGCAAAAAAGCTAGCTTATCTCTGTGGGGTAGGTGGAAAATTTTGGTGATTTGGTGCTGAATTTGGGTTTTTGGAATAATTTTCATCAAGCTTGTTATTAAATTTTAAGCTTCCTCAATTAAAAACTACATTCGCAAACTAGCTTGTAGGTGAGATTTTTGAAAATTCTTGACCGATCACTCGAACAACTATTGATGAGTCCCCAACCTGCTGTAGAGAAACATAAGAGTTAGAATGGGTCGACCCGCTCTGGGCTGATCACACTACGACAGTCAAGTTAGCTAATCTTCTTAAGAATGGAATGGAATTTACGAGTGTATATGGCTAAGTCGGAACGATTGATTAGCTAATTTGACCGTCGAAGTGTGATCGGCCCAGAGCGAGTCGACCCATTCTAATTCTTCTGTTTCTCTACAGCAGGTTGGGGACTCATCAAAAGTGGTTCGAGTGATCAGTCAGGCCTTCTCAGAAATCCCACCTACAATTGGCGCCGTCTGTGAGAAGGTCCAAGTAAATATGAATACCAGCTTCTTAGGGAAAAAAGGAGCTCGTGCCACAGGACGAGGGAAGGAAATCCCCTCCAGCAACGATAACACCTACTCGTCTAGTCACCAAACTACCCCGGAAAGAAGTAGCCGAGGACGAACGAGGAGGTTGGAGACCCGGTCTCCTACTGGCAGCCCCCGAAGAGCGCAAGACGAATTACGAAGGGACCCGTACTACGCTAGGGGGCCAAGCCTTCGTAGAAATCATCATCAGGACCTGGGCCCTTCCCTTTCCAGTGGGCGTGTGCCTAGTGACCATTCACTTCATACTACAGAGAGGGAGCTACGAGGACATGGCGATCAAATTGCCAGGCTTACTTCCCAGCTCAGAGTAATGAAGGACGCGATGTCTAGGAGGGATGACGGGGCCAAGAGGAGATCACCGGCCCCCCGCGATGAAAGGAAGAATCGAGATTCCAAAAACAGCAGCCTAACGCCTGCGCGCACTGTCAGGAGCCATGCCTCCAGCACCGACCACAAAAGTAACAGACAAGGAGGTTGGCACCACAGAAGGAGCCGGACACCACAAGACGGGGAATTGTCTGAAACCGGTCGGCATAAGAAGGAGGGGGAGAGATGGCTAAATGAGAAACTTGATAGCAAAGAGCAGCCCCCCAAAGCGCGCACTACTCAGGATATGGTCAGTAGAGCTTTGGATCAAATAGTATCCACGCCTTTCACGGAGGAGATTGAAAGCCGACAGCCTCCGAGAAAGTTCTCCCAACCAAAGTTCACACCATACGACGGAAAGGCCGACCTAATCAGTCACGTTCGCTACTACAAGCAAATGATGGCACTCTGAAGCGGGGATCAGTCCTTGATGTGTCTAGTGTTCTTATCCAGCTTGGGAGAAGTGGCCCTACGATGGTTCGACAAGTTGCTTGTCAAAATCAGTATCAAACTGGAGACAACTTGCCGAACTGTTTACTGCTCGCTTTATAGCCAACAACAAGCAACCTAAGGAGGTGGACTTCTTACTCACCCTACGGACGAATGATGGAGAAGGATTACGAACACATGCGCAGTGCTACTGGGCGGCCTACAATGAGATTGACGAGTGCAGGGAGCAGCTGGCTGTAACTCAGTTCAAAATCGGCCTGCCTAGAGAGCACCGTCTGTTACAGTCCTTAATGAAGAAACCAGCCCTCACGGTTCACGAATTGATGTCGAGAATCGAGGGATACGCAAGGTTGGAGGAAGATGTGCCGCAGCCCGCCCCCGAGAAGGTCGGCACCATCACCGAAAAAAAGAATAGGCATGAATACGAAAAAGTTTCAGCGGGATGACAACAGCGGCCGAAGCAATAAGGTAAGTAATGGGGTTTATAATGTCTTCAAAGACTCCATTTATAAAATTTTGCCCTAAATTTGCGACAAGTAGTTCTTCAAATGGCCCTCGAAGTTGGGAGGAGACTCTACAGCCCGAGACTAGGGAAAGTTTTGCTTCTATCACAAGGAGAGGGGGCATCGAACAACAAATTGTTGACATTTGGAAAATCACCTTAAGGATTTGGCGAAGGCTGGCCATCTTGACCAGTACATTGACAAGGAAAAGATGAAACAGGAGGCCGAGCAGCCAAAGTTGGAGGCCCCCCCGAAAGAGGACCAAGCTGAACCAATCCGGGTGATCAACGTGCTGCACGGATTGATAGAATCAGAAGCTACCGGCCAGAACAAGTACCGAGCAAATATTTAAAAAGCCGTGCACCTAAGGGAGGTAATGCAAATAGGCCCCCCTCCTAAGAAAGTCAAGGTCGGCAAGAACAACGCGGCCATAACCTTTTCAGAGGAAGATCTTATGGGAGTTCAAACTCCCCATAATGACGCGTTGGTCGTTACTCTACAAATGATAGGGTGTGACGTGAAGAGTCTACTCATTGACCAAGGAAGCTCCTCCGAGATCATGTACTACGACCTGTTTAAGAAGCTAGAATTGAGGGATGCCGACCTCCAGCCCTCGCTCAATCGATCTGTTGATTGGGTTCAGCTCTGACCCAGTCTGGCCACTTGGGAAGGTAACCATCCCTGTAAGTGCCGGAGGGATTACTTACAAACAGAATTTCTGGTAGTCGATGTACCCTCCCCATATAATGCTATCATGGGCCGAACGTGGTTGCACCTCATGAAAGCCATCCCTTCCTCCTACCACCAGCTGATTCAATTCCCCTCCACGGAGGGAGTCTAAGAGATTAGAGGGGACCAAGTTGTTGCCAAGCAATGCTTCCTTACGGCATATGCCACAAAAGGTTGAAGAGTTCTTCCTTTACCCCATAGTTTTGGAGCATGCGGTCGGACCTGGACAATTTAATGCCAAGTTCATCCCCGAGCGGCAGGTAGAGGCCAAGTATTGACTAACTTTGTTGTAAAATTTTTTGTTGAACTTCCACGGGCAACCAATCCAACTCTAATTGCCGACGTACAACATGGTGACATCTCCCTACCAATTCGGCAAAAAAATAATCAATTGGACGCTGTTCGCTGACAAAGCATTCAATGATCAGGGGGCAAATCAGGGTAATTAATAAACGCTACGGCATTGGGGCATGTCATTAAACTGAAGTTCACTACAACAAAGATTCAGAATATGAAGCCCTGCATGCGGGGTTATACCAAGCTATGGATTGCCGAACCGTTGAAATCATGATCCACTCAAACAATATGCAACATGCAGCATCTGGTCAACGAGAAGTTAGGCCCGAGCTGGGGGCATATCTATTAAGAGCTGTCAAAGAAAAGCAACAATGACACATAGGCCCTTTTATTCTCAAAGGATGTATCCACTTGTAAGGGCGCAATTTCCTTCAACAAATATGTAATCTTTGCACAAATCAATGAAAATTGGAAGCTATTCAGCAAACTTGAGGCCCCTCCAAACTTCAAAGTATTGAAGGAAGACCAAAAAAAAAAAAAAACTAGGTGTAAAAACTTGGTCCTAGATCATTTATGACCAGGTCGGTCAATGAAGGTCATTAAAACTAAGTGTAAAAACTTAATTCTGTCTAAGTTTGACAGATTGGCCAATTAAGGTCACAAAATCAAGTGTAAAAATTTGGTCCTGGATCATTTATGACCAGGTCGGCCAATGAAGGTCATTAAAACCAAGTGTAAAAACTTGGTCCTACCTAAGTTTGATAGGTCAGCCAATGAAGGTCATTAAAAACAAGTGTAAAAACTTGGTCCTGTCTAAGTTTGACAGGTCAGCCATATGGCTAAGTTATACACTCGAAAATTCCATTACATTCTTCAGAAGATTAGCTAACTTAACCGTCGGAGTATGATCGGCCCAGAGCGGATCGACCCATTCTAACTCTTCTGTTTCTGTACAGCAGATTGAGGACTCATTAATAGTGATTCGAGTGATCGGCCAGGCCTTCCCAAAAATTCCACCTACACAGCCCGTAACCAAAATTTATATAATATATAATTTTTTAAATGAAAATAATATTAAATAACTTAAAGTTTAATTACATATACATATATATTAAAATATATAAATATGTTATTTTATACATACTTTATGCTGAGCTGGTCTGAGCTTCAAATAAAATTTTTAAACTTGTCCATTAACATAATCAGACTTAAAAAAAAAATCTAAAGTCCTTTAAATGATAGGCGGGCTTGAACGGGTTTAGTTGGCAATCGGCCCATAACCACCCCTAATTTGGGATGGAAGGTGGGTGACTTACCTACATATTACTAAGGATTGCCGCTTAGTTCCTCAGGATTGCCTACAAAGTACAAAGGAACAAAACCATAAAACACATGGAATTCGCTCCTCACTCGGAGAATCAACTCTCCCCGAGACCCAACTATAAAAGCAAAATCATAAATTTGTCATTCCCATTGTGAATTCGCTCCTCGCAAGTACACCTCATTGGGGTAACGTGAGCGAGTTTGGAGGCCTCAAAGAATTGAGACAAAAAGACAAAAGAACAGGCTTTTTCTATATTGAGCAAGGTTAGGCAAACGTAGCCCTACTTTATTTTATTTTACTTGGGCCAGTGTTGTTCACCGAATGTGAGTTGTTAAAACCTTTATAAGTTTTCCATAGACCTTTTTGCTTGGTCCCATATATTTTGGGCCGAAGTGTTTGAAGCCGGCGTGTTCTTCCGTCGGCCTCAAAATGCATGGCAATAGACTGGAGAAAAGTGAAGTACAACTGAATTCATTTCATTTACAGCGGAAATGGAAATACAAAATAAGGATGAAAGTTGAAATAAAAATTTATGCAGGGATGGAGATGGGAGTGGATTAAGTTCTTCCCTTATCCCGCCCCACTCTGCTTTCTTGACTTTTAATATTTTTTAATTTATTTATATAGGCCGGTTCTAGCTCTTTATTTTTTTTTAAAAAAAAAGCCTATTTGCTATTTGCCCTACAATTGAAGTGTGTTGTGTTGATTGTTGTAGTAGTCATATAAATATTTATAGTTCTTATCAAATTATGGATATCCCACGTTTGAAGTGTATTCTAATGTTTGATGTGTTAGTGATATCATCATTAGACTGTGTTAAGAGCGTTCAACTTATGTTCAATAGTTTTAATATTATTCGTTGGATGGGCTTTTAATTTGTTACTTTAAGCTTTAATTTCGTTTGATAATACAATAATACCATTTTAATGTATATGTAACTCAAAATATTTAAAAGTTAATTTTATCTTCCTGACAAGCGACGACCATGAGACTATTAATATTTTTGATGACTGATAGCTTAGTTCTTTTTTTTTTTGTTTTGTTTTCTTGTTTTGTGCTGTTTATTTCTTTTGTACCAAAAAGACAAAAATAAAAAAACTTGAACTTGGGCTTGAGTTTTGGTTTGGGTTTGAGCTGGGGCGGAGGCTGGAGTAGAGGAGACGAAGATGAAGACAAACTTGTACAAATGGTGGTGAAGATAAAAATTTCAACCTCCATCCGTCCCCTTATTAGTTATTGCCATCCCTAGTCCGTCTCAGTGTTATCTTGACTGTACAGGCGTTTATTCTATCCCCTGCTGTTGGATTTGCGGATTTTTACGACATCAAAGTCAAAATTTCGAGCAGAGCCTTATATCTATTGTATAAAATTTCCTTTTTGACCATATTTTACCAGATAAAATTTTAATCTCTCTCGTGCCATGCTATTTTGTTTCAATTTGTATATTTGACAATCAGGAGAAAAACAGTAATCGTTTGTTTTAATTTAGGTTGTAAATTTAGGAGCTCGGCATTCTGCAATAATGTTCATGGAAGATCTCAGCCCTGAAAACGAGGTACAAAGCTAGACTCTCTCTCTCTCTCTCTCTCTCTCTCTCTCGATGTGCTGTTGAAGGGAATTTTTCTTTCTCCTCGACATATTAGTGGGGATAAAATATATTTTGTACTCATTTACTTTATACCGAATTTAACTTAAGAACTTATACTTTTAATTATAATAATTAAGTTCTTGTATTTTTAATTTGTTACAATATCACTTTTTTTATAAGTTTTTGTTTGTGCAATTGATAACCAAAAGTTCCGTGTGTCTTACATGGCCCTTTTTGAATTGTGAAATTGTATTTACACACTAAATAATGTTATGTTATCCTAATTATTTAGTTCTTAAACTTCTTTACAATAATTTTTTACCAATCCCGTCTAAACTTTTTGTAGTTATTATATATATAAAACGAAATTAAAGTTGCAAAATACCTCTAAATCATTTAAAATGAGAGAAGGCTGAGAGCATTTGGTGCCAAAATAATATGAGAATATCTTTTTATCATTGAAAAAGAGTTACGTGAGATACATATAGCTTTTGATAGTCAATTATACTAATTGAAATTTACAGAAGGGTGACATTATAATAAATTAAAAATATAAAGACTTAATTGTTATAATTAAGAATGTAAGTCTTTAAATAAAATTTAATATAAAGTGTAAGTGATGTGAAGCGAATATACCATTGCCCATGGGTGAGAAAAGAAATATCAAGCACGCGGATTGACATGCAAATGCTCTTGCATGTTATACACGTCGTCCATACATGAAGTGCTTGGTTGTTTTGGGGGGTTTTATTTTACCGTACAAACAAACAGCGCTTCATAGGAAAACAAGCTGAAGCTATTACCACCCAGTTGGTACCTACTTTTGGGGGCCAAAAATCAAGCAAGGAGAAGAAGATTTGTGGAGTATGGAGATTTTGAATGTGGGGATGATTTGCTAATGTGTACTTTTCGAGATGGGGGGAAGCCTGGCTGGGTCGGGTTGTCACATGGATTCCTCTGGGTACAAGTCTGACAGCTTGGACCCTAGTGAGTCCGAGCTCCTCGACAAAATCCCCTCTGTTCTGAGTCCTCATCACCAGGTAAGGCAACAGTTCCCTGCGTTTCTGCTTTGTTTCCCTCCCTCCCTCCCTCCCTCCCTCCCTACTATAATATAACAATACACATTTTTATATATACACACACCACATATCCATACACATATACATATACATATACATATACATACATGTATAAATGTAATGTATTATTATGTATATGTATGTGAATGGATATGCTTTGATTAGTAACAGGTCTATATATATGTGTGTGTGTGTATATGGCATCTATTTGGGAGCTAGCAAGGTGACATCCCTTTGTGCATGATGTACAGACTAGGGGCTTGCTTGGTAATTTCTTAATGAAATTTTACTGTGTTAAGTAACAACATTATACCAATTTTATAAAGAAAATGTTAGTTTTTTTTAAAAATATGTGAAAATTTCTCAGAATGATGTGACAGTAGCATTATTATAATTAAGAACCACAATAATGTGTATTTTGTTTTAAAATAAATAGTTCTTATTCAACCATATTATTTTGATGATAAATTCTATATGAATTTTTCTGTTAGTATACATTACTTTTTATAAACCTTTCTAATTTAATTTGTCAAGCATATGGAGCACAAATGCACAATGAATATAACATTCACCAATTAAATCACTGTTCATTTTTATGATCCCCTGCTAGTAAGGTGCACCATAATTCGAACAACAGTAGAAATCTGACCTATGATCAACTCCTGGCCTGGGTTGAGTTTACATAATCCCATCACACCTCAAATTAACAAGATCCCAGGCTACTAAGGTGCACCATAACCTAGTGGACTTTATAGATCAACCAGTACTTCTCATTTGAAAATATATGATCAAACTGTTATTGGATTCACCCAAAAACAATAACACAATCGATGTAAGTCCACAATCCAAGAAAAAGGCAATTTGTAAGGAAGCTTTGATTGAGAATCATTAATGTCTCTTTTGTTTCAAACTATTAATTCGATTGCTTCTATATTCGTGATTTCTCATTGTCACTAACAGCTAACAGCTTGACAATTGACATAACACTGACCTAAATCCTGTGGCTTCTTTTCTTTTCATTTTTTTTGTGCTCGTAAAAGTGCTAAACAAACAACTGATCATCCACATAAATATATATAACAAAAATTCATACAAGAATTGTACATATATACTTATATATGTATGTATGTATGTATGTATGTATGTGTGCGTTTAAACATGTATGTGAATTGTGGAGAAGGGTGCGTGAGCGGTCAGGCAGTCGTTTCTTGCGAACCCCAATTCAAAAAATTTGAACGTGAAGAGTGGCTTTTGCACATTTTCTTGTTTTTATGTATATTTCTATAGGGTGCCCCACTTTCGCTTCATTGCAGAAACCGTGGCAGTATGCTTGACAGCGTCTATGAAAATTGGGAAGGAAAACATAACAAGGCCTCTGAGAGAGAGAGAGAGAGAGAGAGAGAGAGAGAGAGAGAGAGAGCTACTTCCTTTTTCTCTCACTTCTTGAAGCAGAAAAGCACAATACCTTTTCTGCCCTCTCACATGCAGTACCATATCCTTTCATTGTACCCTTAACCTTCCTTCAGTTTAACCCCCCATCTCTCTCTCTCCCTCTCTCTCTCTATGAGAGATCAAGATATGGGCTTCGCTATAAAATGGGTGGTCTATAGATTGGAGTAAGTCATCAGCATTGGGTTGTCACTCAAGCCTCAAATGCTGGTGGAATTACATTAGATAACACAAAAGAGAAAATGGCTTCAGAAACCCTATCAACCAATGAACTCTTGAACTTCATAATCCGTGACACCATTTCTGCAACCCCATATTGCTTCAACGACTCTTCAGAGACTAGTTTCTTGCCGGAAAATTCTCTGAAACCTCCAGAATTCGGGGTTGCCTCGGATAGCAGTTCTTCTATGATGCATCGGTGCCACCCTGTGGAGCCGGAAGCCTCCGACAGGTGGCAGAATTCGGCGGTGCAAGGCCGGAAGAAGAGGAGGAGAAGACCAAAAGTTTGCAAGAACAAGGAGGAAGCTGAGACACAACGGATGACACACATTGCAGTGGAGCGAAACCGCCGGAAGCAGATGAATGAACATCTCGCCGTCTTGCGTTCCCTCATGCCGGGATCTTGCGTCCAAAGGGTTGATTTGTTTTCATCACTTACGTAGTTACATATACTACATAAATGTCTATATATATAGAGTGGCGAACCTAAAATTTTGGTTCAGTTTTTATTTATTTATTGAAAGGAGGAATAAGAAAAAAAATTTAATTTTTGAGGGATCAATATAATAGATAGTATCTTAAATATTAAAAATTCATAAGAGTGAAAGAAGATTTAGAAATCTTAGAGAGTTAATATACTATATTGTATTTTAAATAACAAAATATTTATAGGATAGAGAGAAAATTTTCAAAATTTTGGAAGCCGCGGCCCTGGCCCTGCTCCCTCCATCAGCCATTGTATATATATATATATGTGTTGTGGTTCTAATGCAATATAATTTTGACGTTTATGCATCACAATCAATGATTCAGCTGTACATTCTTTCGAAATTAAACAGAAAAGTACACTCAATTAATCCAATAAATTTGTTTTGGTGTATAGGGTGACCAAGCTTCTATAGTGGGTGGTGCGATTGAATATGTGAAGGAACTTGAGCACCTCCTGCAGTCCCTAGAAGCCCGAAAGCTCGTATTACTACAAGGAGGAGGAGGGGCACCAACTGCCACCACCGCTGCCGCCTCTGCTGAGTTCTTAACGGCCCCTTTCAGGCAATTTTTTGCGTGCCCTCAATACACATCGACTCAGTTTCCTAACAAATATAAATCTAAGAGCAAGGCGGCTGTGGCAGATATTGAGGTCACTTTGATTGAAACCCATGCAAACCTTCGAATCCTCTCCCGGAAAAGCATTAGACAGCTATCGAAAATGGTCGCCGGTTTTCAGACAATGTACCTCACCATCCTCCACCTCAATGTCACCACCTTGGACCCATTGGTCCTCTACTCAATCAGTGCCAAGGTATGCAAACATGAAGAAATTTATTTAATATAGAAAATGTTATTCTTACAAAAAAATTATATAAAATTGTTATACAAACTGATGTAGTAGTGACAGTTTTGTAATTCAAAGTCGTTTTGATATGTGTTTTGATAGAAGTGAAGGGCTTTTATTAAGACACATAATTTTGTATAAAAATTTTGTATGAATTTTTTATTTGTGTAACATTACTCTTTATATATATATATAGATGGGTTGGTGTTTCGTACAAAATATACAGAATATGACTTCATATGGAATAAATGTATATTTCATCTTAATCTTGCACAATTGTTAAAAAGGATATATAGCAGGGGCAATTTAGAAATTTACAAATAATTTTAGCAAAAAATTCATTGGGGTTCTGGGCTGAATTTTGAAAATTCTTGGTGTAGGTGGAAGAAGGAAGCCAACTCACTTCAGCCGATGACATAGCAGGTGCAGTTCACCACATGCTTAGAATAATTGAGGAGGAAGCCATCCTATGTTGATCAAAATCCTAGCTGGTTCCCCCAAGTACCCTTGTACTGGCCATGGAATCACCAAAATGCCACCTGCCCTTTATTTATGTATTTACTTTTACTTATTTATGTACAGGGTGTTCTCTTGTACTTATATATGCAATATATATATATATATATATAGGTGGTTGTTTGGGTACAATCAGTTAGGGGCTTTATACAATAAAGAGAGGGCAAGGGAAGGAGGAATGTCCTTGGGATGTTTGCAAGTACGGCCTCTGTATCTATCTAAGTTGAAATCCGTGAACCTTCGAGGGCTGTTTGGTATAGTGGAATACAGATTCTGGCCAAGTTTCATATTTTGGTCACCCTGGATGATTGCCAAGTACAGACACACACACACACACACACACACACACACACATATATATATCTTAGTGAAACACTATCCTCCGTAAAAATTATGTAATGGAATTCATCAAAATGTGCAAAGCAGTTGATATGTCGTAATCACTTTAACCGAGCAACTACTATATATACAGGCATATGGCATATGTACAGACCGAAAAAAGAACATTGGATATTTGCATACTCTTCTCTTGCCCATGTTAACAAAGATTACCTCGTTACCTTTACTCCTAAAGAAAAAAAAAAATGAAGTTTCAGCCTCTCTCTCTCTCTCTCTGTACAATATCTTTTAGTTAAAAAAAATGTAAAAAGAAGAATGCAGGGGAAGGTTGTGATATATGTGAATCACCGACAGGGAAGTGCCGTGGGTTTAAGGGAAAGCAAGTGTATAGATACAAATATATTTTGGTAGGTTCCTAAAGAAAAGATTCCAAATGTTTTGTAGGTTCGATGCATTTTGCATTTGCGTTGATTCCCAGCTTCCAGTCTTGTTTCCTTGTGTTGGATTAATCTGTACCCTCATTAAGGTTTGTGTCATCTTCTGAAACCAGACAGAGACATGAGAGAGAGAGAGAGAGAGAGAGAGATGCTAACTCATCTTTCAGAAAGAGTAGATATATAAAGCATGCAGAGATAAGGTACAAGTTTCTAAGTTAGGCATATTGATCAACTTCAACATGTGGCTACACATGCACGCAAGGCCACATTATGTAATATAAATCCAACACTTCAAACTAATGAAGCTTTTGGAATATGGCCCCCAAAACGAGTCGCTGTTGAGTTGGTCCTAGTTTGGGTAAGGAAAATGTTATTCTTTCAGAATTTTTGTATAAAATTTTACACCAAAATGATATGGCGATGACAGTTTTGTAATAAACAAGCATTTTGATGGATTCTTTATTTTGAGGTGATAGGTCCACAACTTAGTCATATCATTCTGGTGATAAATTCTGTATGAATTTCTGGTTGTATAACATTACCCTTTGGATAATCATTAAAAATGGGTTTTTGGAGCTTTTGAGAAAATAAGGTCAGGGTTAGTTTTATGTGTGTCACAATCAAGAACCTATATATGCCACGAATGTTGTCTCATTTCAGCTACCACTACATCAAGCATTTCACTATTATAGATCTGTTTTACTATTTTCTTTGCTAGGCCCTTTACATTATTCCTTTGGTAATCTTGTTGTATGCTTTCCTTCTTCATAATAAAGATCGCATGAAGACTCTTTTATATATATATATATATATATATGAAACCATTTTATGGGTCATCCAATGTCATAATATAGCTTCCAATTTATCACTGTCCCTAATGTGATTTGTGAAGCTGAGAAGTTTAGCAACAAAAGCGATTGATGCTCAATTGTCGACTAATGTTAAACACATTAGCTTGGACCCACTAACTGCTGGTAGGGCCTATTAACATGTTTAGCATCAGCTGCATTGATGCTATAGACCTTCTCTTTTGAAGTTGACGAATGATTTGTATAAATTGATACAACCTCAACAATAAACTTTGTTATTAACCTGGTAGAATTGAAAATTCATAATTGTTGTTAGTATTGTTGAAAATGATATTCTCTTCAAAAATTTATACAGAAAATTCTATTGTAATGATGTGGCAACAATACTATTATAATTAAAAGCTATTATGATGGGTATTTTGTTTTAAAGTGAGTTGTTATTATTCAACTACATTATTTTAGTGATAAATTCTACATAAATTTTGTGTTTGTATAGTATTAATTTAGGAGTTCTCTATTGTGACAGGCATAAGAAAAGTCTCATTATTCTAACATTAACATTATGGATAACCATAGCTGGGTTAAAGCTCAACCTTAGCCAAACCTGATCTGACCGAGTTTGAAGTAGTTTGTAACATTGTGAAGCTTATAAATCAAGTCTGACCTGGGTTTCAGATTGACTCGCACCAAGCTTCAAAAGCCCAATAATCAGCTAGGCTTGGGCTGTTTGCATCAGTAGAGAAGGGCCTTACGCTTTTCTAGGGACTTAAATGGGTTGAGCTTTGCTAGAAGTTTGAAACTTTCAAATCCAAAAAAAAAAAAAAAAATTTACAATCCTGAGTAAGGCTCATCAAAAAGCCCGAGGCCCATAGGTTGGCCCGGTCCCCAGCCCGGGGGGCTCAAGCCCAGGATAGTTAGGGCCAGGCTTGGGCTTGATTTTGTAGCCCAAAAGCTCGGTCTAAAAAGGCCGGCCCGTGGATGGTTTTATTTTGTCTCCCTAAGCTTTTGCTTTTTCTGATGAAAAAGTACTACTGAGTTCTGAGTACTGAGAGAGAGAGAGAGAGAGAGAGAGAGAGAGAGACTTTTTTTCAAAGAATTGAGTGATAAAAAGAAAAAAAAAAAGCAGAAAAATTCAAAAATCAAACGATTCAAACCCAAAAAATATGGGGTAAGAAAAAATTAGAGGAATGACGACGAAAAGATAGTGCGTTTCTTCAAGTTACGCCACACACGATCTCTCATTGCTCATGCCATTAACTCTAATGGGAGAAGAGAATGCTCAAGCTTGTCAAGGCATTAAAAGCAAGGTTGCCATAGTGTCATACTTAAATTTAGTGAAAAAAGTAATAAAAATATTAGCATAAAAAATTTTAAAATTACTTAATGGTCCAAGCCTAGCCCATAAGTCGGGGCTCGGGCCCAGCCCATAGGCCCATTTTCTTTAGGCCTGTGGGTAGGGCCTAGTTCTCATAATTTTGGCTCATGATCCGGCCCAGCCCAGCCCAACCCAACCCGACCAAAGAAGGGGCTGGCTCGGCCCATTAACGACCCTTAATCCTGAGCAATGTCCTCTGTGGATAAAGGTCATGCTCGAATTCCATTTGGCATGCTCAGCCCTCCAAGTCCAAGGAGCGTTCAGTTGTTTGGTGTGGTAAATATTGCCTAGGCCGCATTGGAACCTTCTACATCTCATTATTTTATTTTATTTTTTATTATTTTTTTTTCGCCAACTACTCCCTCGATCTTGTGCAAGACCACCATCCACACAAACATCTCATTATTATTGCTTAGTTTACAAGAAGTCATCTCAGGAAATTAATTGGATATCAGGAGGTTCTTGCTGCCCAAGGAGGGAAATTTTCTCGCTATAAAATATATGCAAATGCAATGCAAAAAAAAAACTCCTAAAAATATGTAAATTCACATGAGAGAGAGAGAGAGAGAGAGAGAGAGAGAGTAAACAAACAAAAAGGAGAAATCCCTCATCATTCTTATAGAAGAGAAATTCTGAACTCACATAGTCATATAAGAAAAACTAACTAATCCACGTGAATCATCGATACAAAAACCTCTCCCTCTCTTTTGTTCATCGTACTAATTTCATTCACAACCTCTGGAAATTAAATTTATCACAATGGAATCATTGGGTTCTGCTCTCTACCACGTCTAGAGAAAGAGAATCTCCCACTAGAAAACGATCTCTTATGTAAGACCCTGTTTCTATCTCTGGACTTGCTCATTTCCATTGCTGCTCGTTTTGACGATCCAACACCACCTTGGAATTGGCACTCTTCTATTTGAAAATCATGATCCTGATTCAGGCGTAGAACATCAGCAATCGAAACCCGGGTTTGACACGAATAATCCATGGACACTGATCTTCTAATCCGTTGATTATCCTCGTCTCTGATCTCGATTATGGTGTCTCTCCCTTCTAAATTCTCCGAGTCGTGTAAAGCTCGAAAGATTTCTTCTTCTCCAACACCCACCTCTGCACCTTCTGCAACAGCAGAACTCTCATTATTTTCATGGTCAAAATGGTTGCCCGGCAAAGATTCATTGTTTGGAGGAGCTTCTTCTATCACCGGAGGCAATGGAAGTGGCGAAGCATTAATGAAGATTATGTTAGCTCGACAAAGAGGGCAATTGGAGTGAGATTTAAGCCATGTATCTATACATGTGACATGAAAAGCATGGCTGCATTTTGGCAAGAGCCGTAAGCTCTCATCTTCTTCGAACTCACTGAGACAAACCGAGCAATCCGTCCCTTCGATCAACCCATCTTCCTTTTTGTACTTACAAACTGTAATGGATTTGATTAGGGCCTCGTCTAGACCAGTTGAAGCAATTTGCCAGGGCTCGTGGTTTGACGGATCGCCACTCTCTTCCAATTCCTCATTCGGGTCATGATTCTCTCTTCTTGCTGCTGAATCCATGTTCCCACAGTACTTGGAGATCATGGCATAGTAGCTAACAAGAAGGAAAGCACTTACCAAAATGCCAATGATTGCGATAACAAGAGGAGAAAAGGTCGGGCCGGAACTGTCATCGGAAAATTCAATGGGAGGAGGGGGGAAGATGATGTAGCACCACTGTGGGCAGTACATGCTACAAAAGCCTTGAGAACAGTCCTTGGTGTTCATATATGGAACCCAAGGTTTAGGGATTCCTACAGACCCCATGGGAAAATGAATCACTTGGGGACTTCAATTCCCCTCTCTCTCTCTCTCTCTCTCTCTCTCTCTCTCTCTGTCTCTCTCTCTCCAAAGCAAGCTAATTTGCAAGGAACAAGATGGTATATAATAATTCTTCTAATAACCACACCAGGAACTCAAAAATTTAGAACAGTTTAGTATCTCCTGCTTTGAATTGTATAAAAGAATTTAAGAAACTCGACTGAAATACAATAATCATACAAGTTTGGTATCACCAATTAAACCAAACATAAAAAATTACCTGAAATGTATATAAATTGAATGGCCTCTGTTTCAGGGAGGAGAAGGAATATTATATATAATAACAATGATTAGAACTATATAAGCAAACAATAATTTGAACAAGGGTTATGAAGGAAACCAGAAGTTGTGGAAGCCAGACGAGCAGGTACAGGTGAGAGGGAATTTCTTGGAGAGAGAAGCTGAGAGTGAAAAGGGAGCCAAAGGGCTTAGATCAAAAGCAAAGAAAAACAAGAAGATGATTGTATTGATGGGTATTCTTTTTTTTTTTTTTTTCAACTCTACTTTTTCTTTTCTTGTTCTTCTCTTTTTCTTTTCTCTAACTTGCTTTTCTTGGAATAATGGTTTGTTGACTAAGGTAGTGATGTTGGATGGGAATTTATTGAAGTAATCAATGCTTTTTATTTATGTTCAAACCAGTTTCAGGTGATGTGAGTATTGCATGGGACGTCTCTTCTTTTTAAGTAACAGGGAGCTTACATTTACCCATATAACTCTGTGAATCAAACTTTACCAGATTAAACCCAAATTTTGAATAGATCCATCAGGTAAATGGTTTAAAAACTCTGCCGCCAAGTTAGGTCTACTAATCCTACAAGCATATGTTTGCCTGGGTCTTGAAAAATCTTTTATTTCCTTCCTTCAACTACACCAATCCACTACAATTAAGGACACCACTTGAGGTTTTACATTGAAGAACAAGACATTGTTTTTCGATGTGTCTCGGTGGCAAGCAATCCAAGGGAGTTTCATCATAGAATATTTGGCAGAAAAACCCGGTAGAAAATTATCAGCCAATCGATCTTCATTTCCAGGACGAAGGCATATTATTTGCCGAGTCAAAACAATGATACCTAAAAAAAGATGAAAAGGGAATATATGCAGGGAACACAATGATAAAATAACGCCGAAACTTGATGCTCCAATTTTTTTTTCTCTCTCTCTCTCTCTTCTGAGCATCAAAGTTCTCCTGTCAGTAGGACTTCAACTAAATGGGTAGAGGAAACAACTTGAAAGGGGAATAGATGCTCACTCAATCCACACCCTTTGGGGTGTTAGAGAGAGAGATTTTCTTGATAAAGTAAAGGTAGACTAACTATACTCAGATTATCCAAGAACCAAATCCAGCATCGTAACAAGAAGGTATGTACGCCTAAAATGAAAGAAAAGTATCAAGACTGCGTTACCACAAAACTTTAACAATGCTTCTTCTACTAATAGCATTCAACCATTTCTCTCTAGGAATCTTAAGAGAGAACTTTCTCGACAGAGTAAACGTGGAGTCAAAAGATTGTTATTTGAAATTGGAGTAATATTAGTCAATGAAGTAGCTTTCTTAAGTAAATTGAGTGTAAGAACCAAGAAAGGTCAATAGACTATCCTGCTCAAGTCCTTGCCCGCCAGAATTTAATCTCTCTCTCTCTCTCTCTCTCTCTCTCTCTCTCTCTCTCTCTCTGTACAAGTGATCAACCAACCACCTCGAAATTTATGGCCACCTTTTCTTTTTCATTCCTACTTTCTCGGTGGTCGTCCTCTTACAAATGTCACGCCAATCCTATAAACTTTGTTCCCCCCATATATGTATGTTTTCATGAGTATATTCGCATACATAGTTTACATTTTATCAATTTCCCTTATAACAAAATACTTTATCTCACTAAAGAACTTCTTGTCCCTTGCAAAATTCTTATAATACCTACACAAAGTTGTCCTCTTACACTTACACCCCTCAGCTGTCAAAAAGTAAAACTATTTGCACGTGAATGATAATCTTGATTTTGCATGTGAACGTCAAAGGCATTGTTAATTTCTAGAGCAATGAGATACAACCAGTTGATTTACTTCTTACTCTGCTATCCTCCGGTTTTCTTTGGCTATAGCTCTGTATGAGGAAGGGAGAAAGTTTACACCGTTGAGTTAAGCATAATGAGACACAATTCAAGCACCGCCTCCGAAAATATATTACATAAGATGTAATAAAGGTGTATCCAAACTATTTGGGGTCGGTTAATTTTGTTTTTCAGAAGTAATATTTTCAATTAAGCCACACGCTATCATATTGTTCCTCTTCCCTTGCATTACCCTTAATGTGGAAGCCACTTTTGTTTTACTAGTCTTCACTACTCATGACCAAATAATTTTAGCCGTTCTTCTCTTATTTAATTCCTGACAGGTATTACTTCAACCATCTTTACAAATTCATTCATCCTTAATTATACATTTTCTCATTTTACCAGACATCTATTTGCCCCTTGGAGCGCAGAACGTTTCTTTCTAGCTACTTCATAGCTATGCGTTGGTTGCACTATACATTGGAAGCACTATTCCACTTAGTCCATAATGTTCTAGTTATATGAGTGAAATTCCTAGAGATCAACACATATATAAAGCAATGGATTTGCAACAAAGGTGTAATATGTGACTAGAACAAAAGTAATCAACAAAAGCCATTTTGTGTAAATTGATCTTCCATGGGCAGACGAGATTTCATGCGGTGTACATTATTTGCTGACATAATACTTTTAGTTGATGTGAGTAGTAATGCGTTTATTAATTAATTTGAGATTACACACAAATGCAGATAAACTGAATGAAACCAAATAAAATGTTAGCTAGATAAATGCTTTCTGCATCAAAATATATATTCCAAAATAAATGAGACAAAGACTAAGTTAATAGAACATGATGTTAGCAAGACAAGGAACTGGTAAACATTGATGTCAAAATGACATTGACGAGTCATTGTTCTCATCATCAATCAAACATTTAGTGATCAACATGAAAATGTTTAGATGAATGCAGTAGCAAGACAAAAATTGAATGTACTAGTAGCTTACTATGACAAATAAGAAATCTGTTGAACATGCAATGTTGAGGTTCTTATGTAACGAGGATTTTCCTTTTGAAAGAGAAAAACAAAGGGATCATTTGATAGCAGTAATTGCAACATACATAATCCAGGTGGGACTTTGTTTATATATATATACAAACACACACAGACATAAAGGACTATTCTCCTAGATTGGGCTATATCATGATTCATAAGGGGATTTTAATCCAGTTTGGGGGGGCTAAAGTAGCAGTTAAAACTTCATGTATTCAGGTTGCTATATATTTCTTGGACTTAGGGCAGAGACATGGATTTGCAGTCCTTAAATAGGACCAAATCTCCCCCAAAATCAAAAGTATCTCATCAAAAAAAAATACAAAAAGTCAATCAAAAAGCAATGAAATGCTATTGTGGGACAATGGGTGGCATGATTCGACTACTTTTCACTATAACAGAACAAGAAGGGTGGGAAAGCCACGAAATTCTTACTCATTGTTCCACCCATAGAAATGCATACAGTACACATATTGACGAGACCCCCAAATTAACTCCTTTTTTAGCATTCTAGCCTTGACTTTTATGGTATCAAGTATACAACAACGAGTTATAGTAATTTATAGTCACTTCTGCTACGATTGTCACAATCCTGTTGCTTATAGTCTTAACTAATAATTGAATAAATTTAATTCATTTTGTGCACCCCAAAATGTTACAAGACAGTCACAGAAATATAAATATAAAAAAAACATAAAAAGAATAAAAGAATTAGAAATTCAAATCAACTGTTTAATTTGGGGGGAGAATATATTCTTAGCCATGTTTCATAAAGCCCTATGAATCCAAATCTACCTAGTTGACATCAAAACAACAACCACGACATTTTGAAAAGGGAAAGATTACCATTCGAGGAGACAAGGACAATTGTAGCACAAACCTTAGTTCCAAACCATGCTTCTCTTTTAACAGCTTGTAAACTTAACTAGTGCACAATGTACACATAAAATAGAACAATTTGCAACTGTAGACAAGTATATTTTTTTTTAAGAGCTACACTCAGATATGTTGACCAATTCTCCATTTTTTTACAAATTTGAAGTTGAATGTTTATCATTTTTTAAAGGTAAGATAAATTCAAAATGCTGGAAGAAGGCCATTTTTTAATGCAATCATAATGTACAGTATGTTAACTCTTACATCACAAATTCACATAAAACAGGAAGGATATATTAACACTATCAGGTGAACTTTGTGAAATGCATGAGATAAAGAAACTGTTATATTGCAGTACTCACAAAGAAGTGTTATAAACAAAAGCAAAAATATGGAGACCAGTGTGCCTTTTGTCCCTCTGAGTGCAGGAGAGGTGAAAATTCCAGTTCGAGCAGCATTTTGCCTTCTTAATCTGAAAACCACGCACCAATAGAGCCAAAGAATGTGTACCAATCAAGACTGCTCAGGTTCCTCAGAAATGACTTCCTCTTCCTTTTCATCTGCAGATTCCTCAATATTCTTTTGACTGAATTTCAAACGAAGGGGTCGGCCCAGTAATTCCTGCATTAGGAAGGTTGAAAGGATCGAAGTCCCTATTACTAACCTGACATAATAGTATACGGCTATAATCCCAATAGACACATGTAGCAATATTCCATGGATATTAACAATACTAGATCCTATTATGCACCTATAGCAATTTTGTATATGCATATGATATGAGCCATTGTGTGCGTGTATAAATGCACCACATCTGACTTCTGGCCAATTAAAGGGTGGGCACATTTTTTTTTACCTTTTCTGAGTTCTTTCTAATTCAGGTGGGCTATAGTACCAGACTTAGTGTTCCTTGGCATTCCTTTTGAATTTACTTTTTCTTGAAGGATGCCTCATCCTTCGAACACATCCATGTTTTCAGACTAAGAAACACAGATGTGGACTTTGACATTGAATTAGGCATAAAATCATGTATTTCATACGTTAAACGCCCATTAGGTATAAAATCACATTGCTTTTATTTTACAATTGAATTAAAAGTTATCTTTTATTGTACAATTAGATCTCAAATTATTTTCTTCAAACTTGCAACGTACTTTAAAAATATCTAAGTGATGGACACGGGTGTCCCAAGTGTCCAAAGCATGTCTAGTTCTAAAAAAATCAAAAATCAAAAATCAAAAATAACAAAACACGTTTGGACACATGTCAGGATGTATTCAACGAGTGTCGTGTCCGACACCTTCTTAGAACTATTTGTGCTTATTAGTTTTCCACAATACGTGGGTTCTTCTTTCTCATTAAAATAAAAATATATATATCAGGGCCATACACAAATGCTAGTTCATGTGCAGGTGTAGTAAGGAAAGGGGGGACTCCCATATGAATGCAGGTTAACAAAATTTGAAAGCAAGACCAACTAAAGAATCAATAAAAGCACCAGGAACTCCTTTTCTTTCCAACAGCCTCCAAAGATAATGATCCCTTGGAGAAAAAACTATTAGCTTTGCACTTAAGGGCCCCAAATCTTCAAGAATTCTTTACTTTTACTCTTTCAATATGCACTAGGACCAAGAGAGTGGGAAGACTCTCCAGACACGTCTAACCTTATTGCCAGCATTCACCAATTCCACATATAATCATAGGACCATGAGATCTGGTCAAAAAGCAACACAAAAGCCCAGAGAAACCTCATTGCCTGACATTGAAGAAACAAGCATCCACCCTTTTTATCCATAACACAGCTGTTAGGAATTGAAATATTTCTACTAATCAAATAATACACTTTCAAATACTTCTCTTACCACCAAGCAAGTGAAAAACAAAAATGCATCTTCGTAGAATCTGAAAGATTCCATATCTTATGCACCAGGAAGTAATTAACCCCAAAGCTTCATAGAAAGACCAGACATCCCAGAAAATATATATACATATTCTAAGTCCAAATAGTGATGCCTCAGCTCCTTGAAAACTACTAAGCTTAATGAAAATATCATGACTTTCTTACTGTCAATAATGAAGGCTTCTTTAAAAGTCATCATCTGTTGTATCTGATCGTCCACCCTGATACAAATAACTCACCCATACTTTAAGCTCCGAAAATAACCAACAGACATAGAAATTCTACTCTTAGAGAGGCCTGCCTATATCAAATATCTTTCCACACTAACACACAGGCTTTACAGCTACCCCTATCACTTTTGAGGCCAATAAAGAAGCAAGAAACCTAACCCAAGTATTGGATGAAAACAATGGTAGCATGGACGCCGTATCAATGTCAACAAAAACACTAACCAAGAACATAGAGAGGTTGGCTCCAAAATGAACAACTGTGCACCAATCAACCAAATGCAATTCTGGAAAATATCATCTATCATGAAGTAGAATGGAAAAGAACAAGTAAAGAAGTGAGATGCCACAAGATTGATTTACATGAATACCTTCCCATCCAAAGCAGAAATTGCTGCCTCTGCTTCCTCCTTTGTGGCAAATGAGACAAACCCATACCCAGAAGATCTTCCCGAGGGGCTATCAAAGACAACTCTAGTTGAAACTGGATTAAATTCAGCAGCAAAAAATTCTTTGACATGATTGGACCTCACTTTCCACGCAAGATTGGACACATACAGCTTATGGCGTGTCTCTCCAGATGGGGGAGCCGCAGGAGGAGGACGTGATGGTTTCTTGAATCTCTTTGCAAACTCAACCTTAACAATCCTACCCAATAATTCCTGCACCACAAACCTTTAAATTGACAGAGGCTCCAGAATATCAAAAAGAAGATGGGAAAATGACACTTTAATGAACCTTAATCTGAGTTATCATCCCTACTGATGCACAATGTATGAAAGTCAGCTAAGAGAATGTCAGAAAAAAAGAGAGAAATGGATGAAGAATTTATGAATCAACTAGTTAGCAAATTCACTTAACAAGATTTGCAAGGGAAATGGGCAGTTTGACGTTGTTTGTTTTTGGTTTACCATGGGGTGATGCCAAAATATGTTTTCCATTTTTACAAGAGTTGGCCAAAAAGAGGTAGAAAGAAGAGATTTACGAAGGCATGGATGGCAACCCCACTATGATTGAGATGGGGTATTTGGAGGGATAGGAATAGTTGCACTTTTGAAAAAGTGGAGATGACAGTACGTAGGCTTGAGCAACTTTACTTAATACGTTTAATTTTTGGCTTACAAGAAACATTTCTTAATCCACTTTTACACTTCTCGATTCTATTGGGAAGCTTCATTTTGGGTTAGGGATTTAGTTTATTTTGTATACTTCATATGTCCAGAGTTTCGCCCTTTTTGGTGTTTTTTTCAATAACACTTTACTTATCAAAGAAAGACCCATTATGATGTTGAAGTCAAAGGCATTTTAGTAATTTCAAGATTTGTTGGATAATTTAGAGTACATGGGTCATATGTTGAGTCAAGTTATGGTGGTGTGTTCGTGTCAGAAGCTATGTTACTCGAAACGCGCATCGTTGCGATACGTGAAATGGGAATGGGAACATGTTACGCCACATGCTCTAATAGCATAGATTACACTATTAGAATATAAGGTACTTCTAGAGCAATTTTCTTTTAATAGTTAGACATCCAATAAAATATAGCCTATTTTTTAAAAATTATTTAGGTAAAAACACATTTCTAAGAGCATTATAGCCCCCTTTTTCTGCATATTTTTCTGCCAAAACTTCATTCTCTTTGGATTTTCATTAATTATAATTGATTTTTTTCCTCTTCATGTAACCTTTAAGGAATAAATACGAAAAATAATTTAGGAATATATTGGATCACTAAATTTACTGCTTTGAAAATGAAGTGTACCATGATTCAGAACGTTGTAACAAAAACATAAATCACTAGGGTATTAGTGTTTTGTGGTAACACTGGTCAAAAGTCCCTGAAAAATACAGCCACGTAATGGTCTCGATTCAATGGGGAACAAGCTGAATAATTTTTTAATAACTTGTAGTTCCCTTTGGGATTTTTTGATATTATAAATCCAGGTGTAATGCCCAAGGGATTCTAGCTGTGATCCTTTTCACAATCCCTAAGGCCAAGCGCTTGTTTATTTTGTTTATTAGCCATAGTAACCAAAAAACACATACTAGCCCCTAATTACTGTTCACAGGTTTTGTTCGCAACCTTAAAACTGTCCCAAAATTTTGCTGCTTAATTCAGCTCCTTACAGTTAACCTCTGTTACACTTGTACAAAACCCCAACACCCCATACTTTTATATGTAAAAAGATGACAACCTCCTCTCCCTAATGAGTTAGAGTTACCTTTAACACTACCCTATATCACTTTAAGCACAGAGCTCATAGCAAAGTGCTCCTCAGACTCATCTATGTCAATAGATTTTAGTGGTTTTCATATCTTTCTCTAAAGGACAACTCAAGCTTCCTCTTTTCTCCTTCTCTCTCTGTACAATATGGGTTTCATTTACTATCCAAGAAAGAAAAATATAACTAGGGCCCTTGTTTCAAGTCATAGCGATTGCTCAATTCTCTTCCAAGGTTCATATATGATTCATAAGTTCTACACAACAGTAATTGGGTAATTTTTTAACTCACCTCTGGTTTCTTATATGAAAACTATATAAATTCTTGTTATACAATAATAATGTATGGAAATCAAGTATTTTCTTACCACCTAAATCCATGTCTTCCTTAACCTTCCGCTATTTAGCACCCTTCACTCCTCCGTACAAACATGTTAATTGGTCCACGTTGGGCATGGCTATACCATCTCAAACAGTTTCCAATCATTCTTTTCTCTCAACTAAGCTAATTTTTATATAAGTTTTATTTCTATTCCTGGTACCTTACAACAGCAATCAGAGAATCACTAAAATCAGTTACGTTTCCACTTAATTAACTCCCCTTCCTTACTTGCATTTATATATTCCGTACCCTTTACTCATTTCTATTCCTTCTCCAAGCTTCCTGATATGAATCTTTTCACATAATATTGTTTCAGCTCCAAAATTTTACCAGCAAAACAATTTCAGATAAATTATTTCCTTCTCTAATAACTATATGATGTTTTCGTACTCCTCTCATACAATCAATAATTTCCTTTCGAGTTAAGAATTGGTCTCTCCTTTTTCAAATATCATTAACACCATAGACCTATATTGTGTGATCAAGCTCTCTCCTGTGAGAAGCTTATAATCTTTGACTGTTAACCATTTCACTCTTTCTTCAAGAGAGAAGATTATCCGAGTATTTTGTTCCTCTTAGAAGGTCCCGTTGCACCTCTTTCTCTTCAACAAATGTTTTGGTAACATAAGGTAATATGAAATTGGTTATCCTAGGGCATCCTTTACCATTTCGTGCCACAATTCTGTATCTACAATGGGTGAAGTGCAAAGACCAAGAATTACATCACTTTAACCAAGCAACTCGATTCAAACTGAACGAACAAGAGAGGACCCAAAGACCAATAATCAAGACAGAAGGAATTTAGATAGGGAAAATAACAATAGAAGCAGATAGCCTATTGACTACCAAATATTCTTCGATGCACACGAAAGAGGAATCTGCTTCTTCTTGCAACTACAAATTTCGGATATAACAAAAACCCATTTGAGCATAATAAACCAAAGAAACAACCCAGAAAGTTAAAAGTTAATTCCAAAAGAAATCAACTCACACTGGAGTCAAACTTATCTATCACGGCCTGAGCTTCTTCACCTGAAGCCATTGTGACGAATGCAAAGCCTCTATTCTTCCCATCCTTATGCTTTATAATCTAACATTTACACTTCCAATCAAAACCCAAATTCAAAATCCACATATAAATACGATCATGTCTGTACATATAATTTCAATATATATACATATAGAAAGAGAGAGAGGGAGAACCTCAACATCTGCGACACTTCCACATTCACCCAAGAGGTTCTTGATATCATCAACGGTGTAAGACCAGGGCAAATTGACCACGAACAGCTTTCTCCTCTGATTCGATTGTTGGGTTTCTGGCTCTGGTTTTTCTTCTACCGCAATCTCCTGCACTGCTGAGCATACTCCAAAGCTTCTTGATTTTCTGGTCGGGTTGATAGAGAGAGGAGGAACGGTACAGGGAGGGAACTTGAGAGAAACAGTAGGTGCAGAAGCGGAAATGTGGAGCCTCGTGGATGATGGACTTTCTGCGAATTTCGATAAAGATAGTGGGTAAGAAGAGAAGATACAGAATGCTGCTTCCAGTGCCGTCATTGCTGTGACACCGATACAGGAGTTCAAGAAAGGGTCCAAACGCAAGAAAGTTTTGAAAGATGGAAGTTTAAGAAGATATTTGATGGCTTTTATGGTCATTTCAAACCCGGTTCGTTCCTACGTAGTATGGATAACGTGTGGACTGTGGATCATGTCTTGGCTCTAGTTAATTGGCCGGGTTATGACCCGTTTTGGACCAAGGTTCATATATTTTTTACATTGATTACTTTATCTCATTCTTTTCTTTTTTTTGGGCATGATAATAATATATGCTGATGGAGATTTAAACGGGTCAGGTACCTCGTTTGGTCTTAATCTTGTTTGGATACTCCCTCCCAGTCATCCCACATCGGTAGGGATCTACCTCCCCCACCACCATATAACCCTTTAGGCCTCGATGTGGCCTAAAGGGTTATATGATGGTGGGGGAGGTAGATCCCTACCGATGTGGGATAGCTGGGAGGGAGTATCCAAATAAGGTTAAGGCCAAACGAGGTACCTGACCAATTTGAATTCCCATCATAAAAATGTGCATTTTTGTTTGGGGGGTGGAACACCACTCCCTGCCGTTTCGGGTTCACTCTCAACCGACATCCGCTCAGAACCCCTTGGAGGAGAAGCAGACCGGCTGTGGCCTAGCAAGCCAGGCCTTGACCTTGTTACTGGGCTACTCACTCCATGTGGCCCAAAGGGTTATATGGTGGTGGGGGAGATAGATCCCTACCGATGTGGGATGGCTGGGAGGAAGTATCCAAACAAAGCTAAGACCAAACGAGGTATCTGACCAGTTTGAATCCTCATCATATGCTAACATCTATTCAAAAACATAAATAGATAATACTGATTTGGTGTTTTTCTCAAATTAAAGTAGCGTTAATATTTTTAATATCCAAAGTATTTTTTAAATACGGGTTAAATACAAATTATATGGCATTTAGTTTTCATAATTTGCATGGCAAAAATGTAATGTAGTGGTTTACCCAACTTCTCCTCAGGGTAACTGCTTTGCTTTATTTTCTTAACTTCTCTAAATTCTCATGTATAGATTTGTGCTTTGTTCTCTAGAGAATAGCATAAAGAAAAAGGCTAATATTAAGAATTTAATTTTGATATACTGATAATGTAAAATTTTTTTATACAGGTAAGCAACAGAATATGACATGTATCTATGAGTCTAATTTCTTTATGTTATATTTAAATTTCAAAAGACATGTGTCGCGCTCTAGTGATCTATTTGTATAAAAAATTTTTACACTATTCGTACATCAAAACTGAACTCTAATATTAATTAATTTCGTGTTTCCTCTCTTCGAAGGGGGTGTCAATATTTTGTGATGGTATATTTATCTTAAAACAATTCAGTTATGCACTGTTTCAACCACTTTTATCTTCTTCAACATTGATGCCAGATATTTGCATAATTTTCATCTGCACCTCCATGCATCGATAGCAATTGCTTCAAATTTTAAACTCCTCACGTCTCTCATTTATTTATTGATGCCATGTCAAGAGTTAAAAACAATACTAATTTGTTTATACGATGGATGACTGTTTATTTTGTGGAAAAATTTCTCATAAAGTTCGTAAATTTTCACACAATGAGATTGACGGCATCTTCTTTACCCTCCTTGGAAAAATTATCTAATGTAGCTATCACTCCAGGTTAGCATGGTGATGTTATGTGACGATTCATTCATTTAATGTTATGTTATAAAGCGACTATAGTTTTTGAGATATTATAGACAATATCTTATATGTATGGTAGTTTTCTAAATTATAAATTTTCATCATATAAAAAGAGCATAATTATACTTTACTTCTTGTGATTTGAGTCAAAATCAAATAATTCATATGTGGTTTAAAAGTGATTACATGACCTTATGTGGTTTGGACTTACCTGCAAAATAGATAAAAACTGTTAGATTTAACGAAAAATTGTCATAAGAATATTTTGTCATTTTATCGCTACAAATTAAAACAACAAAAAGACGATTTAATTTTTTTGTGCCAAAATAAAGGGTTGTCTTTCAAGAGATTTTATTTTGTTATTTTATCCAATCGTTTTTTTGATATTCTAATTTGAAAATAAAAAATGACAAAAATACTTCTATAACAAAATTTATATTTAATTTAATAATTTTTTATATAATTTTTTAAATAAATCTAAACCATAAGAGATCATATGTGCACTTTTAAACTATATAGTGTTATTTAATTTCAATTTAAATCATAAAAAAATAAAATATAATTATTTTTATAAAAAATTATATAAATATTACCATTTAAATAAAACGTCACATTCCGTTATTATGCGAACTTGGCGTGATAATTACTCCTGAACGTCACTAGCCTGTCTGAAACCCGTTTTGTTTTCTCTTTTTTAACTCCCAACGAATTAAAGACACGTGTTAGTTGTAATTTGAGAATTCCATCCTATATTTTCAAACATTGTAATGCCAATCCTAGCCCGGTTGAAGAAACTAAACAAATGCATACAAATTTGCAGGAGTAGCTATAGGATGCTACGCTAAGTGTTTTAAGATGCTAGAAGCCTAGAACACCCTTTTTCTTTTTTTCTTTTTTTTAGCTAATTACACTTTATCCCTTATGTTTTGAGAGAAAAATTAAATGATCCTCTCTTATTTGAAAGTGAACATATAATTTTTTATAATTTGAAGTTATTTGTAAAGTGGACGAAACTATGACATATTTGGTAAAATAATACAAATATTACTATGAAGGACGACTCTTTATTTTGACATAAAAAAAATAAAATTATTTTTTTGATAGTCTATTTTAAAGAGATAAAATAATCAAAATGTATTTTTAACATAATTTTCATTAACTATTATATTACAAAGAGGTCATTTGATTTTCTTTTAAATCACAAGAAAGTAAGTGTACTTATCTTTTTTATTTTGTTATGCGGTTAGACATGTACAAATCAACTTACCTCTTTAATTTAGTTAAAGGCATGTTATTCATGCTTAAAATAAGAGATTCACAAAAGAATTATCAAGTTTTGAACACATGAATTCAAAAAATGTCTCTACTTAATGAAAAAGGTAGAGAAAGCGTGATGAGCTCTCTCTCTCTAGCCGTTACTCCCTCTCCACTTAACGTCTCCACCGGCGATCTTAGCATCGGGCTTTCAATGGAAGAAAAGGACCATTTAGACCGAAGTACCAAGAAGGTGAAGGAGAATGATGAGATTGGGGAGCAGTCCATGGTAATTGATAGTCCAGCCGCTGTGGAGGCAACTCTTGGAGCAGCTGCGTCTCCAGATGCTGTAACTATTGGTGAAATTGCTGGCACTATTGCCAAGTCATTCTGTCATGTTGTGATCGCTGCGAACTCTAAATATCAATATTTTGATGATGATGTTGAGAATCTCCTTTTTGATAGAGAGGTGAATGGGGAGGGAGATATGGAAGTACCAGTGCCTACGCACAACAACTCAGGTGTCCCAAAGGTTATTTTACCTCAGAAATTACTTGATAAAATCAGAAGGTCCTGGTAAGATTCCCTCATTGTGAAGTTGCTGGGTAAGAGTGTAGGATACAGAATGCTCTGTTCTAGAGTGAAAAGTATATGGGGACTACAAGGGGATTTCAGTGCGATTGATTTGGGCGAGGACTACTTCCTCTTTAGATTTGACTTCAGGGAGGATTGTGAAAAGGTGTTCACGGAAGGTCCATGGGTGATCATGGATTATTATCTCACAGTTAGAAGATGGGAGCCTGACTTCAAGGCAACGGAAGCGTCAGAAACCACTACCGCAGTTTGGGTAAGATTTCCGAGGCTTCCGATTGAGTATTATCAAGATAAAGTGTTGTATGCCATTGCAAAAAATATAGGTAAACCTCTAAAGGTTGACATCACGACTTCCATGGCAACCTGAGGAAAATGTGCGCGAGTCTGTATTGAGGTTGATCTTGATAAACCTTTGTGCCCAAGGTTTGAACTAGGAGGAAAGGATTATACAGTAGAGTATGAATCCATTCACTCCTTCTGTTATGATTGCGGAAAGGTGAGCCATAGGAAGGAGATTTGCACTTTCAAACGGCCGGCGCCGGAGAAGACGAAAGAAGCCGTTACCGGGGAGCATATGACCAGCAACGGGCAAGAAATGTCCAACGGCACAAATCCTCAAACTAACCATTTGGGCTCAGGCCCAGATTCTGAATTTAGGCCATGGATGATGGTTAATAAAAGAAATAGAAGACCAGGCCCTATTAAGAAAAACCAAGTGCAAACCTTGGAGCCCTTTTTTAAGAACAGATTTGTGAACCTGGAAGTCGAGACAACACAGCCCAACTTTCAATTTATGGGACGTTTTGACCAGAAACAAGACATTACCAGGGGAGTTTGAAGGAATCACATGGGGATAAACATCACTGAGACAACTGCTGCAAAATCCGTAAAATCACAAAAATTAGATTTCTCTAGAAAAAAATCCAAAATGGTGGTAAATCAAGGAGCCTATGAACAATTTAGTGTTAGCTGTGATATGCAGCTTGACAGTGATGGCTCAAAAGGTGGGCAGACCTCCCGTGAGGCTTCGATCGAACATGAACCCATTGTTGAACAGAGTATTGCCTCAACTAGCATTCAAACATCAGTAGGCCCTAATCGGATCCCTTCTGAGATACATTGTGCCCCCTTTCCCACTTTGAAGGTACCTCCAACCCACTCCCAAAACCCATCCTCAACTCATCCAACCTCTACCACTTTCTTTTCAAACCTCGATTGACCACCAGAGGATTCAAATGGCAACTCCCCCTTTTTTCATATACTGCATAAGACTCAACTAGGTGGGTCTTCTCATGCAACCAGAGGAGGAAGCAACCCCTCTGATCAAGGTCATGGTCCCGAACTTCCCCATCTTTAATCCATGCGGCTTCTCGTCTGGAATTGCCATGGAGCAGGCAACAATAGCTTCAGAAGATATATCAAAGATTTGTATAGAGAGCACAATCCTCATGTCATGGTGGTTATGGAAACTCGTGTAAATTTTGATACTCAAGCCAATTTCTTCTTCAACTTGGGTCTCAACACCTCTACTCATATTAACCCAATTGGTAGGGCAGGCGGTATATGGATGTTTTGGGATCCTACTCAAGTTCATGTTCGAGTCTAAGGGAGTGATGGATCCCAATCTATCCATGTTACTATTTCCAGACAGGGCTATGCTGATTGGGTGTTCTCTGCCATATACGGAAGCCCCAACCCTAGCAATAGGGAAAGTCTCTGGAATAACTTACAAGAATTTTCTGACCACAACTCTTATCCGTGGATGCTCGCAGGAGACTTTAATGATTTTGTAAGTAGCTCGGAAAGAAGGGGTTCTAGTTCAAGCCATCAAAATAATCATTCTAGGTGTAGAAAATTTAGAGATAATATGGACAAGTGTGGACTTATGGACCTTGGTTGTGTTGGTCCTGCTCTTACGTGGACTAATGGTAGGAGGGGGCTAGCCAAAACTTTGGAAAGATTGGACCGAGCAATGGCAAATGAAGAATGGAGAGCTCAGTTCCCTGAAGCCTTAGTGAGAAATCTACCCAGAACAGGTTCTGACCACTCACCTATGCTTATTATGCTATCAGGTATGAATATTTCCTCTCATTTTCTATGACCTTTTAGGTTTGAAGCTGCGTGGCTTACCCACCAGGATTTTGACCATGTTGTTGCTAGTTCTTGGAATAACCATAATGAACACTTTACTCAGAATTTGGAAAACCTGAAGATTAATGGAAAAATTTGGAATAAGAATTGTTTTGGTAATATTTTTAAAAGGAAGAAAAGATTAATGGCTAGAGTCGAGGGGATTCAGAAAGAACAGTGTATTAATTTCTCTTTTAACCTGAAGCTCTTGGAGAAGAACCTCATTAAGCAATTTAATGAGGTACTCAGACAGGAGGAAATTCTATGGTACCAAAAATCTAGGTTGAAATGGATTGCACTAAGTGATAAAAACACTAAATTTTTTCATGTTTCGACCCTGGTTAGAAGAAGGAAGAATCACATTAATATGCTTAAAGATGGGACAAGTAACTGGATTTATAATACTAATGCTTTAAAAGACCATATTAGGCTTTATTTTGAAAACATATATTCCCCTAGTAATGCTACTGAGATCTATGGTAGATCTGGAGGCTCATGTTTCACTAGGGAGCAAGTGGATGGCCTTAACATCCCTATTTCTCTAGAGGAGGTCAAGAGAGCTATATTCTGTCACACCCCCATCCTAATTAGACATTAATTATATCATATTAGGTAGGGCGTGATCGCACAGGTCACTATACCTGCGAACGACACCTTAATCCATACACAACTAATATAATGCAACAGAAGAAAATCATTGCCTTATGAAACCATAAACCAATCATGCATAAATATAACGTACATCGGAGTAACTCATCCCATAACTTTACACACATCATGTCAAGTATAGGTAAATTATGACAAATCCCAAACTCAAGCTAACGTAAAGAAAATACAAATAGACAAGACGACTCAAGCCTTGAGACATGACATCCGGACACCAACATGAATGCCACAACGGCAATGACCAACACTGCAGTAATCCAAACCTTCATCTCCAAGTTACCTGTCAAAACAGTCTGCGTGGGTGTGAGCTCATTGTCAATGTGCTCACAATAGATAATCAAACTCATAAAGAATGATAATAAGCACCCAAATGCATATAGGTAGAAATGATTAATATATATCTATATCATGGATGTCTCAATGCAATGCATGTATTACCCACATGTGCGCGCAATTTTAGATAACGTTGGCCCAATATATCGATGGCGCGTTATCAATGAATGCCCACCGTAGCACTCCTAGGCTAGTCCACCGTGACTAAGCTTTGGTCAACCCACCGTGGTTAACTCTCTCCAGTGCAATGCAAGACATACAATATGAATGGTATGCAATGCCACCATATATATATATAGAATCGTCAATGTCTCCACAGAACTTTTCATATAATACCAATTTCATCTCATATATAAATACCTTCAACACCTCATATGCATTCATCACCATTATACATAAAGAAAATACACAATGTATTTAACATGAATAAGGTTATCTCAAAATCTCACAATCCCACAATTAACACCAACATAGATAATAACACAAACAAGATATATTCACTTTTATATGAATAAGATTATCCTATGATCCCACCTGTCACTGCACATACACTACGTCAAAGATCACTTCTGGGTTGACATTGAAGGATCTTGCTCTCTGTTAGCTCCTAACACCACAACCGTATTAAGTTAGGCAACTTAAAGTATACTCCAATAATCATAAATATAATGGATATACTCCAAACAAGTTATAACACTGAAATTATGCATTAAAACTACCATATGCTAATCTCAATCACACTCCCAATGTTAAGCTAGAGCTAAAAATACCAGAATACAATAAGTCCTCTAATCTGTCAAAACTGACACAGGTATCCTAATCTGGACATAATTTCGTGAGCTTATACCCAAAAATTCTAAAACTTTAGAAATACAACATAGGCATCTCACAGAGTATCCAGACAAAATTTTACATTTTTTGAACATGCCTAAGTATTTATTTGGTATTTTCTAAAACAGGGCAGTGCTGCAGAAACTTGAATTCAGCAGCAGATGCTCTATCTTTGATAAATTTGTAGCATAGGTAAAAGACATCAAAATAACCTGAAATTTGGTACAGATTATCTTCAACTGTTCTACTAGATACAGTAAAAATTTCATAATTTTTGGGCTACTCTAACTTACTCGAATGTTTTGTCAAACCAAAGATTACAGATCTGGGCAGATCTGAGCATCAGACTTCTACAGTGGCAGCTTAAATTTGAAAAATCACCATAATTCGAATATAAAACATTTTTTATTGAAACCAAAGCCCAAATTTTCCTAAGATCTCAAAGTTCAAGTGTGTAAAATTTCATCCATAGATCAGATTGTTAAAGAGGTCAAACAACCTCCGAAAGTGGATGTTTCTGCAGCAGAAATCTTTCAACTTTGGACAGAAGTTTCTCTCTCAATTCTTAACCAAATCAGATGAATTTTGTATCTAAATCAAGTAATTTTTGAAGATCTATCTACCTATAGCCTGATCTATAGCAAGGTACGAATTTTTATACCTGAAATTTGCCTCTTCTTGCACTGCAGTAGCTTCTGCTCCTCCCTCTCTAATTCTCTGTAACTTCTCTCTCTCTATATCTCTCTCTCTCTATCTTTCTCTCTTTTTTTGTTTTCCTCTTCCGTCACTTTCTCTCTTTCTTTCTATCACTCTCACTTTTCTTTTCTTTTTTAACTATCTCTTTCAACTAGTTAAGTAAACTAGTTAGGTAAAAGCCTTAGCTGTCATCCATTTCTTTCCCCCATCAATTCTCATTCACTAAGTGACTTACACCTAGGTGCCAACTCCTATTGGTAGGGTAATTTAAGTCAAATTAAACTTATTTTACATAAATGCTAATTTACATACCTCTCAACCATGCAATTCTATCATTACTTACCGATGAAATTAAAAGTTAGGGTCTCACATATTCAGCATTAAAGCTTTTAAAGCCCCTGGACTTGATGGGTTTCAGGCGATTTTCTATCATAAGTTTTGGGATGTTGTCAGTCCTTCTTTGTTTAATATGCTGTCTAAGTGCTTTAATACTTGTTCTATTCCCCATGTTTTAAATAATACCCTTATTACTTTGATCCCTAAAGTGGATAATCCTGAAATTATTTCCCAGTTTAGGCCTATTAGCCTTTGCAATGTGAGTTATAAAGCTCTTTTCAAGATCATTGTTAACAGGATTAGACCCTTGTAGTAGAGGTTATCTCTCCTTTTCAGAGTAGCTTTATTCCTGGGAGATCCACTTCTAATAATATTATTATTACTCAGGAAATCCTGCACTCCTTGAGATATACTTAAAGTAAGGATGGAGGGATGATTGTTAAGATTAACCTTGAGAAAGCTTATGATAAACTCAGCTGGCCCTTCCTTGAGCAAACTTTGAAAGACTTTAATTTTCCTAGTAACCTGGTTACCCTAATTATGAATTGTGTGACTAGTGTTGAGTATTCTGTTTTATGGAATGGGGAACAACTTCCCTCATTTAATCCTGGGAGGGGTTTGAGGCAAGATGATCCCCTCTCCCCTTATCTTTTTGTGTTATGTATGGATAGACTTTCTTGCATGATTAATGGTAAGATGGAAAGCAGAGATTGGAAAGGGCTTAAAGCTTCTAAGAATGGTAATGTGGTTCTCTCATCTAATTTTTGCTGATGATCTAATACTTTTCTCTAAAGCTAATGACTCTTGTTGTGATATTTTGAATGATGTTATGAAGGAGTTTTGTGATCTCTCAAGGCTCAATATTAATTTTCAAAAATCAAAGCTCTTTGTCTCTCCCAATGTCCCTAGAATTAGAACCCAAGCTATTAGTTCTAGGTGTGGCATCCCCCTAACTAATGACCTTGGTAAATATCTTGGAGTTCCTCTTTTCCACTCTAGAGTGTCCAAGAGTAGCTTCAATGACATTGTTGAGAAAGTTCAAAATAGGTTAGCTGGCTGGAAAACTAAGATGCTTTCCATGGCTGGTAGAGCTACCCTTATCAAAGCTGTTACTTCTACTATTCCTAATTACATGATGCAGACCAATGCTCTACCTGGTTCTGTTTGTGATAGGCTTGACAGGATAAATAGGAATTTTCTTTGGGGAACTACTATTGAGAAGAAAAAGGTCCATCTTGTTAACTGGGATAAAGTGTGTCAAAGTAAGAAAAATGGGGGTTTAGGCATTAGAAAAGCCAAAGAGAACAATCTTGCTTTTTTTTCTAAACTTGGATGGAATGTCCTCCATATTGGGAGTTCCCTATGGTCTTCTGTGTTGCGAGATAAATATTTGAAGAATTCTGACTTTAGAAGTTGGACTAACCATAGGAGGGCTTCCCACACTTGGAGGAGTATTATCAAAACTAGGGACATCATCTCTAGAAGCTCCAAATGGAGTGTTGGTGATGGTACTAAGATTTCCTTTTAGAATGATTGGTGGTGTGGAAATCAAAGCATTAATGCCACTATAGTGGGTGAAAACCACAATGACCACAACTATGTGAATGATTTCATTGATGAGAATCATAATTGGGATCTTAATAGAGTTAACCAGGCCCTAACTCCTCAACTAAAAGATTCTATAAAGAGAACTTATATCCCTAAATTCTCTGTTGTTCCTGACACTGTTGTCTGGGGCCACTCCAATAATGGTGAATTCTCTATTAAATCTGCCTATGACTATATCATGGACCAATCCATTCAGGGGATCAATCCTAATCTGGATTTGATTTGGAAGCTAAACATCCCCCAAAAATTAAAGGGCTTCATTTGGCTTGCTATTCAGGATAGGCTTTTGTCTAACAAACTCAGACATGCTAGATCTATTGTTGAGTCTGCTGCCTGTGAGAGATGTTCTCACCCAACTAAGGATACCTTACATATTCTAAGAAACTGTCCTAAAAGCAAAGCCATTTGGCTAAGGTTTATCAGCCCCCAAGATTACCATCAAGAGGATAATCTTTTCCTTTCCTTATGGTTGGGTGGGAATTTGAAGGGGAGCAGCCTTAAGATTCACTCTAAGGTTCCTTGGGGGATTCTATTTTGCTCTGTCATTTGGCATGCATGGAAGGAGAGAAATAAAGAAGTGCTCCATAATCTTGGTAGCTATGATAGGGATTTGATTAGGAATATCATGGTTTATGCTAATGATATTTGGGAAGCTATGCATAGTAGTCTTGAACATCCACCTAAAATACCCAAACTAATCAGCTGGTCATTTCCTTGTGTAGGTTCATTCAAGATGAATGTTGATGGGAGTGCAAAAGGCTCTCCAGGGGCAGCTGGCTATGGTGGACTTCTTCGAAATGACCAGGGAGCATGGATTGTTGGGTTTGTGGGTAGTATTGGTATAGCTACAAGCCTTGAGGCAGAACTGTGGGGAATCCTTAAGGGGCTGGAATTGATTAAAGATAAAAATCTGAGGGGTATAGTCATTGAGTCAGACTCTGATTATGCCATCAGCTCTATGAAGATTTCCTCCTTGCATGGTCACAAGTTCAAAGCTATAATACAAGACTGCAAGGAGATTGCGATTGCACAAGAGTGTAGCTTTATGCATACTCTCAGACAAGGAAACTTTTGTGCAGATTTTCTGGCTAACTTGGGAGCAAGCATGGTAGAAGATTTGGTTGTGTTGGATAATCTCCCTTCGGGGCTGGGCCATCTGCTTCAAGCGGACCTTGCAAGAACTGCTTTTATTAGATCTTAGTGCTTCTTTTTTCTTCTTTGTGCTAAATTCCTTTGTACCAAAAAAAAAAAAAAAAAATGTCTCTACTTAACTTAACTAGCGGATTCAAGTTAGACAACAAATTGCAAATGTAGTGGTCTCGAAAATATTCACTTCTAGGCCCATCTAACAGAAAAAAAAAAAAAAAAAAAAAAAAAAAACCTTAACAAAAGATAATGCGGAGCGCACTTAATAAATTTTGTGAGTAACATATGACAGTATATCTTTCTTCAATGGAGACAGAACAACAGGTTTTACTGGATGGAGCAACCTATCTCTTTACTGTTCAAAAAGTTAAACCAAAGTGATTGGAGATTTCAACAAAAGGGTCAAACCACACTTTAAAAAGAATTAATATTAATTGCTTTAGTAGCTTTCACGGATCCAATGTAAGGAACAAAAAAGCGGTGGTGCGGCTGGACATCATAACCCTACTACACCGTGTCCATTTTTCTAAATCTATATCCCTACTTTCTATATCTCTTCCTTTTCATGTTCATTATCTCATTTCAGAGAGCAAACAATCCCACAAAATCTCCACATTAGAATCCCTTCTTCTTCAACATGGCCGTAAGCAATAATGTCGTCGGAGCCATCAACTTTGTGGCCATGCTCCTCTCAATTCCGGTCATCGGTGCCGGAATCTGGCTAGCAACCGAACAAGACAATTCTTGCGTGAAGATCCTACAATGGCCGGTCATCATTTTGGGCGTTCTGATCTTGGTTGTGGCTTTAGCAGGCTTGATAGGAGGGTTCTGGCGCATCCCTTGGCTCCTCGTGTGTTACCTCATTGCCATGCTTGTTCTTATCGTGCTACTTGTTTGTTTGGTGGTTTTTGTCTATATGGTCACCATTAGAGGCTCCGGCCACCTTGAACCCAGCCGGGCTTACTTGGAATATAAGCTTGATGACTTCTCCGGCTGGCTCCGGCGGAGGGTTCAGAGTTCTTATAAGTGGGATCGGATAAGAAGCTGCCTTAGCTCTACAAGTATGTGTGCTGAGTTGAACCAAAGTTATCGTATGGCTCAAGACTTTTTTAATGCACGCCTCACCCCCTTACAGGTAAACTCAACATCCTTACTTCTTTTTTTTTTCCAAATAATTTGAAGAAAAATGCTATTCTTTCAGAATTTTTGTACAGAATTCTACATCTTAATAATATAGCGATGATAGTTTTGTAATAAACAAACATCTTAGTGGGTTATTTACTTTAAAGTGATAAATCCATAACTTAGCCATATCATTCTAGTGATAAATTCTGGATGAATTTTCTAGTTGTATAGCATTACTCTAATTTGAATCCTTATTAGGTGTTCGTAACAAACTAGAGTAAAGATGTCTATTTCTCCCATGTTTTTTTTGTCTTTTTTCTCCGAACGTAGTCTTGAGCTCCGTTTGGATATTCAAGTTGAAAAGTTTGATACACATCATTGAGACATTTTCCTATCAATTTACAACCTGTTTGGAACTTGGGGGAGAGAAGAAAAAAAAAGAAAAAATAATTTTCTTTTCTTGTTTGATTTTTTAAAGAAAATAGGTCAAAGAAAGTGTGTGTGTGCATGTTTTTTTTTTCCTCCTTTTCTTTTTCTTTTCCTTTTCCTTTCTAGGTAAAATCAAACGAAAAAAGAGAAAATTTTAAAATTTTTCCTTCTTTTTCCTTTCCTCTCCCAAGTTCCAAAGAAACTGTTAAGCTTTTAGAATAGTTAGAGACACAACATGGTATATATTCAAGTTAGAAAGAGGTTTTGAATTTAAGTTTCTTCATTTGTATTTATTCACCAATTGCATATCTTTATCTCTATATGTTACATCTTCACATGCAAAGCAGGATTGTACATGAAAAAAAGTGTAGAAAAGCTTAATATGCATTTTTAAGCCTTGCAGCTAACAGCATAAGTTTTTAGTATTATTGGCGACGTAACACCCCAAAAAAGGAGCCAAAACAAATGCCCAAAAATGTTGTGGTAAAGACGTTTTAAGCACCTCCTTTGTACCAAAACAAAAAAAAAAAAAAAAAAGAGAAGAGAAGTTTTAAGCATTATCCCTTCCTTTTTCTAATTTGTTCTCTCTTATATCCAAACGGAGCCTTAGTCTCTCAATATTATTCTTAAGAGCACCGAAGTCCATGTCAAAGTAGGGTTTCTTAGCTTAATAGAAAAGAATAAAAAAATAATGCGAAGTAGCACAGTGGAGATTCTTCAACAATGCATATCTACGTTTCCAAATATTCCTCATCTCTTATGCTTTTTCTTTCCTTCTGCTTTATCTTTACAGTCAGGATGCTGTAAGCCACCAACCCAATGTGGGTACACGTTTGTGAACCCAACATACTGGATTAGCCCCATAAACAATGCAGCAGACATGGATTGTCTCCAGTGGAACAATGACCAGACGCAGCTTTGCTACTCCTGCGACTCGTGCAAAGCTGGGTTGCTGGCTAATCTGAGGAAGGAATGGAGAAGAGCCAACGTTGTACTTATCATCGCTGTGATTGCTCTGGTTTGTGTCTATGTGATAGGGTGCTGTGCCTTTAGGAATGCTAAAACTGAAGAGCTCTTTAGTAGATACAAGCAAGGCTACACGTAAATCTCTGATAATGTTGTAGTAGTGTTAAGTTGTTAACCCTCTAGTTCTAGTCCTGGTGTGAAATGGGAATGACATTTTTCTCTGTCTTCGTGACTTTCCGTATTGTAAGAAGATGCTTTTTGTGATTGCGTTTGGTTGTAAAACGCATTGGGATTGATGATATTGATTAGTGAATACTGTGGAGGGGTTGATTTTGCAGAGGCCACCGAAAGTTTAATTGCTTTGAAATTGACCTGTAATTGTAAGGAATCCACATGGTGGGGTAATTGGAAGGGCCAGACTTGCGTCTCCTAATGGGTGCGTTGTTGCATGCCACCATTGCAACGCGTACATATGTATGTATAGATGTATATTTATATTCATTCCGAATTATAAAAAAAAAAAAATAGATGTATATTTATATATGAAAAATATTATATGTAAACTCACTCTAAACACAATGAACATATTTCAAATGAATTTATTAATGTGAATCTTACAGAAAAATAGATTTAGAAATATAATTGTGTATCACATTAGTTATTTATTAAAATGTAGGTTTTATATCTTTGTATTTAGAAGTAAGAAAAAAGACTGAGAAATAAGATCATATATAACCTTACTTTATATCTGTGTGTATATATATATACCATTGCACACTCTCAATTTCTATGACATGGCAATTTTTAAGAAAGATTATTTTGGTGACTTCACCTAATAGAGGGGGGAAGAAATGTCACTTAGTCTTCCTCTAAGACAATTGAATAACTTCCCCGAGTTGTCATAGTAGACAGCTAATCTCCAGTGTAAAAATGTACCTCAACTAGATTAAACAATAATATCTGAACTTACTATTGGCCAGTGACATGGATTTAGCTCTTCTCTAGTCTTTAGCAAGTACTATCTAGTGACTAGTTAAACATAAAATAAAATAAAATGAAAAAAATTGGTGCTTGAATTAGAGATTTTCATTTTAACAAAAAAATATGTGATCAAGGCTGAGAAAGAGTCATGTCTCAAAACTGTAGATTTAACACTTACGGACTAGAATATACATATATATATATATTGATGCGATGTATATCTTCCAATTTAAAATGACGTGCAATTTGTGCATTATTAATTGTGAATTTTGATGATGGATATCACATTATATGGGAAGAAATTGGTCTGTCATTGTTAACTGGTGTGCCTGGTCTGCCAACTTGGTCTGATCTCTTTCAGGGATGTACAAGCTATTCTACTACATTCAACACAAACAAAATTTATTCAGGTGAACTTTTGCACCGCCACGAATAAGATATGGGCCTGAAAGCGCCCAATGATTACAAAAAATAGCATATGACATGCTAGAAAGGGCCAATATCATCATGCCTGAGAGAAGCCCACAAATTAATGGGCTAAAGATTCTGGATTGATGCCTCTCTCTCTCTCTTTCTCTCTCTCTCTAGTACTCACACACACATATTGAGGAGACAGCAAGATGTCGTTAGGTTACAAGGTTTGGTGCCTTGATATCCGACGGATCTAGACCCAATCCCGATCCGATCCGATAGTCCTACAGATCCAACTTGGTGATATCTTGATGAAGCAAATGGCTGTGAATTACGCGTGAGTAATAGTCTCCTTTCTCAGTACACTGCTCTTTGGGTTCAAGATTGCAAAAAGCCTACAGGTTAGCGAAGACCATTCATGGAATTAATGGAACTAGTTCCCTTTTGAGAGCTCGTCATATAAAAACGGATAATACTATACAATTACAAATTTCATACATAATGATGTGGTTAAATATGAGTCTTTCATTTTAAACCAAAATACTCAACAATATGGCTCCTAATTATATACTGTCACATTATTTTGATGACTCAATATCACTGTCACATTATTATGGTAAAATTTTATTTATAAATTTTTTGAAAAATTAACATTTTTCTACAAAAAATAGTTGAATGTTGACATTGAAATCTCAACTTCTCTCCTCCCACCAAATTGAAATCTAGAGCCTTCAACATGATCCAGATATATTTCTCAAATAATGAAATGAAAATGAAACATCATATATAGAAACTCCTAGAGCTTGATCAAAGTCCAAACTTTTGGAGCTTTTTTTTTTCTTCTTCTTCTTTTTTGTATCAATTTCATTTATACAAACCTTTACAATATTGTGGATAATGGGTGTGATTTCGATATTGTTGGTAGTTCATTCGTGGTAACCCAACCTCTTTGATAAACTTCACAATCAATTGGCCAAAAATGAAAGCCAACCCCAATTGATGAAACCTTTTGGACTATCCTTCAATCAAATACAAATACAAGTCCAAACAAATTTACTTTTGAAGTGGGCCCCACTCCAACTTGATTTTCTATGACTTTGTGTTGTTTGTTCCATGCTGTGAAAGCAATATGATCACGCCCAAGGGGCCTGAACTGCAGAGGGTTTGGGATGGGGTTGCATCACAAGATAACAACTTGGAGCTGATAAAAGCGACCAGGTATGCCAAGAGGGGCCAATCTTATCCCCTTGTGTTTGGGCTCATCTCTAGGAATGGGCTCCACCCAAATAACTTCTCACCCAGTGGCAATGGTGGTTTGGTTTCAGTTAGATCAAAGCATAAGCGCATCAGCGATGACGAATACATGATTACCCATCTCACTTATTAAATGCTTTGATTAAACCCTAATCCAATTCTCTCAATTTCGGGTTACCTTAGCCTGATAGAGAGCACCCATTCCCCTACACTGACTCGACCACAATCCGGATGAAGGTAAGATCCGATTCTAAGTCTATAGCTAGCATTCGACTCCGAGTCTACAGTTTCCAAGAAAAATGGCGGTGCCAAACTATTTGCCGTCGTGTGGTGGATTTAGTATGCTATGAATAAATATAAAGCATATATTACGTTGTATACAGCATTCAAAAAAAGCATAATTCCTTGTATAAAGCATATTTCTGACACACACACACACACACATATATATATATATATATAGAGAGAGAGAGAGAGAGAGAGAGCTTATGTGCAGGCTAAAAATAGCTTTTGTATAACCTTTGATACTTGGTACGTGGTAGTATCCCAATTCCCAAATTCAACTTTGGGCCTTCAATGGTAACCCAATAAATCAGTTGTTCCTTAGTTGCGTGGGGTCATTTTTGGGCTAACCCAATTTGTAGTACCCATTTCTAAAGCCATTGCACTCCATTTTTTTTTTTTTTCCTTTTGGTACATTAGAGGGCCGAAGTGATAGGCTGTGAGGAGAGGGAGATTGAGTCGAACTCATGACCTTATGAGATGATTAAAGTATGCTACTACCACTATGCTAACCCCATTTCTCTCACTTCAATTTGTGAAGTGTCCCATTTGTCAGTCTCCGTAATTTCTACTCATTTAAAATTAAATTTCAAGAACTGTAACCAATATGATATATTCCCTTTACACTTATGTAGCCCTTTTTTTTTTTTGGCTTCACGTTGTCCAAGCTTTTAGCCAACTACTCTATCGAACTCATACAGAACCACTGTCTATATAAACCATGTAATGATAGCTAATCACAAAGAACATAAGAAAATGATTGAACTTAAAACCTTATGCTTAATATGAACACAAGCTAACCACTAAGCCACCCCCCACATTTTATTTACTTGGTTAGCCCCAAATTTGGAATGGCTGGTCTATTTCCCAAGTTTACCTATTTCGGTTACCCCCAAATTTGTAGTTAGCCACGTGTGGTCATTTGAAGTAGTGTTTACTCTAAGTGAGTTGAGAACACCTAAACGCACAAAAAACTCACTTTAAAGCAGAGTTTAAGCGAGCTTGTAGCTAGTTAAAGCTTTACCCTTGACAAAAAAAAAATCCTCAAAATTTATCTTCTAAATTGGGATTGTTTTACTCCTTGGGCACGAAGTTAGAATGTAGCTTTTGAGAATGGTTGATTCATTGACAAAGGTGTTGTAGTCAGATTGAATTCTTAAATAGCAAATGTAGCCATCCAATTAAGACAGTTTTCAAGTACCATATGTGCTCTTGACTCTCTCATTTTCTTTTTCTTCTTCCCTGCTTCTCACGACAATCTCTTTTTAACTGTTTGATAGTTGAAATAGGGACCTAGTTTGACAAGGAGTTCATTGACATTTCAAACTTTAATGCTGGATTTTGGATTTGATACGAAAAAGAAAAATATAATGAAAATAAAAATACTTTTTTTTACGAGTAACCAAATAAAAACTAAATTTCTTACAATATATATTCATTTTATTCTTATTTTTCTAACTCAATAAAATAAAATAAAATAAGCTTTTTCTCACTCTAATTTTTTTTTGTTCTTTTTTTTTTTTAATTTTGTCTCCACAATTTTAGAAAAGAAATAAGTCAAGATGCGTGTAAACTAGCTCAGATAACCTTGATTGTTGGTCAAAAAATAAAAAATATCATAAAAATAGTGAACAAAATTTTCCAAAGATCACATAGGCCATTAATATTCTCAAATATCAGCTATCCCAATGGTACACATTGTGACTTATAAAAAATCAAGCCTAATGGGAGAAAACTCTAGATGAAGAAAACAATTTGGGGAAGCAAACTCTAGATGAACTCATAGAGCATTACCATCTGATCTACCAAAGTAGGTAATGTTGGTGACCTGACCCAAGACTAACCAATCAACACAAAATAAAGGGATGCCAGGGTCCCATATTCGAAGAGAGAGAAAGGGAACAACATCAGCATGGTGGGAGCATGAAAGAGGCCTTCTTGATTTTTCCTTCATATATCATCAGATGAGAGTTAGTAAACCAAATGACATCATAGCTTACAGTCATAGGCAACTTGATTAAGGTGGGACCCAAATTCACTTATTGGAGGACCTATGCAACATGCTTTTTTATTGTTATTATTATTGTAAAGGAACAAGTGAAGGGTGCATATTGAAAAGCATGGAATATCATACAGAGCATATCTGATATCATCTACATATTTTTATGTATGTATAGTTTAGGCACCTAGTTTTGGTGAAAAAAGAAAGGATGGGCATTACATCAAAAGAAAGAAGCAAATCAACACAACACAAAGTAGGAAGATAGAGTGAGATCCACATCAATTCCACTTCTCTTTTCAGTCTTCAGTGCTCTTACATGGCTACCACCACCAGCAGCAACAAAAAAACCCTTAACTTAATATTTGTTATAGCAACTTGTTCATTTTCTTGCTTATACACGCGGCCGGGGGGGGTGGGAATAGGCATGTTTGATCATCACATTCAGTCGACTCATCATTCAATACACTTGGAGCATCACATCACTCATGATGCTCCTTTCACAATGTAACGAGTCATTTCTTGTTAGGCGGGTTCTGAGGTATTCTAATAGATATGTTTGGAACCACTTAACAAGAAAATCCATTATGTCGTGAGAAGAGCAACAAAAGTGATATGGCACTTCAAAGGCATTAACATTTATCCCTTACAGTGTGACATTAAAATGGCATGCAACAAAAAAGCTATAAACATAGCCTATTTTGCTTTCCCCTTTTCTTTGATGAGGTGAGGATACCCTGCATAAGGGAGGGTATCCCTTCCACTATTCAAATAGAATGTTTGTGTGCCAATGTTATACATTCAAATCTTGGATAAAGGACCTAATTGGTTACTTACAATTATTCCTAAACCAATAGTTCAAATCTCAACTTTTTAGAACAGGTTCGAGTCAAGGATTAATAATTTGAAGCCCTTTTTTTTTACACAATTTAAGGAAGATTCAGTTTTCAACTTTTACTTTAAATTCCATCACATTTTCAAAGTTAATGTTATACAAATGAAAAATTATACAAAAATATTATAGAGAATGATGCGATAAATTAGAGTTCCCTAGCATTAACACAAAAAACCATCGAGTGGGCTTAAAATTTGAGAAGCACCAAATACATGTCGTTTTAAGTCGTGTGTACAAAACATACATTTCTCTTCTCTCTCTCTCTCTCTGTTTTGGGACTCAAAACGAGAAAACATACATTTCTTGTATGCTGACATATCTAACAGTCAAAATTTGTCTTTAATAACCCACCATTTTTTGTTAGCAACACCCTACGTAACTACTAGGTTTATTTAGCATTGAATTTTTCTTATGGTGGCTCACCATAATTAATTAATGATGTTTCTTCGTCATTTAGGGATTCCTCTTTTTTTATTCAACACTCATCCATAGCGTAGTCCCCAGGTCTAACTCCTTAAGTGAGAAATTATTCAGTACAACATGATATTATGGGCCACTATATAGATTCACATAAATGTATTGGAATTCTTATGGAGTAATTTGTTTTACACTAATGAATAGAAAAATCAAAAATTATTTATGTAAGAAACTCTTATCCTAAAGTACGGAAGCATAAAAAAAATATTAGGATACATCATTTAAAACATGTGATTTATATGGAGAAAAGCTATGTTCATGTTCATATTCATGTTCATGTTCATGTGGTCCTCTCTCCATACCAACCCCCCATGAGATTAAATTGAATTCAATCAGTCCAATCAATTTTCCCTTTTCTCACACAAGGACATCAAGCCCCATGTGTTCAAGTATATGAATATATAGCAATGTCCCTACAAAGTTAATTAATCAGCCAAAATGGGTTCATGTAGTTTTGGCTTCTTTGCAATCAGAAATGCTCATATTCCCCACAGATAGCTATACATGTGAAGTGAAATCACTCAACCAAGGATAGGTAGATTCATGCCAATGGAAGGTTCTCCTACCAATTAGCATGTTTGTCTGACAGGTTATTATATGTAGTTGTGAAATTTTTGTCATTGGATTGGTTCCTTACATATATAAGTTATTTGATTTGGTTCAAGTCATGAGTTATGACTTGTATGTCAAATAGATATAGGAATATAAGGGTGTTCTATGTTTTCTGGATACTATTGACATGTTTCATAGGTTGTTGGATTCAATCTTGAATTTATTGGAAATTAGACTCTTTTTTTTTTTTTTTTACTGATATTTGGCCTAGAACTATGTAAATTAAAATTTATAATTATCATTTTCTCGTTTCACCCTTCTCTATCCTTATGTTTAAATACAATAGCTAAACCCAAAAATTTATAAGTTAAAGCCATTTTTGTATTGTTATATTCAAAATTTTCATCTTTTAAGTTTGTGCATGGCCAATGATTCCATAATTTTATTGAGAGGGTACTAAAGCAAACTTGTTCAATTTTAAAGAGTCAAAGTAAATTTTTGTAAAATTTGGAGACGTAATATATTATTTTTTATTATAAATATCATTGGAGAAAAAATTCAGTACTACAATTATATTCCGATTACCACCTTCTGAAAATTCATCCTAACCACTGGATGGGTACCGGACAAAAATCCCAACTGTGCCCATGATCCATTGAATCTCTCTCTCTCTCTCACCAAGAGATACTTCCCTAAATTTCATGTAAATCCATAAGCAAGAGTTCTGTGAGCTCAAGCCATTTGTCAACATCCTTCTCCAATCAAAGTGTGCCATCTGTCACCATCTTGTCCAATTAGCATAAGTGGCGTGGAACGTTGTACCGACTACAGACATCATAGTTGGAAGAAGACCATTAGTTGTGATGCGGTGGCACCATTCTAACAAATTGCCTGGAAGTTGCGCGACACGTGGCGGTGTATGCGTCACTAGAAATTGACTAAAAGCCATGAAATGAGTAAACGACGACGGATAATGACCACCACATATTTAGGGCAGTGTGGACAAGTTAGGCAACGTGCCTACAGTCGCTTTCTCGTGGGAAACTATACCAAAGTCTGACCGGAAAAGCCGGTAAAGGAAAGAATCTCCACGTGTCCGTCGTAGTACACGTAACACACGTGTCTTCTTGTTTAGCGCCTCTTTATGTGGCGTGCTTTTGGTGTTTGGATACCAAGAAACTTACGCATACAAACTACTATTTTTTTTAGGAACAATTACACGTTGTTACTATTGTGATTGGACTCGAAATTAAATTACTCTCTTGTTGTTTAAGAGTGATAACATAATTTTTATTTAATTTGAACTTATCTAAAAATAGTTAAAAATAATTAGATTTAACAAAAAATTTATCATATGAGTATTTTTGTCATTTTATCTCTTCAAATTAGAATATTAAAAAAATAATTTGGTCCTTTTAACCCAAAATAAAAGGTTGTCTTTCGATAAATTTTTTTTGTTATTTCAGTAAATCGTTTTTTTTATTCTAATTTAAAGATGTAAAATGACAAAAATATCGCTATGACAGAATTTCAATTAAATCTAATAGTTTCCATTCATTTGATAAATAAGTTTAAGCACAAATAAAATATAATTACCTCATTTTTTTGTACTGATGAATCAAATTTAACGGATCATGTTATTATTTTATTTAAATTTATGACCACATCTTGTTTATTTTGTTTAATGTTTTTAATGGAATTATAAATTGAATTGTTGAAAATTACAAAAAAAAAATTGTAGATCCTCACATCTTTTACAATTAGACATTACAAGTTTAACGTTAGCAAGACTCAAAAACATATACACATGTCATGAACCCTTCTATTTAATATGCTTTTAAATCAAACACGAACTTAAATGCTAAGGGTACATTTGATTTTTCCCACATTGTTCACTTTTTCTTTTTGTCATTTGGTTTTCCTCACATGGTTTTCATTTTAATTTTTGAATTATTATTTTTAATTTAAAAATAAAAATGAAATTTTTTTTAAATAAAGTATTGCTTTATCTTTTTGTAAGTCTAAATAATTGAAACATTGCAAAATAATTTGACACCATTTACTTCAAATGATGTGTTATTAAGAAATATTTTGAATGTTACATAAAGAACATAAGACAGATGACCTATGATATAAAGATCATAACATGAGTGATTTCGATAGATTTGAATTCTTATATATCCATTTATGTGGTAACTCATTATATGATACATAGAAATAAAAAATAAAAAAGTCTCTTGTAACAGTCTTCAAAAATACTTCAAAAGTATATGTTTGTTTTTTTATTTGTTTTCCTATTTTTAAGAATAGAAAGAAAATGAGAACAATTATGCTAGAGAAAAAGAATGAAAAATAGTCTTCGAAGACACTACTCTGAAACTCCCATTTCAAACCATTTGTCTTCAATAGGTACCTTAATTCATGGTGCCTAAAGTTTATCAATGATCGCAGTCCAAAGGACCTTCCTTAATCTTTGACACTTGTGGTTTGAGACAGAGACATCTCACTAGCCACATCTTAGATGGATAAACTCCACTAATGATACTTAGGATTTACATGCAATATGATATATACACATGCTTAGGATAGTTTTTACTTTTCGGTTCATTTGAGTTATTTATTGAATAAACCTAGCATTAGTTGTGACTATTGCACTATTATTTATATTATGTTTGAATTTTAAATTTTTGAAGGAAAACAAAAAAAAATTAAAGAAATTAAGGTAAAATAAGATAAATTCTTTTATTTTTTTATTCGATAAAGAGAACAACATTTCACAAAAATTCATTTTTTGTCTAGTTATCAAAAATTAATAAATGAAGGCATGTGGGTTATTTCATTTTCTATTTCATTGAAAAATTCAAGATTAAAAAACAGATAAATAAATTGTATGTAAAAACGTGCCTATAAAAGTAACATTTATAGAGAGAAAATCAAATGCTAAAGTTAAACATTAATGAAACAATTAAACGAAAAAGACAAACGCCATGGTTGATAATATGGAAAACCGAAGTGGAAACAATACGAAACAGAAACTTAAAGCGTGACCTAAAAATATTATGGCAAATGAAAATGTGAGCTAATATAAAATTAAATAAAATATTTATAAATAAAACTTCATTAACAAATATAAAAATAGCAATACAAAGTATTAGAATAATTTTGTGATCAATTAAAATGCTACTGCAACACAATACCTACAGAACCTTATTAGAACACATACCAATGCAACACAATGTCTATAAATTCTTATTAGAACATTTATATTTTTTATTAAAAATAAGATTTGAGATTATAAAAAATACTAAACATTATTAGAAGCACCTTTTTTAAGAATTTCCACAATATTTTTCAAAAGTTTTTGATAAACTTCTTTAAATTATGTTAAAATTTTTAAAGCATCTCAAAAATATTTCCCAAAAAAGCCATGCATATTGCCCAACAGTGTGGAACGAACTCAAACATTTTGGATTCGACTCTTAATGGTATCTCATAAACTCACCTAATACTTATGTTTTAAGGGTGACTGTAAGTAAACAAAAATTACATTCGCAAAAATGAGTGGGAGTAGTTCCTCGTCATACTTAAAAAAAAAAACAAAAAGTTCCTTAAAATTTTCTGTTAAAATTTCTTAAGAATTTAGTCTCTGTTCAGAAAACTGTCCTTGAAGAAAGAGATTTTTTCCTCTTATAGTTTTCTGGTAACTATGCTCCTAACGCTATTGAGCATGGTACTAGGACCAGTCTCGACATTTGGGTTGTCTTAGCCCAATTTCGAACATGATTGCCCTTTTACTATTAGTTAATTTCAAAAAAAAATCATACAAGTTATAAAAAAAATCAAAATCAAAGTTACATTGTGCATTTAGCTTGAATTACATCAAAAAAGTCAAAACGTAATTTATTCCATGATCAAATTGTAAAAAATAATGTAGAGGAATATAATAATACCCAAATAATAAAATACTTAGAAATCTTTCAAATATAATAATACCTAAAGAATAATATGCTTAATGTGGAGGGAGAACTAATCAATTTCATTATAAACAATTTAAACTTAGCAATAAAAACCTAATTCTAATGAGGGAGGAGTACATTATCTAACATTGACTTTTAAGAAGACCCTACAGATTTTATATGCCTTTTATGCAAAACTGGTGATGAGTTATTTCTAATCATCTGAATCACATCAATTTGTAAAATAAACATAATTTATTGAGTTTATTCATAGCTTTTGAAAAGTGGAGAAAAAAAATGTAGAACAACATTCAAAAAGGGAAAATAAAAACGAACACAAAATAAAATTAGAGATTTTTTGCGCTAGCAATCTAGTACTATAGTCTATAGATTAAAATTCATGATTTATTCAGCACATGCACTGCACTTGTTTAAATTCAGCTTCCAAGATATAAAATCCCAAATTATTCAACAAAATCTTCACATAATCACAAAAAGAGTAATTCAGTGCATTTAAGACCTTCCCTCTGTTTTATATAGTTTATTTGTAAAACTTGAACTTAAAATGATTAACTAAATTATTGTATCTATACGTATATATACATATCGTATATAAGCAAAATATAATATTATAGACAAAATTAAACATAGATTTACTTCTTTTTTCAATCGAACCTTTCGATCTATTGGTAGGGTTCCAAATCAAACTCATTCAGCTTCTCTCTCTCTATGTTTACACTAACATTAGTAATTTACTTTTGAGAATTTTTTTTTATTCAATTAATGAACATTATAATTATAAACTATTTAATTTTATTAAACACAAATGACCCACTAAATAAAAACATGTTCTCCTCATATTATTAGATAAAATGTACAGTATAAAAAATAAGTAAAATTCATAATTTATTATACAAAAATTTTTAAAATGTAGTTTTCATTCCAAAAACTTGTTGAGTTCATCCCAGGGCCTGAATGGTACCCTCATTGCACCCAAACATTTTCTCCAAAATTCACGGTTGCCATCAAACCAAGCACTGATCACACTATCATCACCATCCAAAGTCTCCAAACACAATCCAACGGTCAGAAATCAATCACAGGTTCCACAAGTACCAGATAACCCCTCCACTAAGCAACCGGACACCTTCCACGCCAAAAACACGCATTATATCCGAGGGCGGCTGACCTAATTGATGATTCCGAGAATCAGAACACCTTAGCTTTCCATCAACCAACCACCAGCCGCCACGCATCAAGCCCGCCAGCGCCAACGTTTTTAACCTATTCCACGAACCGGCCGCCATGGGACCCACTGTTGCCTAGTATTTACATGCATCCGATCAAGATTTTCTAGAAATAGAAACTTTGCAATGCCCTAAACATACAAAATAAGATTTTCTATTATTTTAGTTCCATACATTGTCATTTCCCTCACTAACCCCTATCACAAAACAATATTTACAATTTCACCCAGACAATAACAAGGTTACAAAACTTATGTATAACATTAACCACTCTACCAAGCACCTATATTTTTCAACTAAACTTATTTTTCTAAGTCCAAACTTTTGATCTTCACCCTTCAGTCTTTTCACATTGTCTTATTCTCACTCTAGCCCCTCTATTTCCATCATATTCTATTGGCTGCTTCTATATACACAATACATGAGAGAGAGAACCCAACACTGGCCTTTTTGGTAAAAAGCACTAGTGTTGGTGGTGGATGGGGCATTCTGATAGCTTAACTTGTATATAAGGGGCACGAGAGTAATTAAGTAGAAAGTGGTAGGCTTTAATATTCTATGATGAGTCCTCCCATTGGGGCTCTGTGGGGAATTCCCTTCCTTCTCTTGGCCGTTCTGTAATTAACCACAGTTGGGGGTGGCGTTGACGGACTGAAGCTCTGGACCTTGTTGCTGTTATTGCTACTGGTCTTCTGCCGGCCATGGCTGCTGCTACTGTATGAATCCTCGGAATCCGACATCATCGATGCTGGCCGCTTCTTCTCCGGCGAGTGCTTCCTTCTCTTCTGGAAATTCTTGGATGTCCCAACAATCTGTAACCAATAAATTCAAAGATTAATTACCAAACCATATCAAAACTGAATCAAATACCCAATTAAATGCCTCAAAATATCAATCTGAAATTGGTGATCACTAAAGATTGATGCTAATCAGATCATAATCAAACCCTCACCCCCAAAAAAAACCCTTTGAAAGTTCCAAATTTTCATAATTAGATCAATGTAAGCTGGACAATTTTCTTCACATTTTAACAAAATATTGCAAATAGACTGAAAAAAATAGGAATAATGGAATTTTAAAGACATTGGAGTACCTTGCAACCGAGAGAGCAGAATCGGAAGGAATCGAGGAGGCTACGCTCGCAGACTTCGCAGGTGTTGGTGACCCCTTTGCCGGGCCTGGGCTGTGGCCGCTCATTCAGGAACACGACCTTTGCACTGTTGATAATGTACGTCTGAACTGATGTGATGTCCAAAAACTTCTGAATCTCTGAAACCCTAATCACATCATGGTATGATGATCTCCTTATCTGTCAAAAACATCAGCAATCAAAAACTGATGACCCTTAAATAAAAGCATATATAATTTCATATTACATACAAATACTTGTGTATATATTTATATATCTATCACCAATCAGACACACAGCCACCCATTGACCTTTCAAATATTAACAGTGGAACACTAATTGAGGCCTATGGGCTTCAACAATCACACCAAAAAACCTGAGTAAACCATAGAGAAAAATGGGATTTCTCAGAGAAGAGATCAATTAAGGGAAACGGAAAACAAAAACAACTAAACAACTGAATCAGAAGATCCAATTGCTAAAAGAGGATGAAAAGAGAGCATTTTTGTGATTCCATTATAAGGAAGAGAGAGAAACTGATGAAAAAGGCTGCTATTTGACAAAAATAGGTGAAACCCAGACGCGAAAAGTAAACAAAAACAGAGAGAAGAGAGCATTCAGCAATGAATAGCAAACCTGTATAGCACGGTGGTCCTTGTGGTGGGCGAGACAGAGAGAACAGAGAGCACCGTTCATACAATCCAAGCAATACATATTGCATTCGCTCTTGTGTGAATCCGCGTGTAACTTGCATTGAACGAAGAAGCTCTCTCGCAGCAGAGGCTTCAACCACGGCGGCCACCTGTTGTCTTCATCGTCAGGACCTCCAGCTCCCTACGAAACAAAACAAAAAAACCAGAGTACCAATCAGCAAAAACAGAGCTACAAGCCCATTCCCAGATCAGAAAAGCTGAGAAAAATACTGTAAAATGAGAGAAGAAGGGGAAATGCAAGAAAACAGGTCTCCCTACCATGATTCGCCTACTCTTAGGCTTGATCTCACGGACAGGAGTTTCTTGAGTTTCGATCGCCAGTTTGAACAGAGTGACAGTGCTCTGTTTTTCTTTTTCCTCTTATGAGTTTTTGAGAGAGAGAGAGAGAGAGTTTAGAGAGAGAAGGGCAGAGGTCAGGAGTGGAGGCGGTGAGGAAGAGGGTGGGCTCTTGTATAGATGGGGGCAATGAAGAGAGAGAGAGAGAGGGGTGGGTCGTTCTTATCCGCACAAAGTCTACAACCCGAACCTAACTCCGAACCCAAGCCAAGAGATACGTTAGTTGCAAGGAACTGACCTCCTTCTTTCGTTTTTATTTCCTTTGATTTTCGTTTGGTTTTTCTTTATTCACTGGGTCTTATCGTATTTTTAAAATTACCAATTCCACATATTTAAAACTTTTATTCTCATTCAGTAATGGTTATTAACTTTTTGATTCCATTATTGTTGTATTCCTTGGCGTATTTGGCACCATTCCTCTATCTTGATAAACGACATTATGGCTTTATATTTGCCTTTTTAGTTTTTTTTCTTTTTTCTTTTCCTAAAATTTTGATCCATAACTTTTCTAAATTCTTTTAGGGTGAAAATAATTTTTCCCTTTCACTTGTAGCCATTTTGTCAAGGTTTTTATTAATTTCAGCAATGGCATAAATCTGTTGAATGTTTCACAATTGTGGTGAGTGTAATGTAGTTGAATGAAATGTTAGTTTAATCTTCATAAAAGGAAGTTTGTCTATGGCAGTTTTTTATTTCAAACTAAAACACACATTCTTTTAACTCATAATTTATACTACTGTTACATTATTATGGTTAATTTTTTTGTATATAAATTTTTTTTAAAAAAAATTCTAATTTTAAAATGTACTTATTCTAAACTATCAAAAAAATTATGCATTTGCAAGAAAAGAAAGTCAACTTCAATTAATGTTGTATGATCCTGGCAAGACCTAGCAGACCAAAATAAAAAATTTAAAATCACCAACCTTGCAAATTAGTCCTTTGACTTTTACTTGATCTGAAAAGGAGAAAAAAAATGTTTGTAGTGTTCCAAAAAACAGAAAAGAAAAAGGGAGAGAAAAGAAGGAAAAAAAAAGAAGAAGAATATTTTCTTCTTATGCTTAGCACCAAAAGAATAATAATTAACATAACTAAAAATCAAATATTAATGCAAAATACTAAAAATCATAACCTTATTGATCTTAGAACATAGGAAGCAATGGGATAGATTGGTTGGTCGGGTGGTAAAGTTTGGAGCCAGGGTCTGCTCCCTCCAAAGTCTCATGTTCGAAACCTCTTGAGTACTATTAATTCTTTGGGACTATTTCTACAACCTTTGGCCCGACAATTACCCAGTTTATATGAAACGAGATGACTACATAAGTATTGAGATTAGTCAAGGTGCACACACACGCCGGACCGAAAACACGATTAGTCAAAAAATAATAATAAATAAATAAATGGGTAATCAGCTCTAATTGGAATGAAGATTACATATAATGGGGTCAAGAATCTAAAGACTATTCATTCCCCCACCAAATCAATTTTTTTTAAAAAAATTGAAAATATAAAGAAGAATCTAAAAATGGCAATTTGATTGGGGTAGGTTTTGGGTCATGATTCATCATTGTAATAGTCACTTAGTTGGATTAGGATCAGTTTTGTCCTGACGTCCACCACCTCGTCTTACAAGGTGGGTGGTGTCTAATGTCTATGATAGTAACCGTTGTGTTGGGCCTAACTCCTGTCCAACTATCTAATTCTTTTTTCTCTTTCTTTTTGAATTGTTATCTAATTTTTGCCTAATTATCTTAAAAACGTAATCACCTTTTACAAATTCATGCCATGCCCACTCATTGAAACTAGAAAGAAGCCTTACCCAATAGTACTAATGACAAACCAACCTAACACCATGTTTGGATTTAGGAAATTGATGCGTTAATTGGCTGGCCAAAGGAAGCTCATCACCACTTGGAGCGTATTGCAGAGCTAAGGGGGACCCTCCCCCAGGACTCTGTCAGCTCATCGAGGCAGATTGGATGGGTGTCTCCTCTGTGAGGTGGTAGCTGGTTTCCTAGTTTATCATTTCGACCAAAAGAAATAGAAGGTACTAGGTTATGAATCGCAGTTAGGATTGTCTATCCTCTAAAATTTGGATCTTTCGGTTTGTGGGTATGATTATGGATTTGCATACCAATGGTAATCCTCAAACTTATCTACTATAGCTCTCAATTCCCTCTTTTTTTTCTTTTTTTTTTGCTCAGAAAGATTAATACAAAAGTTGGGTTGATAAAATGAGGATGGTGTTTGTTGATAATCCTTTAGAATGGACATAAAGTAGTGAGAAAGTCGCATGTAAATGGTGTGAATGATAATATTTTTCAGGGGTAGAATAAGAGAGAGAAAAAAAGAAGAAGAAGAAGAACCAGCTACAAACAGAAATGACAACACTATCCAATCAACCATCATTTTCCAGTAGCAATACAATTACAAATATTGTCAAGTTGATCAATAATTTGATGGAAGATCGTAAGACAATAGTAGTGTCAATTAGATTGTCAAGAGAAAAAGATTAAGAAATTGGTTCCTAACCATCCATACTTTTGGGATAACACATTTATTAGTATTAATGTTTGAAAAATGCTATTTTCCAAAAAAATTTGTACATAAAATTTCATCAAAATAGTACGGTAAAAGTAAATTGCTCTCATTCAATGCATCAGCCTATACAAAAATTCTGTATGAATTTTTTACTTGTACACCATTATTAAGTGCCTGTTTGGTAGGGCTTAAAAGTCAAGTTTGTTTTAAGCTTGCTATTAAAAAAGCTAAGTTTCTCTAACTTTTTTGCTTTTCTGATATTAGTTTAGATAAAAATAAACAAAAAAACAAAAAAGCTAACTTTTATTGACTTTTTTACTTATAAGCTTATCAAAAAGCCAACTCATAAACTGTACCAAACCCAACCTAAATATGTTTAGCAATAGACCAAATGGAGGTTGGAAGTGGTGTTGGTGGGTTGGGTTTTTATGTGTTGGGCCTTGGTGGATAAAGGTCCAAACAACTATTTTCTTTGGCATGTATTGTCACTTTCCGAATCAATTTTTAATTACAATATCTTTAATATGTAGGAGAATCTTGTATTTAGTAGGGTTAGCATAGTAATTTTGAATAAATAATATTTTAATTTCAGAAAAAGGCCAGTGGAGTAGTCCAAGACTCCACCCTGCTTAGATATCAACTGAAGGGACAATCAATGGTAAAATTCAACTTTGGTTTTAAATGCTATAAAGAAAAAATGAAAGCGATTGACTTATAATATCATGCCATTAACGATGATCTAAAGTACGGATTAGAATATTAATAGAAGATTTGTTAGCGTGACCAGGCTATACCCATATTTTCTGATCATGGCCTAATTAAAGTTGGATTTATTCAAAATTACAGATACCTCCCTTAGCTTTTGTTGTTGGTTTACTTGATATAATATTAGCACTTCTTAATTAATTTACATTTTTTAAATCAATCAAATAATTTTCTCAAGCATTGCCATTAACTCAAATCAAAAAAGACATAAAAAAAAAAAAAAGAAGAAGAAAGAAAGAAAGAATGGAAATATGTAAATAAGGAGGACAAGAGAGGAGAGACATTGTGGAAGATGAGAGCTATACGGCATCTCAAGAACAAAAGCACTTTTCTTTAGTGAGGATATTTTATATATATATATATATATTGATTGCATATGTCACTTTTCGCCAAAGAATATTGAACCCCAATAATTGATGATAAGGCTCACCTAGAACTAGTGTCAACATAATGGAGTTGGGGCAAGTACACCATCAAAGGCTCTGGAGTATCGACTTTACAGAAGATCATTAGGTTTTTAGAGCACGTTTACATATGTATATATATCATGTATATACATATAGACATAGGACAATATTCATATGACTAGATGAAAAATAATAGCTATTAATATTTTGTTTTAAAGTAAAAAATTCTCATTCAACTACATTAATGTATACATAAATTTTGTTTAAATTTTTTAATTGTATAGAAATTGCCCAACATACAACGCATTAAATTTTATCAAGACAAGACAGCCATTACTGACATGTAACTAAGCTATTATGGGTGTGGTTAGTGCTTACCAAGGTGGGTTACTATCAAATTGGCATCTATACAAGCTTTGGTTATGGACCTTTTTTTTTCAAGAAACTACTATATGAGTAGGGGAGTCAATAATAGAGAAGAGAGACAATACGTTTGACACTCTTTTAGTATAAAATGAATGTGTTGGACAATTTCTCTATGTCAAAATGCTTTTATATATACTAATAATAAACTTCTGCTATGCATGAGATGTAGAGAATAAATCTGTGATGAGCTAATGTCGTTTCTTTTTTCTTTTAGAATTTTTTGTTTATTATTTCTCACTTCGATAGATACCAATTTTCTTTTCTAATGTCCACTGTTTGATGTACGTCTGTAATAACAAAAAAAAAGTTGAAACAAACAACAACAAAAGATAAATGAATTTTTGTAGCAAAATCATACTACTGGTCCATTGCTCCATTTAGTTTTCGAAAGAGAAAAAGAAAAGAAAAAGGAAAAAAAGAAAACACAATGAAAATGAAAATAGAACAAAGATTCTATTTATGAAAAAATTTAAATTTTCTCTGCTCACAAAATTTTTAGTTTTTTAAACCACATGATAAATAAAATTGGGTTACTTCAAAATCACAAAAACAATCCATTTTTTCCCTCCACATTTTGTTTTCCTCCTACTCTTCCAACTCTAAAAAAAAAAAGGAAAAATGAAATTCTACCCATAACCAGTGGAGTAGTGCAATTTATTATAAATTAAATTACAATAAGGGAATAAATGAAGAAAACCAATATTATCAAAACAAAATTGTCATCTTCACAGCACACACAATATTTATCTCATGAAACAATTTTTTAAAATATTTTGAAAGCAACTAATGGAAGAATACATTTATAAATGCCCTTAGTGTGCCAATGTTGTCCAATTGATGAGCTTGCTTATGCCGTGATGCGATCAACAACTTCTCTTGATCTTCTAAGTTATGATAGAATTTAGAATTCAATTGTAATTAGGCAAATTTATAATTAAATTTTTTAATAATCGTAAAGAGATACGCGCATGCATCCACACACCAAAGATGACATATCAAATATTTTAAGAGGTTTAAAAATTTTAACTAGTTGACTTCTAATTGAATACCTTATGATGCAAGGTTGATATCGACCTAATAGCCTTCAGAAAGCTTGCTCATAATTTATAGGGCTTGGAATAATAGTGTATATTTGTTGGGTCGGATTCTGTAGTGATTTAGACCTGATTGAAATTTCCAGCAAAGCTTCAAAATAATACTTGAAGCCTTGAAAGTTATATATAATATGTCAAATGCATATATACTTTTATATTTAATGCTATTTAATTTGTTCTTAGCAAAAAGGAAACTCTCTTAACAAGACTTGTAAAAGGACTAATTAAAAGATTTGAACTTCTAACCTTGAGTTGATAAGAAAACAATCAAGCCATTTAGGTCACCTATCAATTGTAGCAAAATTATTTCTTAAATATTTTTATTTTAAATGAACTTTGGATTAAATGGCGAACCTATGCATTTTAATTTCTTCTTAGACATGGCATTGGAAATTAAGTTCCAAGGCCAACGTCGGTCAAGACTGGGCATGGGCCACTTATTATGTTTAATTTGAAACTACATCGACGTCATCGGTGGCATTACCCAAGAATAATCCTATGTTGTGTACTTGACCCAAACAATTTAGATGTTAGAAGTTAACCTCAAATAGAGTCAATTGATATGTTTACGTACCCAAGAAGAATCATGTCTTGGCAGAGTAAACAACGTAATTTGTTTATTTTTTTTATTATATTTAGAGCCCGTTTGGAAACATCTTTTTTTATTAAATAAGATGCTTAAAAAAAGTATAAAGCATAAGATGACTAAAAAAAATTTAGTTGGGGTGTTTGATACTAACTTAAAGCTTTTTTTATACAAAAATAATGAAATGACTCTCAAAATAAATTAAATTGCATATTCGTGATGTTCTATAAAGCTAAAAAAATTTCTGCATTAGTTATTGTAGTATACTAATTTATTTTTAAAATTTTCAAAATTAATTACTTTTCACAAGTTTCACTAAGTAGAATAAGCAAAAAAAAAAAGTTTTAAAATTTTTGTTTTTTGCTTTTTGGACTATTAGCCTAAAAAGTTTAAAAAAAAAACTTATTATTAGCTAAAAAAATATGCTACCAAATACTAAGTACTTATTTTAAGCAAAAAATTTAAAAAAATACTCAAAATAAATTATTCTCAAACAGGCCTGTATTTTTGTTAACCTAATGTTAATAGACTAGACAACTATGGTACTTAATCCCAAATCTCCGGTACAACTAATTGAAAACTATTAATTAAACCAATTAATGCGTTCAATTTTGTATAGGAGATGATTGGACATAACTTATTTTACTAACTTATGACTTAAGCTTATAGCTTAAAGATTTTCTTTCAAATTTTGATTGTTTCTCTCTCAAATAAGTCATTTAAAAAAACTATTCACCAAATTTTTCCTTAAAAAAGTCACTTATGAGCTTTGAAATCACTTTAAAAAAAGACTTTTAAAAATAATTTATAAATTATAAACTGTTGGTTGAAACACCCCACAGAAGGCAATATCATCATTAACTTATCTCTATAACTTATCAGCATCTAGGCTTTAGACCAAACCACGAAGTTTTTGTTGCAACTCCACATTTTTTTCTACCCCATAATCAAAATGAAAATCGTTAACTTTCAAAAGCTCAATTCTTCTCTGTCAAAAAAAAGCTTAATTCTTGAATTTTATTTTATTTTTAAATTGAAGAATTTTACAAACAGTGGGAAGATATATATTCGAGAATTCAAATCAAAAGGAAAAAAAGAAAAAAGAAAAAAAATTTGAGTTTGACTGATACCACTGGTGTTGAGTCGAGTCAAGAGCGTTGGCTTGAACACCACGGTCAACGGCACACCAGCCCTGACCAGCCATATGAGGAGGAGGGCCACACAAATAAAAAGAGCAAAAGCAAAAGAAAAGTAGCTCAGTTTGCGTTTCACCCACGCGGTTGACTCTCTCTCTCTCTCTCTCTCTCTCTGTCTATATATATATACATATATATATATATATGCACTACTTTGTAAGCATTTTTTATAACGTATCGTTTGCTACAATATTTTTGTTAAGATTTATTTTAAGTTTATATAAAAAAAAAGTTAATTTTTTTTAATTTTGTTATTTTTCTAACTTTATTTTAATTAAATATAAGTAAAAAAATTAAAAAAAAAAATTTTTTTTAAACTTTTTTACTTACAAATTTAAAAAAAAAAACTTGACAAAAAATATTTTTATAAATATTAATCAACATATTGAACTCTAATCAACTTTTCAATAAATATTTTTATAAATACATATTCGGTTTTCGACAGTATCTTTCTTTCCCAACTGTGAGCAAAAGCTGCAAAACTCAAGTATAAATAGAAGAACAATGGCAGCGTCTAAGCGGTGTGCCCCACTTACTGAGGGACATTGGTGGGATAGGGCAGGTTGAGCTGAGTCTGTATTAAAAGTAATCCTCAATTGACCTAAAATTAAATTTATTTAATTAAAAAATTACATTTTAAGCCTGTCAATTACTATAATCAACTTTAAAATAATTCATAAATTTTAAAAATTATGTACGAACTTAGGTGAGGCTAGCTAAGTCATCAGGCCATGACCATCCTAACCCCACTCTCTATTATTGCCCGATGGGACCCATCATCTCCGCAGCCGTCACTACTTTATGCTGGCTTGCTCGAGTAGAATTGTTGATGGTTGTCATTGCAAAGGGCAAATTTAGAAAACTTTTACCAGGGTTTGGACAATCTGCCCTTGTCATTAAGTATCTAATTATTGAATTTAGTTTTCAAACTCTAGATTTTTCCTTTGGTACAATTTTTAAGTGGATTCCTGACCAAGTACCCAGTCAATTTCATTTTAAGAAAAAAAAATACTATCATTAATCGCAAATCAATCGTCAACTGATGGTAGTAGTACTCTTTTAACAAATATAATAAATTCTAAAATAAGTACTAGCAATACTCTTTCAACAAACATAATAAATTATAAAATAAGTATTGTATGTAACTCTCTTGTATACCCAAATAGAACAATAATTAAATTTACTAACTCTTTTAAGTATCTTATTTTTCATCAAATTTTGTTTTGCAGTGCTTACATTTACTGGGCATATTAAAATAGCTTAATTAGGTGACGCTCATTCAAAACACAAAAATAGTCTCTCAGTATGAGAGATAAAGTTACATGTATTTGACTCTTTTTAAAGTCTCCTGCACTAATTACCCTTATAGATTTATGGTCATGTGGCCAATTTCCCCCAACACACCTGACCAAAATTGAAACTCAGCTTTCTAGTGGGGAGTTAGAGCCAGTCTCCCAATTGAAAAGCACCCATTTTGCTTAAAGTTCTAAGAAAATCAGGAAGTTTCAAGCAAAAGCAGAGTAAACAGTGAGTATACTGTGATTGGTGAGTGTCCTTCATAAATTGTGACAGAAATTGAATGCAGGTGTTGGATTGAAGAAGCTAATAAATTAAGCAAGTTGCCAAGAGGTGCATGAATGTATCTATCATGCCGGGGGGCCAATTAAGCAACTTGTCACCACCTTTATTGTCCAGATTACTTCCTCTCTTTCTCAAAACTTTTTTTGAAGGTTACTGCATATATATATTTATATATACATTGGCAAAATGACTATCAAACCATAAGAAGCAGTCAATGGGTGACAATTACCTTAGTTTAAATTTTTATTGCAATGTTGTCTAATCAATTCATATATATAAAGGGAGAAGACCCTTTTGGTGTTCCTCCAATTTTGAAACCGTGTCAATAATTTCTTACCGCACATGCCCAAGGATATCTAGCTACGATGGTACTTTCTCATGATTGAAAAGCAATTTCTTGTCTTATACATTTTTCATTAGACTACCTTTGTTAGTGGCCTAAAAATGCTTTTGCTAAAGGTTGTTTACCCGTGCAAGACTCTTCCAAATTTAATGGAAGACTAATAATGAAAGCTCGGGTAAAGGAGGTCAAAACGTACCATTTACCATCTTAACGAGAGAGAGAGAGAGAGAGAGTTGAGCTCACTTTCGCGAAGAGAGTTAGTGATAACTTTTTCAGAGAATTAAACTTCTCATTAATTATACCCGCATTATAAATAAACAATAAACTAATATGATTTGCATGCTTTGTGGTTCTTTTTCCTTTTCTTTTGAATGGCTTTGCCCCATGTCTAAGCACAAATGCCCATCTTTCACCACCATCTTATGATTACCACAAAGTATGTGCTATTATGGAAACCCAATGCATATTGCAACTTACGATTACTATGAACTGTATACAATTAACTATAACAAAAAATTTTTTTAAGAAAAGGGTATTTATGGCAAGCTCATATATACAAAAAGACTAAGAGAGATCTAATTATTTCAATATTCAGGGAATCAATCTCATAGATGTTATTATTTTTCTCTTTTCCTTTTCTATTTTGTATCAATACATCTTAGAATTTACCTATCTATCTATACTGTATATTTTAGCAATAAGTTTTTAGGTTATTGAGTTTGAAAGTCTTAATTCTTTTTTCTTAAATTTTTAAATTTATAAATTAAAAAAATACACATGTCATGAACACATTAGTCCTTTAATGAATATGGTAATGTTTTCTAAATTACCATATTTTCAATATGGAAACTTTAAAAATCATTCAAGATAATATTTAAAATCTAGATATAAATGTGCCATTATTTATTCTTTAAAATCAATATGGTAATTAAATCTAATAGTCTTTTTATATTTTTAAAAGATAGTCTTTTTATATTCCTTCAAATTTAGTTTTTGGTTGAATTTACATACATGTACATGGCTGAATTTACGTACATGTACATCTGAACTTTTTAATGGATTATATTTACTCAAATCTTATAATTTATTTACTAAAGGAGCTAAGTAAGCTTCTTTAGTGAGTTAATTCAAGTTTTAAAATATTAGCATGTTAATTTAAAAATTATTATAATAATAAAAGGTAATGATACCTTATTTTGGTGTACATGATCTTATGATATAGAATCAAAATAAGTTAACATTTTTTTGCTTATTTAATTTTACAAACTTATATAGCTTAGGTATGGAATTAAAAGAGTTACTCATATTTATTTTAATTAACATATGGAAAGTTCTTTAATCTCTTTTCATTATTAATCTTCATTTTCTTAAGAATAAAGTACCTTAATATTTTTCTAGTTACTTGAATTATCATTTCAAGATAGAGATTAGGCACGTATATAAAATCATAAGTCAAAGATGACAATTTTATACTTCACATTGAACAAAGTTAATTTAAACAACAACATTAACTAGCAATATATATATATAATATATAATAATGATCTATCTTTGATCTTGTTTTTTATATTTTTGTTTCTTCATTTTCTATCATGAATATGGCTAAATAAACTTGATTTCCAAACTTATAAGTAATATATTTTTATGTAGTAAATATAGTTATATTAAAAATATAATCATATAGTTATTATATTAAAATTATTTTTTTATACATTTTTTTTGGTATTATAATAAAAAATATTTTTAACATATTTAATTCATTTAGTATGATATTTAAAACACATACGATCCTGTAAAAAAATTACCAAAATTCTCTAAAAAATCGTCTTATAATTCTAATATTTATAATTCAATGCATAGCATGAGTTTACTGCTAGTTAATAACGTATAAGAAATCATTTCATATGATGATGTGGCAGTCATATATGATAATTTTCCTAGTACGAGATTCATTTCACGCCTTTTGCTTTCTCCGTAGGTGCAAAAATAACCATTGCCATTGTCTCGTTAATTTCATGAATGCAAAATTGAACTATTGTCGAGACATAATTTTCTTTTTCGGGCAGGAATTTTTATGAGCTTTTCATTAAGATCACGTTAACGATCTGGTGTATAAGTCCAACACAACCAAACCACTTCTTGTGGCAACGACCCAAAACTTATTACCCATACCCATGACTAATTCAAAAAGAAAAGAATCACAAAAAGTGATTCAGTAGTCAGCTTGTTCTCATGTTAAGTTTGAAGTATCAAGTTTAATCCCTCTTAAATCCATTTGTGGCCAGTCATAATTGATACAATGGATCAAATTTACATAGTTCATATAGATAAAAGGAGGAAATCTTTGTGACAATGCAAACCAAATTTTCTTACAAACTAATGAGCATACAGATATGGGGAAACTATCAAGAAAATGGAAATTACAATATTTCATAAATGAATTGCTTTCTTTTCTTTTCTTTTCTTTTTTTATCTTTATTCTTATTTTATTTGTTCTTTTGTCGTGTCCTTGTATGTTCCCACAATGTTTTCAATTGGACCCAAAGTTACCGACGAATGCTTAATGCAAGGGTCTCAGAATTTGTTTTGGGCAAAATTTGGGGAGAAGATACTCTCATTTTCAAGGCCCAATTTGGGTCAAGGAGGTGGTCCCAAGCAGGCCAACTCTCTTCCCATAGAATGACCTCAACTCTATATCGGGCTTGGGAGCCCGAAAGAATCCAATCCATTTTCCCTATAACATGAAGGTGATTGACTTGTTCGACTCCCTTGTTGTCCGGTGATTCGTAGGCCGAGCCACAACAATTTTGGCCCATTATGGCCTATTTTCTACATTCTCAAACAGTGGCCTTTTTCTACGTCCTCAATTATTCTTATTGTTATTATTCCTTTTTATTTTTGAAAAGTGAAGTTCTTGTCTTGCCACAGTTTGCATAGGTTTTAGAAGAAATTATTCGGTCATCTTGAAAGATCAAGTGGCCTTCCAAGTGGACCGAATATCTTTTTCCTCCTTAGGAATTGAAGCCCCATTAGGCCCATGCTGGGGTTTCGGACATGGAGGGCACCTTGACCGTAGACCGAGCCGAGGGTCCTTCCACTAGGCCTATGGACCGAGCCGAAGATCCAGTGGTGGTGGGGAGCCAATCGCATAAAAAGAAAGAAAAGGAGCAATATTCCAATCAAAAGATTCAATCAAGTCTATGGTCTTCTCATTAATTTTATAGTCTTCTCATTAATTTTAATGTCATTTGTGATAATTCCCTAAAGTCATCTTCAGTGGTGTGGAAACTTGTACACATTTCATGACTTATACAAAAGGATGAATACTGAATGTGCAAAAGCTTGTTTTTTTTGACTCCTTAATCATTCATCTAGAAGAGCACGAACATCTATATATATATATATATATGTATATGCTAAGTAAGGACTGGGTCATGTTTGTCAGTCTTTGACATTAAAGGAGGGTTCGTGGAGTCGTGGACTAACAGCACATATCATCATTTGTTACTTCTGCTTACATAAACCGCAGTAACACTTTTTTGACAAACACAATGTTGAAAGCGAAAAGCCGCATTCCAATTTTTTTTTTTAACTCTATTCACATTCACTGACAACTGTGACTTTGACAAAACTGTAAAATGTTGTTTGTTCGAGTCAAAAAGCACGGACGAACCACTTACACATCGGGTATCTTGTAATTTTCAAATTCGGTTTTCGATAAGCAATTTTCTGTATAATGTAAAAAAAAAAAACACAATTTTTTATATAAAAATTCTGTAAAAATAATATATCAATCAGTGACTTCTCAACTAGTTTTTCATTTTTGTTTCTTCTACGACCGATACTTTTCTCAAGAGAAAGTCTTTTGCGAAATTGGTAGGACAGGCGGAAGGTATGACCTTTACATTTAGGGCGTTGGGTATATTTTTTTTTCAAGTTTTATTTTAAGTTTACTGGTGAAAAAAATCAAGTTTTTTTTAATTTTTTTTACTTTTTTAATTTTATTTTAGTTAAAGATAAGTAAAAAAAATAAAAACAAAAAAAATAAAAAAACTAAATTTTTTTAATTTTTTTACTTATAAATTTAAAAAAAATTAGTCAAAAAATCAGTATCAAACGGGCTCTTAATTTACAACCATGTAATCACACACAATTTTTAATTTTTTTCTAATTAATGAGATAAAAAAATTTGTCACTGTAAAAATTGAAGATCACCCTGCTATAATCAAAAGAGTTAAAATGGCTCACTTCATTCTACCTTTTGTTTTGACGAAGCAAAATGTCAAATATACAGGTTGTACTTTTTTTTTTTTTGGGTTTGGTAAAAATGTTCGTAATTAGAATCCATTGCATTTGAAATTGACAGTTATGACGTAAAGACAAAAGGATTGAATAATTTTTCAAAATCCATACTCTCTCTACAGTTTTTGCGAGTAAAAAATCTTTCCTGAAAAATCTAATTGGGACCCAATTAGTTAGGATTAGTCCATTCCAAGACTTGACGTGTGTCGATATCGTTATGTACTGAAATTTCGCACGTTTCACACCGCACAACAGCACCCGCGTGGTATTTCCGTAAATTCATTTGTTGCATCAGGCAATTACACAACCGCACCCATTTCCCACGGTTTAAAAAGCCTAAACGCGCCGTTCGGTCCACCAACATTTACCAATCGAACGGCCCAAACGCCAACCGTCTTAACCATTGCTAAACCCCGAATAGCTTAACCACGGTTGACCTGTCCCCTCCCCTCCAACCCCCGCCCTTTTTAAAGCACCTCCTCAATTGTACAAACAATATACCGGAGATAAACTAGAGAGAGAGTGAGAGAGAATAAACGAGAATCTGTGGATTCAACGTTACAGGGAGCTGTTACGGCGATGGCGTTTTACGCGGAAGAAGAGGAGGTGTGGAAATGTCCAAAACACCCTTCGAAGCGCCGGAGGAGCGGAATTTGCCCAACCTGCCTCCGGGACCGTCTCGTAACTCTCTGTCCCGATTGCGCTAACGTGCGCCCGTGTGCATGCTGCGCCGCCGCGACGACATCGTCATCGTCTTCCTCTTCGTCGTCCACAGGGGCCGGAGAGGTCGGAAGCGTGTCGAACCTCATGAACAGCGAGCCTGCGCTCCGGCGTTCAAGATCCCTCGCAATTCCGTTCCTCCGTTCGCGTTCTCGCTTCGCCGTAGACTTAGATTCCGGCTGTAACAAACCTCCAGCGTATGGAAATCGGAGCAAATCGTCTTTCTGGTCGGTGTTCAGGACGCACAAGAACAAGAAAGGCGAACAAGAAGGAAGAGAAGACGAAGAAGCGAAGAGGGACGAAGTAGAACCGCAGGATGATTATTCGCACCGCATGATGATGAGATCGAGATCGGTCAGCGTGCCAATAGCGTCAAATTCCGTGGCCGGAGGAGTCAGATCGTCGGCTGCGAAAAGCAGGGGATGGTACTTCCCGAGCCCGATCAAAGCTTTCCGGCACTCGAAGACGTCCAAAATTGTTCAAGAACGGTCGCCTTTGTACAGAGGTTGATAAATTTTTGTATTCAAATCAAAATTTTAATACCTAAAATAGATAATCCAATAACAACTATTTTGACAAAGGTATTGAAAGGGACAATATTGTTTATGGCATATCACAATTAGTATGAACTATGCATTGGCAGTAGAATGAATTGTGATTAGAAATTTTCCTGTTCCATAAATTTTCTTACTGTTTCTTTCTTGTTCTATCTATGAACATGCGTGTATGTGTATGTATATGTGCATATAATATATGTTATCATGTATATATTTATACCATTATAAAAAGTGAACAAGTTGATTAAGTTGGTGATGATGGGTAATACTATTTAATTATTTTAAATAATTTTAAACAATTAAAAAAATTAAGTATAAAGATCTTATCACTTAAAAATAATATAATAAATTATGAAATTAATTTTTGAACTGCTCACAAATTTTTATTTTTTCTCAGCGTAATGATCTCTATTTTTTCTTCACACTTATACAAACTGATATCTCTATTTATTCTCCACATTTATCCAAATTGATCTCACCTAGTGAGGCACTCTTCTACTGGGTGTCATATGCAAATTCACATGGTTTCAGAATCATTTTCTAAGAGTGATTTAAGTAACTCATAATTTTGTGAGCAACTGTGAGGGGGTCCCTTTCACCAGTGGATTGAAGTATTATTAGATTTTGATTGGATAAACAAAGGAAGTGACTCCTGAAAATGATCAATAAATTTGGGTTGATTAGTTTGGTAATGCTAATGTAATGATTCAACTGCCTATGGGGTCACTTTTATTAGTATATTGTTGAGTACATTATTGGGCAGTATTGGTAGGGAATGTGAGCACTTGCATTTTGTTTTTAAGCAAATACTTGTTTGATGATTAAAGTTTTGTCCAAGGGGATGTAAACTCTTTCTTTTCTTATTAATGCCTTTTATAGGTTTTGTTAAGTAACTTTGTTAAAACATGACTCCTTTTGTTTTTTAGTTCGGTGTTCTTTCGAAATATATTTACCTTTAGTACCCAAATTTTAGTGAGAAGAAAAAGGCGAAAGAAAATAAAATAAAATAAATTTATTTTTCATTACGTTTTTTTTCCATTTACTTTTTCAATCAAAAAATCGGATTCCAAACGAAGTGTTAGACAATAATAATATGTTCAATTACTTTGCAATTAGTTTCGCCCACCATCATCTTACAAGACTATTCTCATTACTAAGCTTATAATTTGTCTATTTTTATCTCTTCTGTCCATAAAGTTTCGATCAGATACATGCGCTTGCTGGCAACCCTCTGGTATCTAGATAATGATATATTCATTTACTTTGTATGTGTAAATGTAAAGAATTGATAATCCTATGGTAAAACTAAATTACTAAAGTGGACAAACAGCAATTTTGAACGCGCTGTAAAGTGTTGCCGTGCAAAACTTGTCGCATTGAGTGTTTCTTTTTCCTTCCAAAAGCCTGTATAAAAACAAATGCATGCATACAGAGGTATTTTAGAAGATTATTACAAGCAGCAGAAACTTCCAATAAGGTGACTGATTTTCAAACTCAAAAGCATGGATAGGTACTAAAATGGCTGCCTCTGCTGTCAATTAGCTTTACGAAATGATTATATGATAAGCCTATTAAACTTTGAAAACAAATCATATGACCTTTCCAGAAGCCTAGTCTTTTAAGAGGCTTTGGTTCTGTGTCTCCAAAACTCTCTCTCTCTCTCTCTCTCTCTTCCATTCATTCATTTGTGTATATAGGTTATATCTTTGTGTACCTACCAGCAACATTATCCAAATTAAACCCATTTGGGGATATGAATTTCTCGGTCGATAGGTTTCAAGATAATATTGTCTGCTGTCATGATTGCTTCATATTTTAGTGCATCCACTAGTTGAAAAAAAAATTCAAAATCCTTATTTATTTTTTTATATTCTTTTACTCTCTACTTTCTCTAATAACTAAATATATTATATAATTTCATATCCTTTTTTTTTTTTCATTAAATACTTGATTCTAACACACAGTATTAAAATATTGAGAAGAGTGCTCATGAATGTGTGTTTTGAAAGTTGGTTGTGAAAACAATCTTTGAGGTTGGGCTCATGGTGAGTCCCGTGAAGTGACTGAGCTAATAGCTACTGACTACTGTTCAACTGCTCAACCCAGAAAGACCGATGGAAAAGAGTTTCACAGAACCACACCATTGTAATAGTAGCTTTTCCAAAATTTAAAAAAAAAAAAAAAAAAAAAAAGGAAAGAGAAAAAAACAGCCATACAAGTTACGACAAGCTTGCATAAAGTCATATTGCATAGAGATGGCTGTAACAAAGAGATCCATAGAGCATTGTAGGAGGGCCATGGCTTCTACATACTCAAGTCGAGAAAAAAAAAATGCAATCATTCACTCCTTCGATGTCAATGTCAATATCAAAGAGCTGATGAGCTCTCCAACACCATCTTTCATTCATTGTACAGTGTATATATATGTATATTATTCTTGGCAATGTTTCTTTTTTTTTTTTGTGTGTTAAAAGATAGCTTTCAAGAGCAAGAAACTGTACTTTGAGTTTGGATGATTGTGAACAATACTGTAGTATCACAATACTGTCCGCTTTGAGATTGAGCACATACAATTTTGAAATACATTGTGTTATATAGATATTTGTTCGCTATTCACATACGGCGTTATCATTCTATCAGGTGTAACACAATATTATTCTCTTTAGACTTAAGCTTTCACAATTTTAAAATGCGTTGTGCTATGTAGATATCTATACCTACATGCTAAGCAAACACGGGCTCATTTATCCTTCCTCAAATACTGAACAAGCTTAGATCAAACAACTAATGTTCCGGCCGGCCACTTAATTAGTAGTCATGCATATAATAAGCCCATTTTAATATAGGCACTAGGGAACCGACAAGCTCTTGCTAATTTTTTCTTTTTTTTGGGCACTGTATGAGGTTTATGAGGTTTGGTATATGAGTGTGCGGGAAATGATTTACCCAACAGAAAGAAATGGATACAAATCAAAGAGTATAAGAACACACCCTGAGAGAAAACATATGATTTTTTTTTGTTGTAGTTTTAACACATTATTGTATATACTAAAACAATAACAAAGCAATTGGCCAAATCGAACTTCGAATTCCAGATTCAAGTGAAAAGTTAGTATGTTCCAACTAAATTTTAATAATTGGAATTTGGAATTCAAAAATAAAAACCAACTTATTAATGTTGTTGAAATTTGCTGAAAAAATATAATTAAAAATATTTTAATAAATGAAAATTCAAATTCTCAACATCTAACTTCTGGATTCAGACCCATGTTTTGAAAATCGAATGGTTGAGTGAACCGGAAAAGGCATCGAATCATGATTCACTGATTCAACCGTCGGGCCAACGTTATTGACCTGTAACGTCATAATTATGTTATTAATTAATTTATTAATATTAATAAATGGTAACTTATTTTTTTACACTAGTTTGATATTTAAAACATAAAATTTTATCTTAAAATATTGAACCGAACGGTTTAATATCTGTTCAACTGAATGAATCGCAGTTCAACCTCAATTTTGATCGGATTTAATCGAGTTTTAACCAAAACAAGTTTAGAAGGCTAATCGGACCGTTTTTCAACCGATTGACAGTTTAACTGGTTGAACCAGCCGATCCAATCTGGGTTTTAAAACACTGATTCAGACCCATTTATTAGTGAATTGGGTGATAAATTATGCACTCCAATTTGTCCATAGTCCATACCACACCAGTTTAGTTCTCTAATTTGGGCCCCACAGACATCCAATCCACGTGTACGGCCGATACGATGAACGGCAAGCTCCTCTTCTTTCCCTTCTAATCCCCAAACTCTCAAAGTGGGACGCACACGGGGAGGAACAACTCATGTGCTGGAGTGCCCAACCGTACACGTGAAGCTGTCGCTTTCTGATTTGGTCGTATGTAATAAAAACCCATCAAAAACTTTCGGTACCCATTGCTTTTGATGCGTTCAAACCTCTCTCTTCCCTCACTTGACTTTTACGCATATTCGACGCACGTACATGACATAGAGTTAGCGACAGACATACGCACACGCTTGCTTTGCCTTGCACTAGGTTTGGTAATCATCAACCTCGAGGAACATATACATTTTGCATACGTGGCATTAAGTGATTTGTTTCACCTCTCGACAATGTTTTAATAAATTGAAATGTAACTAGTGTTTTTGGATTTTTTCTCGGGTACTTTGAGGCATAACTTGGAAATCTCAGCTCTTGAATTAATATATAAAATATATATATATATATCATTGTATGAAAATCTTTTTGACATAAAGAAGTTTGTCAAAATTTTACAATAACTATCAAATATTCAACCAATCCATTTTCTTTTATCTGATCTTGGAATTGGCTTGTACTACTTAATAAAAATAAACGTATTTAACTGTATTTGGATTGTGGTATTATGTCACTATATTTACAATCAAAAGAGGTGGAGAAAAGTTGAGCATAGATATAGAGAAATATGCAAACAGTAACATAAAATATACAAAAACTTACGCTAAGGCATATCTAATGAAAAGTTGAGCGTAGATTTGTTTTGTCCAATTTGAATTTATAAAAATTTATATTTATCTTTTTTTGAATTTAATAATAACTATATTTGTTCATACTAAATATTATTAAATCTATAGCATAAAATATACGTTCGTATCTCATTCACTCTTTTTTATTTTGGTTAAATAAAAAATACAATTACAATTAACTCTTTTTATATATATCCATAGACACTTGATTTTTTAAAATCTCAAAATTTATTTTCAAAATTTTGAACCTTAACAAGTCAAATTTAAATTTAGATTTTTGTGTACAACTTTTGTACACAACAGTACTTTTTTTTCGACGTCTTTAATATAATTATTTTTTTATTTATTAATAAAAATATATTATGAATGAAATTTTTTTTTATGTATAACTCTATATAAATTTTACCCCACTAAATAAAATTTTTGAATCCATTTCTAATTAAAAATGGCTCGAGAATTTATTTAATAATGACTTTGCCAGGTTGGGCTACTCTTTCGTTTTGTCGATCCAGCCGCTCTCCCTCGTTACACTACTCCCGGAGTCCATTTATTTGCCATTCAAGGGTCAACTTTTTAGCTTTTGATAGAAATTGATCCTTGATAATTTCTTGATAAAATGATTCCATAATAATGCAACCGGTTTACTATCAAATCAATGTTAAAGCTAGAAAAGTAGAAACCACCCAAAGAACTTCATTTTTGTTTGGGTCCCAAATGTCTTCATTTTTCATTTCCATTTTACTTTCTTTAGCCAAACAACCCATTCGACAGTTTCCCCACTAAGCCGCTTTACATTAAAGTGCGATTTTTTTGCCTTTTTTTTGGGTCAGGAAGTGCGATTTAGGAAATGTCTATCCTTTCTAATCTTTCCTTAATGGGCCAAGGATAAGGGTATCTACTTTTTTTTTTTCCTCTCAAAAAAATATGTTGGAATTAATATCCAAAAATTACTTCTTTGTTTATTATTATTTTTGGTTTGGAATACGAAGGCCAAAGAAAACAAAACCCGTCCACACTGGCTATCCAATCCCTGTTACTAGGTCACTCAGATCAACTTATTTAACTAGCTTTTTTTTTTCTTAATTAACTTTTTTTAATTAAAATTTAAAATTTTTCTTATCAAGTTTTAATTTGTGTTTTAAAAATTTTAATAAAAACTAAAAATAAAATTAAAAAAAGGGTCATCGACTTTTCTTTTTTTTTTTTTTTGCTGCATGAAGTCATCGGCTACCTAAGTAAGCTGCTAAATAAACTAATCTAAACAACATGGGCTGGGTTCGATTAAAAAAAAGCCGGTGGGTGGAGTTGACGATAGGCCAATTAAGCCCAAAGTTGACCTTTAAAATCACCGATATCCTAAACTGAGGCAGATCACAGTTTTAGGCCTAGCTGGCCCAAGTTGCAACCGATGGAAGAATCGAGATCAGAAGGTTCAGAAATCAGAAGCCGAACTATCCTCTCTAGGCCACTCCTCTCTCTCTCTCTCTCTCTCTCTCTCTCTCATATGTAGCTGATTGGTAGAACTGAACGCGGAATCGCAGATGGAGATGTCAGACAGAGACGAAATCAAACAAAAGCAAACCCTAATCTTCTCGTACGGCACTCTGAAGCGAGGCTTCGGCAACCATGGCCTCATGCAAGGCCTAATCTCCGCAAACGACGCCGTCTATCTTGGCGAGTACCGTACCGTTCACGAGCTCCCCCTCGTCTGTGGACCCTACGGTGTCCCCTTCCTCCTCAACCTCCCCGGGTCGGGCCACCACCGGGTCCTCGGCGAGCTCTATGCCGTCTCGGACCGCGGGCTAGCCCCCATCGACGACCTCGAGGGCATTACCCTCGGCCACTACGAGCGACTCCCGATTCAGCTCCTCGCCGAGAGCAATGTAGACGGTGATTGTGGCGGCGGAGGAGTGGTGGTGGAGGCGGAGGCGTATTACGCCCACCGGAGCTTCGCGGAGGAGATGTGGAGGAGGAATGGGAGGGTAGGGTTTGGTGTGTATTCGGAGAAAGAGGCGAGCGAGTATGTCAGAAGGGAGTTCAGGCCGAAAGATAGGAGTTTTCTTGAGAGCATTCGATTGTTTGTGTCTTCCTCATCATCATCTTTGTCATGATGATTGAAAGCATCGACGAGAACTTTCAGAAATTTCAAGGGCAAAAGCTTCACCAAACATGACTCCATCGGCCATTCTCGGCATAAACGTACGTAATGTGTCTATACATATGCATACATTTATAATTGTGTATGTGAATTGTTTAGCTATGGCTTCCAAATTCTTGTACTTTTAGAACTTCCTGGGGTAAGCATTTTCATTTATTCGTGACAATGTGATTAGAAGAAAAAATATTGAATTGAATTACTTGGTTCTGGCTAATCTTGTTTCTTAGTTAATCTAATTTAGTTTCCAAACGTGTACTGTTTTGTCATTGTGAATGTGATTCTATGAGTGATATTTTTGTTTGTAGAATATCTTCCTTTTATGTCTATTTTATATACCCACTTTCTTGTGTCTATTTGTGATGAAAATGAGATTAAAAATTGCGGTGGTTGTAGCATTTGTGATTGAATTTTTATCACGCTTCTTGTAAGTAAAATTATGTCCTCATTAGTCATTAGGAAAATTTAACATCGTAGACATCCTCAAAGCCTTATTTGCTCTGCTCTGTGCATGAATGATATTGGGAGTTGGGAGGCTTCCCCATATCTGCTTCTATTGTTGAACTTACCGGTGGTTGTTTAATTCCACTTGTGGCAATAAAGGCTCAGTTTCCTTAAGTTGCTACAGTCATGCTAGCAAAAATTTTGGTGTCACCACATCAACTCGAAGGTTCGCTCAAATCGCTAGCAAAACTAAACCAATGGCAGGCATGATTCATACTTGGATAATTAAGTTATAGTAAATAACCATTATCCCCACAGGAGGCAGCTTACTGGCTGTTTATTTTAAAAATGTACCTACATGCACATAGGAGTCCACAGTAACTGAGTTGGTGAGACAAAATTCCATGACACAATCCATCCAAGTCCAGACAGCCCTCGACATCAAACACACTAGAGCTAAATGTATATATTCTCCCTTTTCAGATGGTCCTCAGGTCACGCACTTGCAAACTTCACTGCATTTGTTTCATCAATCAAACATATGCAACCTTCACCACATTGGAAAAAGGTCTTGCCTGTATCTGGCCTCTCTGTCTTGGAGACGGTACACGTCCACCCTTCCCCACACTTGGCGAAGACCTTGCCTTCGGTAGAGCTTTCAATAGTTTGCTGCAGGTTTGATACCTGACCTGTAGTTGCATTCCTGTAAGAAAAATAATGGCTTAGTTCAAATCTGAATTCAAGTGTTTTTCTTAAATTAGAAGGTATGCCCATGTGCATGTCACTCTAAGCACTCCTATTCATGATTCTAGTCTTCATATCGTCACCATCATAAATGGTTCTATTTGTGCTTTTCTTCTTTCTTTGTTTTTTTTTTTTCTATTTGAAAGCAGCTAGAGTCTAGACAAAATTTGGGGGCTAACAGAGGGAAAGGACAGGACTTGGGGAACTAGCACTGTTGGGTGATGAACCTCTCGAATGCAAAAGTTATGTCAAGGGGCTTCAAAGTATTAAGAAAAATCCAGTATCTTTTTACATAATAGGAAGAGATGTCATGAGATCCTCAATTCTGGCACGTTTGCATTTTAGCAATCAAGGAAGAATTCCTTTGACGGAGATTTCTACCTATTGAGTTGTGTCAACTTAATGATCTTTTCCCTTGAGAAAAATAAAATCATATATTTATGCAGGTTTTCTTTCAGAAAAAGCTTTCATCATATTGAAAATTTTCTTGACTGTATTCCTAGAATTCACCATTCTTGTGTGTAGTTTACTTTATTTGGAACTGTCGTGATTGCTGTTATAATGTTCAGAGGACATAAGAGATAGAAATGAAATCACATGACGTCAATTTGATAGAAGTAATTATTTTGAGGATGTTTAGACATACGTGACACAGGTGCAGCTGCCTCCACATTCAGAGAAGGGCTTGCCCAGTTTAGATGCCTCAGTCTTGGTGAACTCGCATGTCCACCCTTCAACACACTTGCAGAAAGTCTTACCCTCCTCCACTGTTAGACACCTGCTCAATAAAGAAGCTTTAGAGTACCATAGCACATAGCAAATATGGCCATATAGTCCTCACTTGTCCACAAGACAGACATGAAGAGAACAAAACATTAGTGATATGAGTCTTGACATGGTAATTCGGTAGAGCTTGCTTGCTTGTTGACTATTATCGTACTTGTTTGTGGAACTATTTGTCTACTATCTTTTCTTGAGTGTGGTTACTCTAGTTTCTTACAACAATAAGCAAACTGGCTTGTTAAGAAACTATCTGCAACTTACTAGGAATTTCACATGTTCATACGTATATGATACAGTTTTCTAGTTCAAAATTTCTTCACCGACTTTCTTCTGCTGTGATTCTGACATATCCTAATCTCTGTCACTTTATGATGGTATAAACGTTGCTCATTTCATCCATTTTTGTCCAAATCGGTTGAGCTTTTCTTGATCACCAAATTCTAGTTATTTTACTCCATTTCTTCTCAAGCCAGGCCGGGAGGGATAAAATTCATTCCTATTTCTCCTTTTGATTTATATTTTGGGGAGAATTTTAACTCTAATATGATTTTATATTGTGCTTTAGTGAATTTGTTATTCAGAATGAATCTTACCAAGTCTACAATAGCCTTTTTAAACTAAAATATTGATGATGGTGTTTCCATTTTTTTTTATCTTTTCTTTTTTTTATTTGGGTTTTTTTGTTGTATAAGATTTCTCATGCTTCCATCGAAATTCTAATGCAAAAATTGCGTAACAGGCTAACACTTGATTGGATTTTGTTTTCTTTTTTTTTTTTTTCTTAAGAAAGAGAGTACTCCAAACTCTCTTTTGAGGTATACAAATGTTTAGTCCGAGCTTATATATATATATATATATATAAGTGTGTGTATGTATATATGTATGTATTTAATGTGGATGGATGTTAATGCATATATATAATCACTGAGATGAGAGAAGTGAAACCTGAGAGGCTGCCGGCCAGTGCTTGGAGCTTCCATATTCTTGCAATCTCCCCCTTCCTTTGCTTCAATTCCAGCTCTTTTTATGAAAGTGCAAGGGGCTGATATTTTTTGGGCAGTGTCTTTTAGTGTGGGACCGAAATGTCAAAAGTAGCCCCAATGTAACGAGTATCAACAGGGATAACATCGTCTTTACACTTGACAAATAAATGCAGTGGAGCCAAAACAAAACAAAAAAGATTATCCATTTTGTCCGATATTAGAGGTTGAGTAAATGAAGAGCAGAACCGTGGGCTTTTGTCATCAGATGCAAAGTGTTAATATGTGGCCCTTAAAGGTCTATTGACATTGTCGTTGGGATTTAAAAAATCTCATTAGTGGACCATAGGCTCAGAGGCGGAGGCAGAGACCATGGGCTCAGTGGCGCAGGTAGCATGTGCGGGCTCAGTGGCGAAGGTAGCATGTGCCCAGAGGAGGCACATTCCTTAACCCTCTTTAAATTTTAAAAATTATACTTTTATTTGTAATTTTTTAATTTAGCCCTTAAAAATTAAAAAAAATACTCCCTTTAAATTTCCAAACATTTTTTTTTTATTTACAATTTTAAAAAATATTTTTAATTTTTTTCCTCTAAAATTTTATAATTGTCCCCTCAAATTTTTTAATATTCTATTTTGATCTATAATTTTAGAAATATTTTTAAATTTTTGGCTACTAAAACTTTATAAATACTCCGTTAAATAGTTATTTCATTTTACCCATATATATATAAAAAATTAATATACATTCTATATTATGTATGAAAGTCAAAGTGTCATATTGTTAATTACGAAAAAAAATTATTATAATTAATGGTTGCTCTTCTTGAACGAATTTTCTGTCTTCACCACTGCATAGGCCTCTCTAGTCCAAATGGTATTATAAAATTCCTCAGGGATAAAATACATAAACTAACAATAGAGTTGTGGATCAATTATTAGTTGATGGATGCCACATTAGTTGGGTTTCACCATCAGTTGGTGGGGTTCAGCTGATGTGTCATCTATCAGCTAGAGAGTAACCCACAGCCACAATTCTGGATAGCATTCTTCATCTAACAATCCATTTTAATCATGATTTCTTTATACTATGTTTGGATCAAGAATTTAGTGAGGAAAAAAGAAAGAAAAAGGAATATGAAATTACATTGTGTGTTTGGTTGTCAGATAAAATAAAAGGTAAGTAAAAATTTAAAATATTTCATTTTCATCTTTTTTTTCTTTTTCATTTCTTTTCTCTTGATAAATCCTGTTCTAAACATAACATTAGGAAACCAAAGAATGAGCCAATTCAAAACCACTTTCTCTGTGTGCAATGGCTTCTGCTATTAGGGTCGTATCCGCCTCTACCCCCATAAAGACTTTATGCCCTCTTCTCTTAAAATAACAGTCCCTGCTGGCTGACCCTGATCAGGCATCCACATTCATTGGAGTTTAATTCCCTCTTGATTACTGAATACAAGGCCATTCAATTTCTAGTTGGATATGTCCATAGAAGAGATCTAGGTAGTCATTTATAGATAGCCTTTCATATGTCCTGTTTGTTTTACCACGATAATGGCACTGATTTAGTTTGGAAGCTTATTAAATAATCCACAAGAGTTCTCAGAGGAAGCCACTATATAGGTTTAGACTTTTTACTTTTTAGGTTAATTGTTCCTTCAAGAGTGATCACAGGACCAACGACAAGAACTACCTTGGTCACTCATGGCATATTCTTCATTTCGTTTGAACACTTATAAAGGGAAGGCAAGGAGACGATCATTCATTCCTGCAATTATCTTTCGGATGATCAATGATGTCACAAATGATGCAAGGAGAGAAGAAAATGTTGGTATATCAACTTGTATATCAAACAAGCCAGGCGTGGAGAGATAAAAAGGATACATCCACTAGCCAAGGCAAAACCAATGCTGAGGTCCCACTATTAATTGTGAAGAGAAGAAAGAATGTTCTCTGGCATTAGCATGTGATCTCGATCATTGCCCACTTGAGCAATATGTCATGTTTGTCTCCAAAGTCGGTGTGGTTGGATCTATAGTGTTACATACATAGATACATATATACACACACATATAGAGAAGGTCATGTTATCCTAAAAATAAACGAAAAGGGATTATTTGAAAAAAAAAATTTAGTAGTCAGGTAGTACTGAGTACTAGGTAGTATTTTCTATTAAATAGTGACACGTTGTGTGTGAATATATCAGAAATTTAAGTTTGTGGGATAGTGGAGAGACTTTTGAAAAAAAAATACCACTTGACAAAATCTAATAGAATGTTTCCTTAAAAGTCTCTTCACTACTCCACAAACTCATATTACTGATGTATTCAAACACCACGTATCATCTTTTGATAAGAAGTATTACCGAATACTCAATACTACCTGACCACCAAACTATTTTTTGTCTATTTAGGACAACAGTAACAAAAGTACTTGGAGGGATTTGGATCCTCACTGTTTCATGGTTGGCATGGAAATCCCTATTCCATCAATCAAAGGATTAGATGAAGCTTTATCAAATATCTTATTAAAATTACGTCGTTTTATATTAAAATTTATTTTTTAATATATAACTAATAAATTATTTATTTTTAAATAAATTTTAAGTCAACTCATATGAACTCTTAATTTTGATTTTAGCTAACTTGTTAATATCTCAATCCATAGTTATAAAAACCGTACCGAACTGGCCGGTTGAACCGGTTCAATCGGGAACCGAACCATGAACCGGTACGGTTTAATTAATTTACCGAAAAGGCATATGAACCGAATTGAACCAAACGAACCGGCCGGTATTTTGAAAAAATCGGTGAACCGGCCATTTTTTAAAAAAATTAAAATATCAAAATTTTCACAAGATTTAAAATTATTTATTTATATTAATAATAAAAGAGTATCTTTTAACTAATTTATAATTTTTTATTTAAATATATATTTATTATTATTTTATTATATAACCGGTTGAACCGGTTAAACCATAGTTGAACCAGTAAACTGTTAAACCGGTGGCGTGACCGATTCAGCCACTGGTTCGGTTCTGATAACTATGTCTCAATCAATAGAATCCCATGAGGATCCTCTTGCTTTTTACATGGCAATGTAGCAATCTATTTTTAAAATCCGAGTAATGTTATATGTTATTCATTTTTCTTAATTCATATTAACATTTCTAAATATAAGGACGTGGGACCCACATTAAAAAGTTCATGTGGAACCCATTCATTCAGTTGTATCTAGGATTGAGAAATAGAATTACGCATAGCATTTTTCCTTAAATTCATATTCGGTCATGATTATTTGTTGATTATGACTATATGCCAATTGCTAAACAAGAAATTCTTGGAGTAGTTCAAGGAGGTAATGGTAGAACCACAAAGGTCCATATTCAAAAGACTCAACCAAGTGGAAAACAGTCACTGCAACAAAATCTAAACTCTAGATTATTACATATGGTCAATGAGCAAGAATCAAACCACTTCTAAAAGCAAAGTGGAATGTCTGGCAGCAAGAAGAGGGATCCATGAAAGTACAACATTCACAACTTTAGGCCATTTGGTTGTCAATTCTTTTGCTGGTGAGTGTTATAGTTGGCGGCAACTATTACATGCTTTCAGATTTCAAACTGATCGAGACTTCATACACAATCAATCTCTCTCCCTCTCTCTCTCTCTCTCTCTCTCTCTCTCTCTCTCTCTCTCCACAATCAAGCTTCTATCATGTTGTTAATGGCGTGTATGATAGTTACTAAGTTCAAGACCATTGAGGCCCCCAGAAATTTTTTTTGATGGATTGTATGAAAACCTAAATACTAATTCTAATATATACATAACATAATATAATATATTGATGCTATTGTTTTTGGCAAAAAAAAAAAAAGAAAAACATGCAAATATATGTATTTTTACAATTGCCATCGATAAAATTTCATATTTTGAGTTGCAAAAAAAATTCATTAGTAATGCCATCAAATATATCATTCCCCATGTATATTATCAAATAATCATTCATTTATATAGGCTGAACTAATAAACCAAAAAAAAAAAAACATATTCAGTTTGATCTTATAAATAATTGAGGAGTAAGGTTAGTTAAGTGGTAATGGTATCTTCACTCATACCATATGGTTGTGGGTTCAATTCACTCTTCCCCTCCTCAGGGTTTTAGCTCTCTAATGTAGCAACAGTAATTAATGGTGGGACCCCTGAAATAAAAGTTCAGTGACATTCAACTTCTCATAACCCATACATATTGAAAGAAAAAATTAAAAACAAAAAGGGAAAAAAATAGTATGTAAAGAAGAAAAAGATTACAAAAAAGCACTGATTGTGAAATTGACACCAACGACAACACATTGATAACTAAGCAGCAAAGTTCTCCCTCTCTCCAATGACACAAATAATGTCTTGGATTTGGGATTCATATAGGTTATGGGAGAAGTATATTTTTGGTGGGGCAACAATCTATTTTTATAAATGTATGGCATTGAAAAAAAAATTTAGAATTTTTAATTGCCTGATGAGGTCAGCTGACCCCTGAGCTACTATGTGCCGCCTCCCCTGTTGAGGCCAATATTCAGATGTCTTACAACTACTTTTTCAAAAGCAAAAATTGGAGTGAATGGAAAAACAGCTGTCTAGGATTTTCTCTCTCTTTTCTGACATGCTGTTGGCTCAATAGGCAACCTCTACCAAAAACCTATTGGAGTGCTCACAACCTTGTTGAAAGCTAAATTACGTACTCCTTGCAATATTGATACAGACTATGGGAGGCCATCATTCGCGTAATATATATAGTTTATTAAGTTTATATGCATGATAGTAATGAAGAGTTGATCGGTTAAAGGCCTAGACACACCATACTATAGTAAAAAAAAATTTGTGGAGACTTATACCAAAGTTTTGTTCTTGTCTGTGTAAAAAGTTGTAGGTACTGCAAATTTTATTGTTGGAGGATAATGCCATATACATATGCTTATGTATGCCTATGTATATACCAAAGTAATAAGTCCAATGCTTGGTTGGAAAGCACCAATTACACGTTACCATGAAGACTATATCCCCATGGATATGGATGAACTAAAACCCACATTGAAGGGTTTTAAGTGTACTGAGAACTAATATTTTTCCATTTTTGCTTCAATATAGAGATAAAATGATGGTTTTGAGAGCTCATTATGATACCCATTGGACCAGCATATTTTAGAAGTGGCAGTAGAACAAAAAAATAAAGAGGAAATGGTGGGTATGGATCTTGAAAAGATTTTGGTATTTTCGGGGCACAATATTCCCCCACTCATTTCATACCCCCACAATTTTGGTTTATGTTTCTTTTTGGTTTCTGGGAGTGGCTCTTTCTTTCTTTCTCTTTTTTTTTTTCCTTCGGTTGCCAACTGATGAATATCAATGGCTGATAAGTTCCTGAATCAAGCATTCTAGTGTACCACTAAGGTTTCAGTTTTTTTTTTTTTTTTTTTTTTTAATCCCCTTTGGCATAAATCATATTCTCTGATATCTTCTTTTGGACACTAATTATTTTGTTCTTGGAGAAACATCAGACGATATCTACAGAAGCAGATTTTTTTTCTTTCTCTTATGATCATTTACAGAAGGAATGAGTGGGGCTGGTCTCTAGAGATGCAAAAATTTCAGAATAGAAGGAAAATTTTAGCTGGGCCGAACGGACGGTCGATCAAACTCAGTGCATGAACTATAGTTAATGTGATATATAGGAATAGTTGGGTTAGGAATAATTAGGTGCATTTTGCCAATTATAATCAGATGACTTCTGGCACACTCCGCACTGGCCTGTGCTTGTTCTTGTTTACCGTTGCTTTACGATAGAAAACTAATTAAGCCTACGTGTCCGTTAAGATTAATAATCAAACCTTTGCAGCAGTTAATGGAAATAATATATCTGAAAACATTGTTAGAAAAATACACTATGCCCCCGTGGGAAGTAAGAAATCAAGTTGCGACTTTGAGGCGTACCAGTAGACACTATCTTTAAAGTGATATTCGCTTCCGCTATTTTTGTTGCCGGGTTGATAATGAATAACTTTCAAGATACAACAAAGTCGTCTGAGGTCTGTAGATAACAATTTTGAAGACTTTCCTTTAAAACTCTCCTATGAAAGTTGTATTACAGACAAACTTGAGAGAGAGAGTCTATATCATCTAGTGTTTGTATATCTCAGTATATCTCAACATGGCTCAACATATATCATAACGTTTGTCTCTGGATGCAAAGACTCTTATTTATAACCTCCAATGGGTGTTTGAAATAATCTCTATGAATGGTTATGTCGGATCCAATGAAAATACACTTTTTCAATTTGAAACAGTGGCTGTTTTATGTTTAAGTTTGAAATTTCCAGTATGGCTCAAGCCATCACAAGCATAGATCGAGTCAACGTCATGCCATGCATCAAGCGATGCTCTCTTAATCTTTGCAGAAAATCTGCAGGCACACATGATTCAAGCCATCTTGCTCAAGAGAATATTTTTAACTAAAACAAGTCATTTGATCCATTAGATTAACACCCATTACTCTCTAACGTATGTTTACCAACTTACTTAATATTGCAAGCTATCTTATTAAAAATCTCCAACAAACATCATCTCCCAATCCCAACTATCCAATTTAAATTATTCTTTTCTCCAATGAGAACTTTAATAGCTAAATGAGCCTACTTATTGATCCATCCCCAAGTACTAAATCACATCTACATCAAGTTAACTAAAAGTCGTTTGGATTGAAAAGGGTTTGAAATTTTGATATACATCAAACTGTAAAATTAGGATGAAGAAAATTAGGTCTATCCAAAGATTAGGCTTCAATATATTCATATATATATATATATATATATATGTATAACAAGATCATGAAATGTGGGCGACAGCAAAAGCACACTAGTGAGTCAAATAGTGTAAGTGAGAGCATACTTGAGGTGTGTCTTGTGTAGGGTTGTGTACTGGACCGCATTGTGGGGACTCCCAAATTCTCTTTGCATGTGCTTCAGCCACTCTGTGTTGCATAGACGCGCTTTTGGACCCCCTTTACATCCCTATAAATAGCCACCATTTCATGCATTGCGGAGTCATGTTTGTGGGTTTTAAACACATTCCCAATGGCTACCCACAAAATTCTGAGTACTGTTTTCTTTGTGTTGTTGGGTTTAGGTTTATGTTCTGCAACTAGAGCCCTCCTTACCCTTGAAGGAGGTGTTGGCTACACTCAGGGGTCAGGCGGTACCATTGGCTATGGCGCAGGCCATGGCGGTGGAGGCGGCTACGGAGCTGTGGGCGAACGTGGAGTTGCTGCCTATGGAGGTGGTAGCGGAAGTGGTGCTGGTAGTGGTGCTGGCTATGGAGCGGGTGGAGAACACGTTGCTGGGTCTGGTGGAGGTGGTGGTGGTGGCAGTGGCGGTGGAGGAGGTGGTGGTGCCGGAGGAGAGCATGGTGCTGGATCTGGAAGTGGGAGTGGTGAAGGAGGTGGTGCTGGCTATGGCGCTGGAGGCGAACAAGGAAGTGGACATGGTGGTGGTGGAGGTGGCGGAAGTGGTGGTGGAGGTGGCGCTGGGTATGGAGCAGGCGGAGCCCATGGAGGTGGTTTTGGTGAAGGAGGTGGCAGCGGTGGTGGCTATGGCTATGGCGCTGGTGAAGGTGGCGGCTCAGGTGGCGGTGGTGGTAGTGGTGGTGGCGGTGGAGCAGGTGGTGGCGGTGGAGGAGCAGGAGGTAGTGGATACGGTAGTGGGGAAGGAGCTGGAGGGGGTGCAGGGGGTGGTGCAGGAGGAGCGCACGCCGGTGGCTTTGGTGGTGGCGGTGGAGGTGGCTCTGGTGGTGGCGGCGGCTCTGGTGCCGGAGGTGAACATGGGGCCGGATATGGAGGAGGTAGCGGGAGTGGAGAAGGTGGTGGTCATGGTGGCTACGTCCCTTGAGAATACTTCTTCGCTCACTCTCCTGAAAGGAGGTCTACTTACCGAGTGTAATATGAAAAATAAGGGTAACTTTGGTAAGTGGAAGCTTATATGATCAGTATTGTATGAGATGCAAACAGATGACTACAGGATTGGCATCAAAGTGTATTGTTTCTTTTATAACTTCTTAAATTCAAGATTTGTGCAATTTAGCCACAAAATTCCCCTAATAACTCTTAAGAAAATTTTCCCTTTTATATACAGAAAACTCCACTAGACTAATATGAAAAAGAAATATTTTAAATTTATGAGCTAAAATAGTATAATTTGGAGTTAAAATCAAAATAACACAAATAATTACATTATTGTGTATGAAAATTCTATATGGTTCCAACATTTGTGTACGTGCATGATAATTTCTGAAGTTCAAACCGGGTGATACCACTGAACTTCTTCATTTCGAATAAGCCAATGAGAATAGGTGAAGCTTAATTGGTTAAGTTACACTTAATTGACATACTTATGAGAGGGAAAACAAAAACAAGAGTAATGCAAACAAAAATTTATACAGAATTTATCACCAGAATAATGTAATTGAATAAGAGTAATTTACTTTTAAATTAAACACCTATCCCAATAACTCTTAATATCATGGTGGTTCTTAATTATACAAATACCCTGACACTTTATTCCGGTAGATTTTCCATTTCTGAAATAATAGCATTGTGCGAGAACGAAACACTCTCTCAGAATTAACTTATAAGTATCCATGCTCCAAACATAAAAATAAATAAGCTATCAAATAATAACAAGACAACCATATATTTTTTTTTATACGGTGCTCGGATTAACTTACGCGTAGCTCAACTCATCCCCTTTCAAGCCTAGTCAAAGGCAGTCAACATTAAGAAATCAATCTCTCGCCACCTGACACCAAAAAGACAAAACTCATTTGATAACTCTGCATGTTTCTTTCTCACAGAATTGAAGCTTACCGATATAATAAAATCAGTAACGAATTAAATAAAAAAATATGCAAATAATATTCACAGCTCTTACATTGGTGAGTTTATAGGCTCTTTGTCATTTAAGTACATATAAAACTTAAATAGCCCCATTGAGTACTAGGGATATGTAATTGCTTATATATCTTATGTACCTATATTGTTCTTATCTTAGTTTCATAAATACCAAAATCATATCTTTAAGCAATGCTATATAACTGAGTAATTTGGCCATTTCAGACTTAATATTATATAACTTCAACGTTCTCTGTTTGCTAATAATTTTTGAGAAAACAATTCATGTGACTAAATTTTTCCAGTTGTTAAATATTGAAAATATCCTCTTATATTCACAGATATTATTATAGCAAAACAAATAAGAGGATTAGAAACTCTTTAGATAATTTAGTTTTAATATTCATGCACATGTCCTGCGAAAAAGTTTATCATCATAAAAAAAAATATATATATATATATATATACGTATGCATGCACTATTTTCATGGCGAAAACTATAATATGAGCAAATTTTCAGCATTCATAAATAAATCAATATTTAACAATTCTATTAATTAATAATTTCTTAACTCCTAAGATTGGGAGGAATATATAATTTTCTGGAAAATAAGAGCTATTAAGAAATATTCCAAGGTGAACACTCAAAATAAAAAGGGAAAATGAATTTAATGTTTCAAACATTTTTCAATTATTACCAAATCTGAAGGCAACTCTTTAGCAAGAACTTTCAATTAATTTGGCAATCTAGTAAGTTGGCACCTAGTGTGAAAAGGGTTTTGCATTAATGGGACATATATCAAACAGTTTAATTAGAAGATAGGGAACTTTTGCTCTGTAAATATCACATCTAGTGGGTCTAGCAGTCTGAATAAGAGTGTACGCTTGTGTAAATCTGTGTAACCTAACTTCTATATATAGCTCCCCTCTTCTGGGATTCAAAAACAGTCTTCTCATGGCTACTCACAATGTTCTTAATGTTGTTTTCTTTTTGTTTCTGGGTTTAGTCCTATGTTCTGCAACTAGAGTCCTCCCTGATGTTGGAGGTGAGTATGTTGCTGGGTATGGAAGTGGTGGTGGTCAAGGATATGGTGGTGGAGGATGGCCTGGCGGTGGAGGTGGTGGTGGAGGTGGTGGGGGCAATGGGGGTGCAGGAGGATATGGCAGAAATGGTGGAGGGCCAGGATATGGTTTTGGCAGTGGTGAAGGAGGCGGCAGCGGTTATGGCTTTGGACGCAGTGGACCAGATGGTGGAGGATATGGTGGCGGAGGTGGAAGTGGTGGTGGTGGTGGTGGTGGTGGAGGACCAGGGGGAGGATTTGGCAGTGGTTCAGGAATTGGTGGAGGTTTTGGTGGGGGTTCAGGAGGGCCGGGTGGTGGGTTTGGTGGTGGTGGTGGAGGTGGAGGACCGGGGGAAGGACGATACGTCAGTGGTGGAGGATCTATTCAAGGTTCTGGTGGTGGTTCAGGAGGTCAGGATGATGAATTTGGTGATCGTGGCGGTGGTGGTGGTTTTAATGGCTACGGTCTTTAAAAATCCCCTCCCACTATTTCGCTGTCCTTTTAGAATACGTCCTCTTACCATAAGATCCATTTGGGTAAGAGGATGTTGACAGTATTAATTGTACGAACATGTATGTGGCCGACTAAGAATTTAAACTTTGATTCTAAGCTTAGCGACATAATATTGATTAGTTGGCCCGAAGAATAACTATGTCTCTTTTAGAGTTGCAGGTTTGTCATGTATGGCATGCAAGAGAGCCATTAGCATCATATATAGTGCTTTTCTTCTTTCACAATCACTAGCTATTACTGCAATCCCTTTGTTGTGGTGCAATGCAATACCAATTTTTTTTTTTTTTTTGGGGCACGTTAGAGTACCAAAGTCTAAGAGAAAGCAAGTCAAAACACATACTCTATTGGTTTGGATGAAGGTGTCACTATTACCAGGCTAAGCTCCTCCTCTCAATGCAATACCATTGTTTTAAAAATTATCAGCAAATAACCAAGCCATACATAAATGACAAAAACAGACGGAGTACAAGATTGACAACTATATATTTGTTCTAAATATCTAACTTATTATTGAATTCCGTTATCTATATCGGATACATTATTCAAAGCCATACATAAAATATAGACAAACAAGCGTGAGGGAACACGGGTTCGAGTCTTAGAGCAACTACTTTGCACGATAGCGCAAACACACATGTTATTCTCAAGCTATATTTGAAAATGGATTAATTTGCCCTACAACATAACCTTCATAGCCCATCTTTAACCATTTCTTTCCTGCTGAGATCTCTGCTTGAACATTCTCTTCAGATGCTCAGCAATCAACAATGTCGGAGTAGGAGCTGATGAAGCCGGAGATTCTCCAGGTCCAGGTGTGTTCCCTACAGTACTATCGATGAGGAACTGGCCTTTGATCATATCAACCTCTCCCTCTTCATTCATCATAACCATGTTGCATGGAATTTTCTTTGCATAGTAATCTCTATATTTCTGTTGGTGCCTGTTACATTACAAACACATTCCAAACATTTTTCTAAGATTTATAACCATTTATAACCACCCATAACAAGAGATTAAGCAAAGACAACTTTAATCATTGTCTCGTGATTTAATTACCGATCGAACACCACAAGAGTTGCATGAAGGCTTATGATTTGCTCGACAACAAGAAGTTGCAAAGGATAACCCATTTCAGTTCTCATTTGCGGTTTGATCTACGATGAATTAGAATGTTAAGTGAGTATTAAAAAAAAGAGAATGTTAAGAGAAGCTGTTAAGTTCATATATGATACCCCAAATTGTTGGCAAAGCTCTATGAGTCGTTGAACTTTCTGGTACTTGACATCGGTCTTCCACTCGCTTTTCCCTTCCGTGGCTGACAAATCTTGAAGATCCACAGCCCAAACGTCCGACCATGTCTTGGAAGAGACTGAATTATACACCAAGATATATGAATTAATTAGTGATCTTAATTAAGGATTTTCTTTTCTTTCTCTTGAGAAGGCCTAATAAGATACGATTCATTTTCGCATACTTGCTTGGAAAAATACTATTAAAGGTTAAAATCATAGTTGTCAATCTTGCACCGGCCACTATATTTTTTTTATCATTGAAACGGTATATATTGATATCAAACTCTACCAGCGCACCATATCAAGTTTGCAGCTATAAATGCTATATGATTATGTAACATGCATATATACATATATCATAAAGTTATAAAATAAAACTTCTTTTTAGCAAAACATACATGAGTGTAAGTAGTTTAAAAAGATTTTAAAATAATAAATCATAATTTGAAGTACTTCAAAAGGACTTAAAACACATACTTGTTTTATATTATATACCCATCACATGAATGAAAATGGATAGAGAAGATATTTATTTGTGTATATCTCACTCGTCATATTCTAAACATTACACAACATTAAATCAGACTAAAACAATGGACTTGGCTTAAAATTTTATGATAAACTGGTATGGCCATTACAGTCTGAGATGGCCCGGTATAAAGTGGTAAGATAACTTAAACGGAATTTAAGTCTCTTTACAACGTATGAACACTAGTACGGTGCGATATTGAGCCATACAGGCCAATGCGGTGTAATATCAATAACTATGGTTAAGATCGACAGATATGTGTATATATATGTACTTATGCGGAATATTAAGCCAGGGCATGACACCGAGGAAGGTAACAGTGCAACGAGCCTCAAGGGCGATGTTCTTGAGGACCCATTCAAGCGGCTCCATTGTAAAGTCCTTCAGAGCATCCATAACCACCACCACATGTTTGGGATAGTCTAATGAGCTTGGCGGCTGAGCTGGAGGTATCAGATCTTGCGCCAGAGAACTCGTGCCGGCTGAGAATTGTCTTGGCTTGTTCTCATAGTTTTCTTCTTCAGTGATGATAGCAGCAGCAGCCATTTTTCTTCTTTTTGCTTATGCTTATAGGCAAGAGAGAGAGAGAGAGAGAGAGAGTATACAGAGGAAGAGGGGTTGTGGGAAGTCCTCTTAGTCCTTATATAGCAGAGTTTATTTTGGTGTTATACAGAGAGAGAGATCAAAACAAGGTCTTTTGACAGAACCAAGAGCGGACTTTGTAGGCTTTTTTTATGAGAACTATGCTACTCTTATGCATTAGTACGATAGTGCCAAGCCATGAGACTTTGGGTTACACAGATTGGTTGATTTAACTCTTTTTAGTTTTAAGATGCTTATATGAATATTATCTTCAATACTACTCTATGCAAACACTAGATATATATATATATATATGTGTGTGTGTGTGCCGCTATTAACTAGGAGAAACGAGGTAGAGAATGTATGAAAGGTACCCTGTGATCACACACTTGTATAGAGCTTAGTTTCATTTGTACCCAAATGAGATGACCTCTAGCTAGCATATTTCCTCCGGCCAATTAAGAAGTGTAAAAACAAGACAAAAAAATACATACACGTTTATATATATATATATATATTTTTTATATTTATACTAGAATAGTGATGTGTGTGTTACGCTATATTTAATTACTCTCTCTATTACTAATTTAGTAGTGGGCGATTACAATGGTTTGGTTGTGAATTTTATATAAAACAAATACTAACATGTGCCCCAAAGGCATAAGTTAAGGAGAGAGTTAATGCATTGACCTTTTCTTGTTTTTCATATTTTAAATACCAAATCTACCCCTATTAAGTATACATATCTTTTTAATTATTTTAACTAAGAATAATATAAAGTCATTTAATAAAATAAATTTTAATATAACTAAATTAAATTAATGCTATTACATATTATAATTGCCCTACAAATCTCTAAAGATTTCATGGGGAATCAAAACGACAAAATATAAATTGATATAGTAAAATAAATAAGTAAATATAAAAATTAAAAGTCTTGTATTATGTATGTATATATACAATTATACATGTATATATATTTAGGATAAAGACTAAATTTTTTGTATTATAAACATATAATTTTGAATTTATTATTAGGTGTACTCAAACAAACCTTGAATTTAAAATATTTTATTCGTTAATATTAATAATGTCTCAACGGTACATTAGGCAAATTATAAAAATTTGAATTTTAAATCTCTTCATCAATGTGGTAGTTGTATTAGAAAAAAAGACATTATGTCATATTTGATCTCATTTATAACTCTTAAATGAATGTTTTCTTGTAGCTTGTATTTTGTATGAAATACATTTTATTAATTAGCTCTTAACATGTGCCCTTAGGGTACATGTTACCAGAATCCTTTATATAATTACCCTTCATATGTTAAATGTAAATTGAGTAAATTTCTTATTGTAAGTAATTTAGTGAAGTATTCAGCAAAGTGAAGATTTTACTAAAAAAATTTACTTTATAATAGTATGGAAGATACATATATGAATTTGGGGGTTCCTCCCATCTAGACTAAGCCACTCACCTGGATTGGTTTTGTTCAAGCCTTCAAGTGTTCACAAATGTAGTTTACATAATATGATAGTATCTTTCCTCCGGCCAATAACGAAGAGGAAAAAACAAAACATACATAACATGCATATATACATATCCACTACATAAAAAACGATACATGCCATGAAGTTTTTTATCCTATCCTCCCATCATAAAATTACCCATTTACCCTCCTAAGACCAACTGCCTTCTAACAAAAGGGTGTGCATGGGTCGGTTCGGTTTAGGTCGTGCTGGACCCAGAACCAAACCAATCTCTTTGGTTTCAAAAATTTGATAATCGAAACCGAACCGATCGCTTTAGAGAACCGAACCAAACCAACCAGAGTCGGTTCGGTTCAATTCCATGCCTCAAGTTGGTTCGGTTCGGATCCTGTTTTATTGTTTAAAAAACATATTTTTTATTAAAAAAATTAAAATAATATTAATTTTGTATCCTAATTTTTTAAAAAAATAATAAAACAACATACAAACATAAATGAATGATAATTAAGTTTAAATAATCATGATTTAAAGGCATATATAGAATATATGTAAATTTTTTTTATAAATACAAAATTCGGTCTCAGTTCGGCTCTGTTCAGTTCGATTCTCGGGTCAGTGGTTCTAATGCATATAAACCCAAGAACCGAACCGATCTCTTCGGTTCCAAAAATTTAAGAACTGAAACCGAACCAATCCCTTCGATTCTGGTTCGGGTCTCGAGTCTCTCAGGTTTTTTGTGCACCCCTATTCTAACATATCTGTTTATCGGTTTTTTTACCAAAATAATATAATTTTCAAAATTTATTCTCCAAATATGAATTTAAAAAAAGTTATTCTGAATTTATGGTAAAACGCAGTTTGAAAGTGTATTTTTTTAAAGAGATTGAATTTAATATTGCGTTTCAAATTTGACAAGAAAAGCACAATTTAAAATTGTGCTTGTCCTTTGACGCAATTTTGAATTGTGCTTTTCCATAGAAGAGAGAGGGGGAGGAGTTTTAGAGAGAGAAAAATTGTGGAAAGAGAGTGAGAGAGATGAGAAAGAGAGAGAGAGAGAGAGAGTGGGGGGAGGGGTTTTAGAGAGAGAAGAATTGCGGTTCTCTGTCTCTCACTTTCTCTCTCTTCTCTTTTATTATTTTTATCTTCAAAATATTAAAAGAATAAAAATAAATATTTTAAATTCATTGCCAAATAAGATCAAAAATATAATATAAAATTAAATTAAATTAAATTAAAAATTTCACAAATAATCATATTTAATTTGTTGAAACAGAATAATCATATTTAATTATTATTGTATTTACAAATATAAATGTAAATAATTTGTAACCTATAGTACTTTTGAAATTATACAAAAAATGATATATAACCTATAGTACTTTTGAAATGAAATATAAATATAAATGATATATCTGTTTTTATTCTTTTAAATTTTTAAAAATAAAAATAATGAGAACTATAGTACTTATCATTATTTTGATGTAAATATAAATATACAAAAATATAGTACTTTTGAAATTCTTATTATTTTATTCTTCTCTCTCTAAAACCCCTCCCCTCTCTTTCTCTCTCTCTCTTCTCTCTCACTTTCTCTCTTATGTGAAAAAACACAATTCAAAATTACACTTGTCCCTTGCCAAATTTGTAACACAGTATTAAATTGAATCTCCTCTAAAAAAGCGTACTTTCAATGTGCGTTTTGTTTTACCCTAAACTGGGATAACTTTTTTTAAATTAATATTTGAGAAATAAATTTTAAAAATTATATTATTTTGTTAAAAAAACCGTCACCTGCAAGCAAAACTCAAAGGTTTGGTTGTGGGTCCACCTAATTTATTGTCACAGCTGGCTTTGTATATCTATCTGTTGAGCTTTGTAACCATGTACTAATGACAGAGTGGGACCATGCAATTTACTACTGCAGCTATACCACCTACTGTCTGCAAATCCATTACACAATTGAAGAATGAAACACGGCAGCCATGGCAACTACGAAGTTCATCAATTTCCATCACATAACGCCAAATAAACCAATTGTCAGCGGCAGCTATCTTTGACCGAGATGCCCACGGCCATTGCTTGCAGCAATCCGAAATGAATTCTCCGAGCAGCTCACCGCCATTACTTGAACCAATCCAAAATCCAAGATCCGAGGTGCACACCGCCATTGCTTTAACCATTCCGCAATAAATTCATGTCGCCGCAACTTTAGCCACTCAACTAATTAATTAAATCTTCTCCATGTCAGCTTCAGTAAAGTACGACATGGAAATCCCAGGCTCCTCTGCATTTTTTTTTCATGACCCGTGCGCGAAGAAGATGAAGATGGCATTTTTTCGTGTTGCCGTGCATGAAAAAGACGAAGAAAGCAGCAGAAGAAGATCCCAGGCTTCCTCTGCGTTTCTCTCCTGTCGCCACGCACAAAGAAGACGAAGAAGGGGATCGCAGGCCTTCAGTTTCAGCTTATAACTAAGAGAACGACAGAGAATTTGACATCGCAGGAGTAAGACAAAAGAAGGTGTGCGCGAACAAGACGAAGAAGGCAGCCGAAGGAGATCCCAGGCTTCCTCTGCATTTTCCTCATGTTTGCTGCCGCAAAGAAGACAACGAAGGAGATCGCAGGCTTCCTCTGTAATTTTTTTCGTGTCGTGTTCGGGAAGAAGATGAAAAATTTCCGCGCACGAAGAAGACGAAGAAGGCAGCTACCACCACCAAGAAGGAGAAATGTGATTGGCACGTGCGCAGCATATATAATAAAAGGGTGGCAAATGGATAGGTTTGGACGAATTTAAATGGGTTTGAATTTAAATAGGTTTAATTTAAATCTGTTCAATTAACAAGCGAGTTGAATATGAACGGATCACTAATGGGTTAATGTAAACTCATGAACTCAAATATAACCCATTTATATATTGTATAAATTTATATAATTTATTATAATTTTATATTATTTTTATTATTAAAGGTATTTAATAATATCAAAGTCAGACTTAAGTGTTGTTATCTAAAAAAAAATTGAAACTATTAAATTAAAAACATGATAGTCCTTTGAATTTAGGCCGTCATAGATTTTTTTTTTTGTAAATTTTTTAATTCTAGCACAAATAGTTTACATTTACCTGGACCGAAGAGAAAATTAATACATGTAAACTGTACACCCCTAAACGCATAATTCAAAAAAAAAATTGTTCTTTCATTGTTCTATTTGTTTTGATTTTAGAATAATCATATTGTGCATAATCCAAGATAGGATGGATGCCATGGATACATATCAAGATAAGCCTAATGATGAGAGGGCCAATGAATAGCTTAAACAGGTCAAATTCATAAGTTATTTTCTTATAGATAAACGTGTCCATATATTGTTTATTAAACTCCTAAAATACCCTTGTAGTACAGACCCAACTAGCTTTTGGGTACTAGGGGCGGAGAGTTCGAGGACGATTTTGCCCTTACCCTCAACTTCGAAAGTAAGGGTCACCGTGACTGTGCGAGTGACAGGCAGACAAAACAGCGAAAACGAAGGCTTGAAAAAGTTATCTTCGACATATCCGAGTTTTGGTCTCTGTTAGATCAATGGCCTCTGCATTGGTAGCTAACGGCGATAACTCCGTCGGAAGGTCTCTGGTGACCGGACGATTAGCTGCTGTCTACAATGAAGTACAGAAGAGCAGGCTCGACCAGCTCTTTCCCTCCCTTCTGTTCTCAAAAAGCCCTTCAAGGTCGTCGACAGTCCCCGTAGCTCCGCTGCCGGAAATCCAGGTCATCACCAACTCTCTCTCTATATATATATATATGTGTATGTATGTATATGTATCAAATGTTCATCTATTTTTTTAGTAAACCCAATAAGTACTTAAGTTCAATTCATTTAAATTCGTTTATAATTGAGCTTACATGATTAATCCAATTAAGTTTATTAATAAACTTAAATAAATTTAAATAGATTTTAAATAAGTGTAATTAGGTGGATTCATGGACATAGGTTGAGTTTGTCAGGCCTAATATATATATATATAGCTATTCACTTTGATTGGATGAGTGAAGGCTTTCAAATATTGATAATTTGAGTAATGTTATACAATTAAAAAAAATTATATATAATTTATTATTAAAATAATATAAATAGATAAGAGCTATTTATTTTTTAATAAAATATTTATTAAAATTATTTTTAATTATAATAATATTACCGTCACATTATTTTAGTTAATTTTTTTACAAATTTTTTTAAAATAATAACATTTTTCATGTAGTTTACGTACTATGGTACGAAGAAATCGATAAGAAACACATGGAGTGGCCAACACAACATTGGTAGACACAAGAAATTGAACTTTTTGGTCAACTAAGGATTTTGTACATGAAACCATATAGATTCCTTTTTAAAAGGGCATATATTAAGAAAAGAATTAAGTATTAGTCCTTTTTTTTGAAAATTGAAATATTAACTCTTAAGCTTTAATGATTTTTAAAAAAAATGTAATTAATAAGATTGTTAGTATCTTCTTAATATTTATATTATCTTATCTATTTTAAATTTCATACATACTCCTATTAAGTTTACATATCTTTGTAATTATTTTAATTACAAATAATATAACAATTTTTTAATAAAAGAAATTGATACTATTGCATTAAGATGGTTAGTTTTTAGACCTTTCATTAATATCAGCTTCTCTCTTCCAACTAACGAAATTCGCTTCAAAATGCTAATTATTAGCTGAAAATCTGCACGATATGAATAAAAAAATCACGAGGGGTTCTATAAATTTCTTGGGTTTCCTTCTCAAAAATGGTTTTCATGCCACTAGCTTGTAGTGTCAAAACAAAAACACAAAAAGAGAGAATTGTTTGTCCATTGTCCTGTATCAAACAAGAGATCTATAGTTAGGCTTCAGCCACAAAATCCCAAAATAACCTCAATGTGAGGAATTCTCTATTTACTCTGCAATTTCCACCAAGTTCTTGTTCCAGTTAAAACATGAATATACCCAATCAATGATAAAATCAAGTAGAATTTCTCACATCCATAGATCTTCAGCTGAACCCATTTAAATAGTGTTCCTATTTTTTTACCTTCAAAGGCCATTACTCCTGCAAATAGAGGGAATTGCAATTTGCTTCAAGATCCTGAACACATTTCTGTTAAAACATTTGAACTAGAATAGCCCAAATGAAACTTCAACTGAACTTTACATAAGAAACAAGAAAAACACACCTAGGGAGCCGAACACTATTTACCTTAATCTCCCACAAGGGGTGCATAGAAAAAAGCTATATAGTTGCAGCTTGAAAGGCCAAATATTCCCATGTTTACAGGAAGAAGACAGTTTGCTAACTACAAAATATCTATGGCGGCCAAAATAAACAGAACAAGCAAATTCACCAAAACTTCACACTGCTTCAGCGTAAACTTCCAGCAGCCACCGGACGCATAAAAGAGTTGAGATTGGGCTTATGGCGAGTACTTGAAGGCCTATCGTTTTTGTTTGAAGACAATTCCATTCTCCTACTCTTCTTACTGTTCAGGGAACGTTCACTGTGGGACCCATTCATGGCAGCCAATAATTTTGAGCTCCTGTCATTGGGCATTTTTTTCAATAGTTTACAAGCCTGCTTTTTTTGTGAATCCTCTAGATCCCTGTCCAATTGTCTTTTACAAGGCACCTCTTTCTCCGATACCAGATGACCATGTGGGATAGAATAACTCAATACTGAAAATTCCAACCCAGTACATGGTGTAAGTTCTTCTCACCAATTTCTAGAAAATCACATAAAAATGAATAAATACATGATCAAACTAACAAAATGAACTTACCTGGAGGCTCTTCTGCATATATATCTCGGCCAGGGGATCTCGGGGGCGTTGAAGGAGTGATATTGGCACCGCTTTTAGCTTCATTGAACTCCTGATTGCTGTTATTTTCTCTAAGAGCAGATGGAGAGAACTTCTTCTCAACTTTACATAAAGTTCCACCGGAAGAATTACTCATCCCCAGTGGCACTGGAATAAATAACCTGTGAGGATCATCTCTAGCCTCATAAGCTTCAACACCATCATGTCTACATTCATTAAAAGACACTGCAGAAATTCCAACCACATCCTCTCCAGCTTTACCGACTTCATAAATATGATTATTGGCCACATTAGGGGATGATGTACAGATGTGATCCATGTTATCTAAAACTGACTTGGGTGAGTTGTTGGATATATTTGGATCTAAGGATGACTTTTCTGTTTCCACAAAACTTGAAAACCAGGGTGTGCCCTGCTTTGCGTAGAATAGAATGTAGGCTTCCTGAGAAAGCACAAAATCTTCTCGAACCCTAGCAACCTAAAACATACCACTCAGATGTTAATTTATACTTTCAAATCAACAAGAAATCATAACAGGTCAATCGTTACTAAAAGGTATCCTCATCCACATACTGCATACCAATGTTCCATTATAGAGTTACAACCAATTTAAGCAGATCAAACTCAAACAGCTATCAAATTAAAGTTGTTACAGTTCACAGCATTATACGGAAAACTGTACAATTTCAGGTAAGGTAGGAAAATTCTCCGAAAGTTTAGCCATTACATTATGATCCCTTGTTCTTATTATTAACTATAAACCAGAGCAATCCATTTGTTAGCAAAGGCCAGAACTTAGTCATATCCACCAAATATAGTGCACTCAAATGCAAGGTGTATCTCAATTGACAATAACAATAATATCCAGTAAATATTAATCTTGCAAACCAAAAAAATAATTTAATCATAGGAAGTATTACCTTTGAATCATCCAACCTATACCATGCGTCTGGGGCAGAACGAACAAAGCAATAGTAGTGCCCAGAAGTGGATGAGAATCCAACATGCACCACAATTGCATACAGATCATATTTCAATTCCACCTATAGGGTGTAGAGATAGAAGGAGAAGTGTTAAGAACCTGTTCCCGTAACAAAATCCATAACAAAGAAAACGAGGCATGTGCCTTTTCTTTCCCAGTTAAAAGCATTATTTGAACTCTGCCCATCCCACCCCAAAGGATTTTTAAAACTGGCCCAGGACAGGACAGTGACCAGAAGCAAATTTACTAACAATTCACATGCAAAGTTAGGACCATTCAATTACTAAAAATATTTGAAGATGTTATCACAAGTTTAAAAAAAAAAAATCAATTATTCACCATTAGCACCTAACAACAAAAATGCCATTGACTCAAAAGCAATGATCTTCAAATTAGATAATGAGAAAATTGCATCAGGCCTTCTTTTTATGAAGTTCATTTTTCCTTTCCCTTACAGATCTTTTAACTTCTGGTGTTGACATCAGTCATCTACGACAAACAGATTATATGCTGACAAATTCTTGATGTTGAAAGACAAGGATCCAATAAACTCACATTATTATTCCGACTGCCACTGGTGTACGGCAACAAGTCTAGCTCCAGTGGGAATTCCACATACTTGTCAATCTTCTCAATGTAGAAGCCATTACTCTTGAATCTCTTCAAATGGAATGCAGCAACTGAGGGAGCCTGGTCCAATATAAGCTGTTTTTCTATTGACACTCCTTCCTTACATTTTTCACAAGTAAACTTTGTCTCTGGATCTTCAATCTTTTCCACCTTGGTGAAAGATTCCAGAGCACTAGGAAGAGTACCCACATTCTCAATCTCTAAACTAAGGTCAATCAAGGGCTCATAAGTGTCAGAACAGTGACCACAATTGCAACACTGAAGCTGGAATTCAAAGACAAAAGCATTCAACATTTAATTAAAAAGAAACACCTAAGCTAAACTCTACAAAATTTTGTGTGTGCGAGCGCAATATGTTAGGTTTTAGTAGTTAAACTCATTAGTTAAAATAGAGAAGATAGGAGAAGGAGAAATCACTTTCAAATTCGTACTTTGCTAATTAGACGACCACCAAAAACCTGCTTGACCAAGTTCTCATTCTCTGTAGACAAAGTCATATCCCTCGTCTTCAAATAAACACAACACCTGTCAAGTCTATCCAACAGGCATTGCAGGAATTCATGAGCATCTTCCTGCTGGAATCTCTGGAAATTAGATGAAATATCTGGTAGGTATAGGTCAAGAATCGCAATGACAGAAAATTCAGAGTTAAAATGTGAGGAATCTATATTCTATATAACTAGCTCAACAAGACATAGGAATAAATCAAGCAGAAATGCCGATTGAGTAGTTCAATTTGCTTTGACCAGCAACCAATCCATCAAAGCCCATTTTATTACAGTTCTACTTCAATAAATTTCACTGTGGAAGAGGATACCATTTAAATTGTCAACAAACTCCCAAGGGTTGACAACCCTGCCCATAGAAGTTAGTGAGAGTTCAATGTGGTTACGAAGAGCACAAAGTACACAGAACCCATCACTATCACCTGCAAATTCCAATTCCAATTCCAATATCAGAATTCAACACACGAAGAAGAAAAAGAAGAAGAAGAGCAAGAGAGTATAATAACTGTTTGCATTCACTAACCACATGAACAAATCAAAATTCAAAAAATCAATAAAAAAAAACTAATGAAATTATGCATAATTGAGGTATAGAATCTTACGATTACAAGTCCTCGGGTGTTTGTATGACCAAAGACGCTGAATAAGCGGCACCGTGTGTGTAAAACATTGTAAGACTGCATTAAGAAAGCAAGTATTGCCTAGATTTGCAAGCCCTGCACCCTACAAATTCACAAAATGAAGAAAATTGAAGTACCCACCTACTACGAACCAAAAATTGAGAAAAAAAAATTAATTAAGATTGACTTTTACATGGAGATTTGAAAGAACAACATACCACCATAGCCGGCTTAATTTCACTGCACCAAGCCGGAGAAACTGAAACAAAGGCCTGGGTTTCAGTTTCTTCCTGCAAATACCATGGTTCAGGCAAGCCTGACTCCGAGGGTTTAGCATCTCCAGCCGAAGGTAGCGTCTCAGACCAAACTGAGGTTAAGGGCGTGGTATCTCCGGCAGAAGGCCAATCATGCCAAACCGAGCCCGAAGTATTCGTGCCTCTGCGGGAGTCCCACGGCGTGGACGACCAATGCGAAGACGAGTACGCCGGAACAGTATTCACCGGCGAAGACTGTAATGGGTCATCTTCTTCGTCCCCTTGGGCGTCAACATCAAGAAATACAGCCGAATCAGACTGATCATCGAGGGTTTCGTCGAGACAAGGCGACAATGAATCGTAATTGGACGAATCATCCGCGTTCGGTTCGAACGGAACTGCTGACGAGTAGACCAGATCATCTAGGGTTTGTGTCGGAGGAAGTGGAGATGACAAATTCGGTGAAGCCTCGTCTAGGGTTTGCTTCGAATCAACTGAATCCGAAGGTGGAGAATCCAATTCTCGGTCTTCTGTGAGCAGGGTATCCATCGAAATTCAACAAAATTAGGGTTTTGAAGGTGGGTTTTTAGGAAGTTTTGGGGGTAGCCAAAATTAAGAATGTGGGTTGGAGGTAAAAGAAGAACGATTGGGTGATGTGAAAATTAGGGTTTTGAATTCTAGGGTTGGAGGATGATGATGAGGTGAAGAAAGAAGAGGGAAATAGAAAATTTCGATTCACTCGTTGCAGACCTTTTTTTGCTTATTTTGAAAAGCGAGGGAAAGTGGAGCCGGGATTTCGGTTTTCCGCCTCACGCCGAAATACAGGGAGGGCGCGACTGCTTGTAGCAAAATGGGATTCTCATTGGGAATTGAATTCCAAAATGGGAAAGGAAAGGTGACAGTTTGTCAGAAAATCTATTTTTTGTGTTTAGAATTAGTTAGAATTAAAAGGAAAGAATTTCATTTTTTATGTTTAGTTTGATGAAGGATTGAAAAGAAAATACCCTATTAGATTTTATCGAGTGATAATTTTTTTTAAAAATTTATTTACTATATTATAAATTCAAGTTGCTAATATATTTCACTCAAATGTCACCATTTATAGAAATTATCTAACTATTAGATTATTTTTTCTTGATTAGATTAGTCAATAAAGAACTTGTAAAAAAAAAAAAAAAGAAGGGTAATATGAGTAATTATATTTTATTAGATTTTATTAATTTAAATTCTCATTTTAATCTGACCATTTTTCAAAGGAATTTAATATGGCCTCTTTCTTTTTAATCCCACCAAATCAACTCTCATAAATTCCATCTATTTCAAATATATTTGAGCTTATGGGTTGGCCTAGTGGTTGGGCCTTCACATACCCGGCATCCTGTACCCCACATTAGGTAGAATTGACATTGTATTGCTTTCTTAAATATACCTAAAATACATATCAAAATCCATTTTTAAATCCAAAATAAATCAAATTCCATCATTCTAAACACACTTGGTTATATTTGGATTTACAGATTTAAAATGAATGGATTCGGAATCATTCATCCAAGAAGTATAATATTTGACAATCCATTTGAAACTTGAGGAAAAGAAGGAGAAAGAAAAAGAAAATACTAATTTTTTTCCTTTCTTTGTTTGGTTTCTAAGTTAGGAGGGAAGAGAGACAAAAAAAAGTTTAAAGAAAAATTAAAAACAATATATTTTCCTTCTTACTATTCATTTATTTTCTTTCATCTTTTCTTTTTTATAGCTACCCTATTATGTTCTTTACTCTTTTCTTTGAATTTCAAATAAGGAAAGGTTTCCCCACACTTCCCATTTAATGGATTGTGTTGAGTTTGGTTCTTGCAACAAAAAAAATATATTAAGAAAAGGTCATTTTTCTCTACTTTTCTTTCATCCTCTTCACAAAATCAAACAAATGAAAATAATCAATTTCCTTACAATTTCTCAAACTTTTTTTCCCCCTTCCACAAGTTCCAAACTGGCATTTAATTCAATATAGTAAATTTCAATAATGGATTTGTGAGCTTTAGATTGATGAATTTGGATAAGAACATAGTGATTTTTTATTTTTTATTTTTGCTGAGCAAGAACATTGTTATTTGAAATATATATATATATATATCTCCTACAGTCTATTAAACCCTCTGCTTTAAAATTGTTAATCGACCTCCAATAGTTAACCTTCCCACAATTTTATAAAAATTTGACCTCAAATCCACTCCAACCAAAAAAAACAAATCCCACTCATCCAAATAGAGCCTAAAATTTTTGCCCTCATTGACCAATTACCAGCAATGAATATAATCTTAGTTACTTCTGCAAAAGGCCACAAGAATGAAATGAACTTTTTTACAGTCCAATGCTTCCCAATTTTCACTGAATCCTCACTAATGGTTGACATCAAAATGCACGAGACTTCGGCTCTTTAATCAACAAACATTGACATTACTTAAATAAAAACAAAAGCATACATAATCAATCTTAAAAGTAATTTCTCTGCTACAAAATAAAACAACACCAGCTTATCATAAGCATGGCGAGTTTTAAAATCTTATTTTTGTCTTTTCAATGAATTTTATGAACTCCTTTTTACATCCACTAGATATTATGTCGGTTGGCTATCATAACAAACTCTTGATGGTTTTGAACTCCAAACACGGCATCATCAGAGGATTCTGTCCTGAAGATCTGTCATTAAAGTGGATGCCAGGGAACTTAGCTTCTTCCCAGTCTCTCCCGCTATATTTTTAAGAGAAGAGATATCCTGCTGTGCCTGTACAGATGAAACCAAATTGAGATATAGTAATACAAACAGAATAATAGAAAGTGAATGTTCAAAAGAAGGTAATTTTCTTATAAGACTTCAATATGACCGTTCAATCTACAAGTTCCACCAGAAGAAATACGGAAAAGTTGCAGAGCAAACCTGGAAAGAGAGTCGGTTAAGGAGATCACTAGCAGCAAGATCAAGTGAGGAATTATCTAAACTATCACCAAAGAGATCGGCACTAGAGATTGCTGTTGAACCCTGAAAAACAAGAGTAGGAGAAATAATACTAATGAGTTCAGAAAATGTGTAGCAAATTCAATCTATAAATATATACATTTCAGAGAGCGCTAGAAGCAAATTCAAGGGAGACATTTTGACATCATGTCAACCCTGATAAGTTGAGCAATTTCAGATGAAATGATTCCTGAGAGAAGCAAGTTGAGAAAGATAGAAAACAGCCATTTAGTGTTAGATTATGTACAACAGGAACATCTGTAACTGCTATGTTCAATATTATCCATCAGAAAGGGAAAAGGAAAGTGTAGCACAAAAAACAGTGTGTGTATATATATATATAGAGAGAGAGAGAGAAGAAAATGGTCTCTCCTACAAATAAAATATGAACATATGTAATCCTTTTACCAACCAACCTACTGTGACACCCTATTAGCTAATAGCTACAGCCATTTCCCAGAAGAAATAATAAAATAAAATTTGAACTGAGAAAAGAAAAAAGAAAGACATGCTCCTTAATTAATTTAAGTAGTAGTAGTCCACAAAATTTCATTTGGGTAAACCAGGGAAAGTTATTACTTGTTAAAGTTTTGTGCTAACACTAGATAAACAATATTTCTTTCTCATTAGCTATAGATAAATTTTGGCAGAATAAAAACAGCACAATATATGGCAGGATTCAACTTGAGAATGCATCATTATATGTTCATGCATTTACAAATAAAGGTAAGAGCACATACTGAGAACTTCTGCAAGGAAACTTGAGCATCTGCAGCAGCTTTGTTCTGATCCCCAAAATATTGGGCTGAGGAAATAGATTTTGCATTAGAGAATTTCTTCCTCGCTTCATCAGATTCCTCAATCTGACAATCATGATATATTTTTTATAAGTAATAATAAATCTGCATTAAAGAGCATCAAGGGGATGCCACCCGTATAGAGAGAAAATAAACAATAAAACAAGAAGCCACCAATTATTACATCCAAATAATAAATGTGGAAACACATGCATTACAAATGCAAACCAACTTCCTAAACCAAATTGGACCAAAATATGTGGAGAATAGCAATATGTCACAAATACAATCCTCATTACCATATTCCAATTTGGAATGGAGAGAGAAAGAAAGAAGACTGAAGACCAATCAAGAAAGAAAAACCATTATGACATCAGGAGAGGGAAAAGCCATAAAATGCCAAGGAACCTCTAGCTTATGTAGGAAAAGTTCAAAGCTACTCAATCAATTTTCAGAACAGTTTTAAAAAGACCTATTTATCTGCATTCGCTAGAAAGCATCAGAATTATGACCAATGCTCTGAGCTGAGAATAGTTCGCTGGCAGATTCACCAGAAAGAAGAAAAAATGACTTTAGTCTTTAATGAGTGGACGTCACCAGAATTATAACCAATTTTCAGAATGAATGTGGCAAGTTTTAGCAATTAATGAGTGGACGTCAACTCCAATGTTTGAACAACAGAGAAAGTGCTAGGCATGGAAAGAGTAGAAGTAAATACTAATAAGAACTTAAAGCAACAATGCACTAAATTGGTGGCAATAGATTCTTCACAATTTGCAAAAATAAAAACAACATTGGCTCCCAAATACATAGAATAGGCTTCACCCATGCTGCCCCCTTGATTTCCTTTACTAAACAGAAAACCACTAGAACTTCCTAGGAATGGTTAATCGATCAAAATAGTTCAAGACTTATGATGATGCCCATTGGATGGTTTACAATTGAGGAAGATTCCAAATTATCACATACTCCAATAAGCTAATGGCAATAATATTTGATTTGCCAACCCATACACCCCCACCCACCACAAAAATAATAAATAAATAAAATAAAATAAAGAACACAGGAAAAATATAACAAAAGAATATAGGACACATAGAAAGAAAAATGGATCAACCAAGTCCAAGACAGAAAAAAGGATGCCATCCAGAACTTCTTGGGGTCACTCATTACAAGTTGAGTCTCAAAAACCCCACAATAACTTGGAACGGAAACTTCAACCAAATCAAAGTGTACATCCAGACAGAGAACCCAGGTCAGTTAACCAGCAAAAATTAGGATAGAGAACCTTAAAATACTTTTCCGTGTTGGTATGATCACATTAATCTAGTTCTGGTGTCACTTCAAAAACAAAATCTTAAATCATGTAACTTACTTGAACTTTCGATGAATTGGAGCCTGTTTTCTTTGGGAAACCACTGTCCATCCCAAATTCTGCAAAGAAACTAGATGATTTTGGCGGGGATACATGGCCAATCACATGTGTGCCCCCAGAACTCATTGGAGCAGCTTGGACACTATCTACATACTCAAAACGTGATGTAAAAGATGATCCGGCAGTCGGGGTGCTATTAGTTGAGGTGGAAACTTGCACAGGCGGCTCTTCAGGCTTCTGATCATAGAGACTCTCACTCGTCTGCATTTGATTGAAGTGTTTGATTTAAACAAAGGAACTTAAATTTAATCATGCAACATCAAGCAACAAAAACTGAACTTCAGAAAGAGAATTTCTTTAAAATGATGACTTACAACTCCTCATTACCTAATATAATATTTAGGGAAACCAATTTATCTGTAAAGGTAAATGAAGGATTCACCTTAGAAGTAAGCTTTCGAGCACCAAGCCCTCCAGTCTTTCCAGTTTTCTTCACACCAAGAGGCTTCTTAACAGTAGTGGTAACAACTGTATGAGAAGCTTTAGGTGAAGCAGAGACGTCATAAAATTCTTGCTTCCCCAAGGAAGCTTTTTTTGGAGGTTCGCTGAACTTGACATCAGAAAGTCCATTAGAGGCCTGTGCTGACTGAGATGCTGCTGGCAACGAGGGCAAGCCTGCCTCTTCTGCAGAACTTTTAGCAACTTCTTTTGCAAGTAATTGTCTATACAATTCAGCGGCTCTTGAGGTATACTTGGCCTCAATCTTGCCTCCATCAGTCCATCCGTGCTGCTTGAAGAAAACTTGAGCACGGTTGTTTCCCCCAAAGCTCATCATCTTCAACTGCTCTGGAGTCCACGAGTCTAAATTGGTAGACCTACAATAATAAACCAAGTCTTTTGATTAATAGAGAATACTTTTATAAAAGGAAAAGACCCTGAGAACAGAGAACATAAAAAGAGAGATCTCATAAATCAGCATCAATACAGAAACACAAGGGGACAAATCAATTTTCACTTTTAACAATTAAAAGCTACATGAACATGGCAAGATACACACCCAACTATAGTTGTCAATCCTGTACTGGTCAGCGTACTATTTTTGTCACCAGTACGGTACGTACCAGTATCAATGTATTTCGGCATACCTTTTTGGATTTATCGTTATAAATATTATATATATGGACTCAAGCTATTTATTTAATTTTAAGATGTAAGAAATTCTTTCATTCAATATATTTTAACAATGAAATTTAAATTGTAAAATCTATTTGGTATAATTAAAAAATAACCTCTAAAATAAAATATTATTAGTGATGGAGAAAAATAACAATTTGATAGGTTAAGCCTTATTTGTAATCAATTGGTTAAATCTAATTAGTCCAGTTCAATGCACAAATCTGACTACAATAGCAGATTCGTATTGTTATTTAACCTAACTACAATAGACAAAAGGGTAATTTTACTCTCTTTGCCTTAAAAACCCTAGCCCATCAATTACCCATCTCATTTCTCTCAGCCACCAACACCCAAGCCCACCCATCTCTTTCCCTCTCCCTCACTTCTCTTCGGCAGCAGCAATAGCCGGAATCCACCGTCTGCTCTTCGACTATAGCATAGAGTAGCCATTGACTGCACAACTACTACAGCCAAAACCCCTTGGCGAATTCAACAAACAGCCACCAACCATTCGCCATTCGCCTCTGCCAAGTCTTGGCTGAAACCCCCTTGCTCTCCCCATCACCGTGCTGGCCTGGGTGCCTTCGGCAACATCTTTTATTGTGTAGCAGTACAGTCCAAAATAGATAGATACTGCCTCATATTGTCTGATTTGACCGAGATTTTACAGTCCAGTATTAGCCAGAAAGTTACACGGAACGGAACTCTTCTTTTTGTGTTCCGTTCTCTCTCTGAAATGGTATGTAGTGGGCCGTACCGGCCAGTACGGAACGGGATTCATAACTATGCACCCATCCACATCCCCTATTTTCCTAGATTGGACTGAAAAGTAAAATCAATCCCAAGAAAACAGCTTTAACGCTTAACCACAGTAATTCTTGAAGAAAATTATACGTGATTGTTCTAAATAGTGCAGTTGTATTTGCCAAAGTAACTCTCAAGACAAACAATGGACAAAACCAAAATTGTTAATTAAAGAAAATGTCATAGAAAGTGAACCAAACCCATTCCAACAATCTATATAAAGAAAGGGGCAGAGTAAATAACAATGTACCCTGCAGCCATACGCACAGTGTTATAGCTTTTCAACATTTGATATTTAATCTCTCTTTTCATACTATGGTGCTTCCCATGTTTTGTTAATTTAAGGGACCAGTGAGTCCAAGACATTTTAACCTCAAGATGAACAAAAAATGTCCAATACCTCACCATAATAACATATCCAACCAAGCCATTATGGCTTGTATGGAGGGAGACAGAGGAGGGGGAGAAGAGGTCAAATCAGTAAAAAATAAAATGAAAAATAAAGAAAAAAAGAGCAGAACGGTCAGAAACCGGAACATGCTAACCATGTAACCTGCATTATACATATGCCATACACACACAGGAAAAAGAAAAAGAAAAAGAAAAAAAAAAAAAAAAAAAAAAAACAGAACCAAGGTACTACAAGCATTCAAACCTCCTTTATTTTGTTAATATTAACAGTCTAAGATGATAATAGAAAATAAAAATCTAGGACAAGAAGACTCTCCAAAGGAAGAAAGAAATACACAAGTAAAGAAATAATTGATCACAAATGAATAGGGCTCTGTGGGCGCATCTAATCAAATAGAAAACCTCTAGTATAAGCAATAGGAGATTGATTTCAGAATTTCAAGACCTTACCAGCAACCTGCACTACATCAAAAAAAAAGTTTGTTCTCCATATTCAAAAAGAACTGTTCTACCATCAATAGTAAAAGAATACCCAAAAAGAAGTCTCCTCCAAAGGAAATAGACAAGAGGGAGGACAAGGAGGAAAACCATCAACAAAAGAACAAGAGTAAGGAATAAAAAATAATCACCCACGAAAATGTCTGATGTTTGTAACACCTCCCAGGCATTGGCTTTGCAATAGACTGCTATTGGAAATTCAGGAAAAATAAATAAAATCCTTGCCTTGCAGATACCAAAAAAAAGATTGGCATGTGGAGGGAGGGTTTGAGGATTCACAACTCCCCTTAATAATTCTACAGACACACTTCATGCAAAGAATTCATATAATCTTGGGTCCCCTCGGCCCAACCAATCTTTGCTTTGAAGTTTATCTTCTTTAAAAGCGATGCCTCTGTTGTATACTCACTACATGATCATTTCAAAAACATGATTCTGGTGAAAAATGAGATTTCACTTCTTTAAAGTGAATTTCAGAGCAAAGTAAGGCATGGAATTGAAACATATTATTTAACAATAAGAATGTTGCATTGTAAACAAAGCTATAGTATAAGGATAAGATCAAAATCCACTTAGAGCCTATATTACAAAAAAAAAAAAAAAAAAAGGAAGAAGAAGAGACCTACGAATTGGGACCGGGCTCTTGGGATAATCCAGAGAAATAAGCTTGTTTTCATGTATTACTTCCAAGATGAGGGTTACAAAAACCAGAAAAATGCATTGAAGATGAAAAAATGTCCAAAACTAGTAATTTGGTGTATGAAGAAAAACAACCTTTGCAAGCTCCAAAGCAAGACCAGAAGGAGAAGGATAAGATAATCAAGATAAAGATATTACTTAAAATTTTGATTTAAGTTCTATTGCTCATTCCAGTAATGACAGACTTTGTTATATTAACTCTGATTCTCAGTCATGCAATCAAACTAAAGCTAAAGAAAGCACAAGAATATAAAGACATGGACAGGTAGGTCATCTAGTTGTGCTTGCAGAAAACAGGGATGATACTTAGATAGAAACATCTAGAGAAGCTAGAATCGTCGTCGTAGGTACATGCATCCAAACTCCCCCGAGCACACCACCTCATCACTATCCTCGCGAGCCTAGTGCCAGGTGTTAGCCTCAGGAGGTGGAGGTGGAGGTGGCACGTGGGCCAGTAGACATCTCCACGAGTTCCCTTGTGGGAATTCCACACCATTTGTAGCACCAAATGCTCACCCTATCCCCAAACCCCTTTGATTGAGAGAAGTGTCACGTATGCCTTTTGATATTGGGTTTGCCAATAAACCCATATCCACGAAGAAACATGGAGGGATGTGGCGGTTTGAGGCCTTCCAAATAGGGTGGGCAATTATGTGAGAGCGAATGTAGAGGGTGGTGGAAGTTCTGGAAGGGTGAAGTTTCCAGAGAGGGAGGATGTTGGAGGTTGCAAGGTGGTTGGAAGATTTCATTAGAGATGGGTTGAGTCTATTTTACAGAAGCCATTGCAAACTTTCCTTCAGGTGGTCAAGCAATGCCAATGGCCGGAATAAACCATGAATTTGATTGGAGGTCATCCAATGGAGAATGATATCAAAGTTGATTCGGTCTCTTATAAGGAGGTAGTCTCCTTTATGAGATGTTGCTTACTGTGTTGAATAGTTTCAATGGGTGCACCTGTGTGGGAGGCAGAGGAGATAGAGGGGGTTGATTAGAGTTGCAGGGTCCCCATGGGAGTAAAAGTCATGAATCTCAGCAGGGATTTCTTCTTCTTTGTTCTCACTTCCCAAAAGAGGTAGAGATGGTTTCGGATCAGTACTGGAAGCTTGGTGACTTCACCCTCTTTTTAAATTAGTGGGCATAGGCTAGTTGTTGTTTCAAGTCGGTCGTTGGTCTAAAAGGAGTATGAATCAGAGTTTTTGCTCTTGCATTGCGCTTGTGGATTGAAGCTGTGACCCAAGAAACAAGAGAGCTATATGGTGCTTACTTATAGGTAGACACAAAGACGACATTCACATCGGAACCTGCAGGAGGGGAGCGGAGACGCAAATAGGAGCCACCAACTCATATTGGCAGCACCATGCCTGATTTTGACACCTATATATAAAAACTATAGCACATTCTAATACCCCTCTCCCCCCAGCTTACATAGAGGTACATGCAAAGACAACATCCAAATCAGACCCTGCAGGAAGAGAGAGGAGAAGCAAATAGGGCCACCAGGCACCAACTCATATTGGCAGCACCATGCATGATTGGCACCTACATATAAAAACTATAGCACACTCTAACACACACACACAACACCCACCCCCCCCCCCCCCCCCCCCCCCACCCAAAAAAAAAAAAAAAAAAAAAAGAAAAGAAAAGAAAAACAAACCAAACAAAAGTTATGCAGCCATGTAAAACACTTTAACCACAATTAAGACCTCACTTAAGAGCATGTTTTTCTCTTAAAAATAAGCCTCAAATTTAGTTCAATACAACTGTATCATCCTTTCAAAATTGAAAGAATTTGAAAGGAAAGCTAAAAATTCTTTCAAAACTTGCTTGTTGCTTATGTTATCTGTGGAGTAAAAGCACCAAAGCAATTTCTAAAATGATAATAGTATCTTAATGCTTCTCCATTAAGGAACATTAAAAGACAACTCAAAATCTTTTCCAGAAACATTCCTCGACTACTTATGGCACGCGCACTTGAAATCAACGACAGCAAGGCCAGGTTCTCAGGATCCTCATAGCTGGGCACAAATAGAGATTGAGAAAATCCAACCCACAAGTAAAACCTGAGCCACTTACAGACAAAGGAACCACACAAATGCCCGTGACCACTAAGTCCAACGCAGAGTTACCAAAAAATGTTAATATCCTAGCAATTTACGTATTTGGAGCACCGTTCCGAAACATGGTACGCTAACGTTCCAAATCAGTGAATCTGGCAATCCAATGAGATCCCAAATTATTTTCTTATTTATGTCCTTAAAAGTTACCTAAGGAGGAAAAAAAAAATCAAATATAAAGAATGAAAATCTGGAATGAACGGAGTTTTGCCATAACAATATTTATATATAAAAAAAAAAAGGTGTTAATACTCCTAGATACGTGTTTTTACATGAACAATTCAAAAAAAATAAAAAAATGACTATATTCTACAATGTCAAAAAAAAAATTAAAAAATCTTAATTCTAAGGGTATAGTATATTCTACACGATGTCTAATTGTTAAAGAAAAGTTGCTTTAGAAGTATCTTAATTCTAAGGGTATAGTTTATACAATTCTACCCTATCGTATCACATTTTCGAGCATGTGCCTTACCACGTTCCCGTTTTCGTCCCGCATTTCGGAACCATTTGTGGTCTCGGTAACATAGGTCCAGAGTCTACATCCTTTGTATCTATTTTGGTATTTTTCTCTATTCAGATTGAAGAATAAATCACTCAGCCCTCTGTTCCATCCATATTTCTTATTCTTACTGTCGTCCAGTCCAACGTCCAACAAGAAAGGTTGAACTTTCATGTTTCTAGACCCCAAAACCGAGCAAACCTTTCCATTCAATTGCATCTGATGCCTAAGTACATGTAAAATTCCGAACCCTTTTATTTATAAAAATAAATAAAAAAAAAACTTAGCAATACCAATATATTTAAACAACTCTTGCTATATATATATATATATAAAAAAAACACGAGGAAATGCCAAAATTAACCAATAAAGTGACTGAAGAGTGACTGAGCAAATTTCACAACCCGCTCATTGCACAAAACAAGCTAATTAGACAATAAAGCTATAAATCAATATTAGAAACAAGAAATGCAATTCGAAATCACCTAACAAAGCTGATGTGAACACCAAGACTGCGGTGAACAGCGGAACAATCGATGCACAAAAAGATCCCGTACGGAACAGACGCCCAAGTTGGATTCTTCGCATTGCAATCAAAACACATCTGCCGGAAAAAAAAAAGCCCCAAATCAGATCGAAATCAAGATCTCGTTGCCAGATCTGAATCAGATCTAAACACCACCAATCCAAATCAGCCTAAAAATAACCGAAATTCAGCATAAAATAGAGAAAATAAAAGCCCAACTATTTGCGGAATAGACATGCCTTGTTCTCCGACTTAGCTTTCAGCTTTCTGAAAACGGCGGTCTTGTCGCTGAAGGTATCGGCGGTCGCCATGGTAGAGAGAGAAATTAGAGAGAGAAAAAGAGAGAGAAAGAATGTGTTCCGAGGAGGAGGGGGGGTTTTGGAAGCAGACGGGACCTCCTCCGGGAACAACAGCAACAACACAAGAAACGAGAGAGTGAGAGAAATATATGTAAAACCGCAAAATTGTTTTAATTTTTCTTTTGTCTTTAATTTCAAAAGTTGTTATTATTATCAGAAAATGCCACTGATTTATAGTGCCCAAAATGCCCTTGGAGTTTGGCCTAATTCGCCCGATGACTCTCCGAATTCTCCGTAAGGTAGCAGGTGTTGGGTGTGGCGTTGTTGTCTTCGTAGTTACATTGACGTAAATGTACGTAAATGTCGCTGTCGCTGCTTGTGAGTTTAGATGGTAAGGTGGCACATTTCAATGGCCGTTACAAGTACCAACCGTTAACGGATCATTTGCTTAGATAGCATTTCTTAGGGCTTGGTTGATAAAATTTTTTGGCCTAATTTTTTTTTTAGTTCATGAATAAAATTTTAATTTTTTCTATTTTTTATTTTTTATTTTTTATTTTTTTGTATTATCTTTAGTTTATAAAAATAAAAAAAAAGTAAAAAAAATAATAATTTTTTTCTTATAAATTAAAAATACACATCCAAAAAATTTTTTTAAAAAACTGTACCAAACGAGCCATTAACCATCTAAGAACAACCAATAGAGTCACCGTATTCACTTAAATCACCTATAAATTAGGTGATTAGTTGACACATTTGATCCATACTATTTTTTGGTGACAACAAGAATTCTAACATGCTTTTGTGATCTGTTTTATTGATTGGTAAATGATGATACTATGCCAGTAAAATAATATTTTTTTCACCGTTGCAATAATATTTTTTTGAATGAACACAATTTTTAGTTTTTTTAGATTTAATTTGTATGCTTTTATGTGATTAAGTAAAATTGCATGAATTTGTATGTGAGCTTCACTTTTTCAAAAAAAAAAAAAAAGGGGCAAATTACACTGGCGATCCTTGTACTTTTGACTAAATCTCAATTTGGTTCCTATAGTTTTAATTGCAACAAAAATAGTGTCTAATTTTGAAATTTATATCTAATAGGTCCAATTGAAAACCAACATTAACTAAAGAGACGAAAACAATCACGTGCACTGCGCTTGCCTACTCTTAAAGGATATAATGGTAAAAGCACCCCCATTTTCCTCTCTCTTCTCTTTTTCTCCTTTCACTTCCAGCCCATCCACCCCAACGATCCAGCCCCTATTCCATAGCCCCACGTCCAACCACACTCCCATCTTGCTATCCCAACCCTTGCTCTGCTACCTTTTTTGTATGATGGTGAGAACAAAATTTATAGCAAATTTAGATTTTCGTGGTGAACCATCTATGCTTGTAGCGTAGATGTGAGATGAGAAATGGGGTCTAATTTTGTGGTGGTTGATGGAGGGTTCATGGTTGGTGGTGTATTGATCTGCTGTTGATGTTGGCAAATGGTTAATATCCCAAACACAAAGCTCCCAAACGAAGCCAGAACTCTCTGTTTTGCCTGTCATAGCAATGTAAAGTGGAGGCAAATGAAGAGAGTGGAAACTAATTTTATAGCAAACACCACTAAATTTTTCTTTACAAAGGCTTTATTAGTGATCAACTCGAGTTGATATGTCTAGCAGTGGGACGGCAAACTCCATTGCTAAGATAATGATATTTATATAATAATACAGGACTTTTTTTTAATCTTGGTGGGACATTTGTCTTATGTGGCATACATTTCAATATCCAACAGTTGGAATGCATTCTTTTTTTTTTTCAATCTACAGCTAAGGTGAAGTTTTATCACCTCTAACATTTTTCATTGGTGTGTGTCAGTGAGATACATTCTTATTGGAGGGCTGTTATTTATTTTTTCCAGAATTGAATAGCTGAAATCAATTTTCGGCACAACTTTCCTCTTAGAAAAGTCATAATTAGTGGTCCTACTTCCCCCTTCACACACAAACTCGCTCTCCTTATTCTCTAAAGCCCTCTCTGGTGCATAGGGACAAGCAAGCAAAATTAAATGGCCTCTACACGCTATTCAATGTAGTCTGAAGTTTCAAAATTCAAACATAATTTTATTATTCTCTCTTTTTTTCCCACTCCAGTCTCCACCCACATAGTTGAATTTGAACCACTCTCCCCCCCTTCTCTCCCTCCCTAAAACAGCCTCATCCCTCTACATTTCTAACTCGCACGCTACTGCACATCAACTCCTAATGGCGGTGGAAGCACGAACACATCATGGCCCCATCTTCTTCCTCTCTAACACACTAAGAAGCTTAAGACACAAAGTGAAGACTCTAGGGCAAGGAGGCCATAGATTCATATACCACTCACAACCCCTCTTCTTCAATCGAAGTGCCCCAACTTCTCTCTCCGACTAATATGTCTCTTAACTTTCTTTGTATAGCGTTTCAGGGAAAGCGGTGGACTTATGATTGATATTGTCTGACATTTTTCATAATGATTTTTTGTTTCATATGTTGAGAGATTCGACTATTAGAGTTTGTTTTTGTCATTAGTTGTATGATTTATTTTTCTGTGAACATTGTTATTTTGTTATAGATTTATCATTTCCTTCGACAAAGTGTCTTTATTGACAGTGTCATTCAACTAAATGGGGAAAAATTCATGGAGATCAGTTTTTTTTATTTCTTTGAACTGTTTTCTAGAATTTTTAAATACTTTTTTAATATAAATTAATGTTTGCAGGTTTTTGTAACTGTGTTTCTTAACTTTGGCATTTGTAAGTTTTCAATTTGAAGACAATGTCACTTGGGGCCTTACAGTCATCTTGCATGAGGTCAGATAGCCAATTCATACTTCTTGAGCATATTATTATGCTTTCTTAAGCATAATGATTAGATCTGCAGACTGTGTCTTGGTCATTTTTAAAAAGTTTGGGGCTTGGTTTGCATGAGTGGCTTGTTAGGAAACCTCATCAACGTGGTTGTGTTGCATTCTTTGTGTTTGATTTTTCTATAGATATGGATATATTGCACTTATCTTCTTTTCCTTTTTTTTTTTTGTGTGTTTTTTTTTATTGATTGCAATATGTAAATTGAATAGGGTTATACTGATTTAATTTGATATGGGACAAATTATTGGAGAGAGAGAGAGAGAGAGAGAGAGAGAGAGACTTGTTGTTGAGATCAGAACATGGTCCAGATCAGCTTGCAATCTATAAACTGAAGCTATCTCTCACCTCAGGTTAGATTATCTCTCTGTGCAATCTGGTTCTTTGTTATTAAAATCATCTGTGTGTCCTCCTTTGAAATGCATATTGTCTCCAAAAAAAATTGTTTAATCATTAGGAATTCAAATAAGTTCTCTTATTCCATTGGATTATACATGAAAACACTAAGGAACTTATTTATGTTTGGGTTTAGATCTTTAAGCCAGTGGAGAAGCTTTGAAAAAACCAAGTACTTTTGGTGTTGGAGGCTTCAAAATTTCTTTCTTTAATGAATTAATTTTCAGTGTCAAGTTATGTGTACCTTAGGTTTATTTTGGTTTTAAGACCTGAGTTGTTTACTTTGATGGTTTAAATAGTTTCAACTGCTGATAGTTGGTTAATGGTTTAAATACAAGAGACCATTAAAGTTGATTAATTTTTTTTCTTCACCAGAATGATGTTGATTGGTTGGTTGCTTTGTGTGTGCAGGTCAATATTGATATGTACATATCAAATTGTAATAGCTCTAATTATGGGATGGAGAATGAGTCCAATTTTTTTTTTGCTATAAACCCTGCCTTTTTAAGTCTTGCAAGTGTAATTTTCATACATAAATTTTTGTTGTATTCCTTGTCTCTTTTAAGTCTTGCAAGCATAATCTTCATACATAGTGTAATTTTTATACATAAATTTTTGTTGCATTCCTTGCCTCTTTTAAGTCTTGCAAAATCTTTATACATAAATTATTGTATTCCCTGCCTCTTTTAAGTCTTGCAAGTATAATCTTCATACATAAATTATTGTATTTCCTGCCTCTTTAAGTCTTGCAAGTATAATCTTTATACATAATTTTTTATTGTATTATTGTACGCGGATGGCATGTTATGTACTTCAATTCATTATCTCTGCTCCAATTCATTATATGTGAAGTCAAATGAGACTCATTATAGAATGCATGGACATTTAAATTTTATTGAGAAGTGTCGTAGGCACGGATTATCCATAGTATATATACACAGATCTAATTTAGTTAGCACTTTCTAAACGAAGAAGTGACAAATTCAAAGTGAAGGAAAAGTGTGAGGAAGTTGTGTTAGGAATTGCTACGACAAGCCCCTTATTGGAACTCCTCAATCAACCACCAATTGTACCTTCATCATCACCATCCAATCAACGCTGCAAATCACCACCACTGCTACCACATCACACCCCCTCCCCCACATCATCAGTGAAATTCCCAACCTTTGCTCCACCTTTCTCTCTCTTTGACCCATCACCTATAAACGACCGCATCACCCTTTAGAACCCCCATATTTAACACCTCATATGTAGATATCTGTAACAGAGCCTTTCCATGGCTTCATTGTCTGTGGTGGTTGGTTTGCTGTTGACGCAATGATTGTACCTCATCTTCATAGCCAAACCTTTCAATCTGGGGTCAAGATAGTTTGCCATGAGAAGGATAGGAGTAGAGAGAGGGATGGTTAGGCCTAGCTCTACAAAGGTTGGGGAAAGTGTAAAAAGAAGAAGATCGAGACGAGAGAGGGGAAATGGGTGTTTTTACGTCCTTGAAGAGTAGGCATGTGCATCGCATGTGATTGTTTTCCATCTATTTAGTTAAGGTGATTGGACCTATTAGACACTAATTTCAAAATTAAAGGTTATTTTTGTTGCAATTGAAGCTACAAGAACCAAATCGTGATTTAGCCAAAAATACAAGGATTACCGATATAATTTGTCCAAAAAAGAATGTGGAGGCAGGATTCCTCATTTGTATGCTCTAGCCTTGAAGTTATTATTAAGTTCATGGTTTAGAGATACCCGTAAGCTAACCGCGACAAAAAAAAAAATTATTGCCATTGAAACATTTTTCACCAATTATTAGCTATTGAAATTGTATGTAGTGCCCTTAAATGCTTCAATGGTAAAGATAAAGGATTAAAGGTATGAGAAGCAGATAACAAAAGTTATAGAATTATACTATTATATGTCAAATATGACTTGGTTTTAATCGGACTGTGAAGAGAATTAGTTGAGATGTATGCAAGTTGACTGACAACTCTGACCATTAAACCCAAAAAAAAAAGAATTCAAGTAACATGTGCAATAATAATTCTTGCAAAGAAAGAGAGAGAGAGAGAGGAGGGAGACTGATCCTGTGACACTTAATGATCTAGTTACTTCAAGTGGCCCAAGCCCGGCCTAATTTAACCTAACCCTAAAGATAAATCGAGACAAAAGAAAAAAATTATGGGTCATAAATCTAGACCAATACAATAATAAAAAAAAAATTACTGTCCATAAATTGATCTTTTTGAATTAAGCTCCATTTGCAAAGAAAGTGTTTTGAAGAAAATTTAAAAAAAACCATTTTTTGGTTAATTGAGTAAATATCATGTGTTAATTATTAGCATTAGATGTGTGTCCAATTAAGTCTCATTGAGACATTAAATAAGAGTTCATTTGGTTGTAAGAAAAATACAAATTGAACTATTTAAAATTGACTCACTTACAAATTAGATAACTAGGTAGATTTGCCGACAAAATAAAACGAGCCAAAGCCTAAAAAAAGGTTTTATTTATTTTATTCAACCATCCGATCAGACTACTTTGAGCCCAAGAAAAAGAAATCCAACAACTTTTCCGGCATCCCCCAAGAGGACTACTTTTTAGCCCACAAGCATTACTGGGACTATAAACTGAAATGGCAGCCGAAGAAGCCCAAAGAATAACGCCCCTATGTAGAATAATCTTAAGTACCGGCCCATACACCTAATCGTGGAAAATTTGTCCTCCGTATGTTTCTTATCTATTGCTTTTGCTTTTCTTTTTCCTTTTTTTTTTTTTGGTAATTAAAAATTTAAAAGTCATATCAAGTTCTTTGATCATTTTATATTTAGTTTCTGTATACTTTTTCTGTTTGTATAACTCTTACTAATTAAACCAAAAGCTCATATTTTTTACTATTCGAATCAAGTTGTTGGCTCATCTTGCTTTGCTTGCTAGCAGGGATGATTTACTAAGGGGCTAGTGGGAACAACTACCCACAATGACTTGATAACTCTCACTATTTTTTTTAAAAAAAGTATTTATATTTATTTGACCTTAACTTGTAAATATAACGTATTGCTCATATTGAATTTCCTAACGCTTGCATTTGCCCATACTAAATTTCATCTTTTGATTTTATAAGTGACCATAATTTTGTCGAGAGGCATAGTTTTTTATACACAGCCTTTGTACAGAGGTGATAATCTAATTTATTTTTTTTGGCATTTTTAATATAATTATTTCCTTACTTTATCCAAAAAAAAATGAATATCCAAGTACGAAAGAATTTTGTCTATAAATGTTTGTAATTTTTGCCTCCACTAAACAAAAATTTTAGATCAACCGTACTTGCTGATACTTCAAAAATTCATGATTTGAATTGATATCCTTTCATTGATTCCTCCTAAAAACATTCATAGTTGGAGTGATAGTGACAGTTCTAGTTACAGTAATGTTGATCATTTATTCGGCGTCAAGGACATTCGGAATTTATGGGAAATAAGCATTGCTAACTCTGTGCCGGCAATCGCGATAATACAGAGAATGTAAGCGTTATCTGTAATGATTGGGCGTAATGCGTCTGTAGGTGACTTTTTAAGTCTGCTGTCAAATACCAGGGTTCAACCTTGACGTTCCATCTGTTCCTGAATAACTTCTTTCAAAAGGGCTTATGCTTTTTTGGTGAATGTTTTGGTAGAAGATATGATTTCTTGAAAACAACAAGATGTTTCTTTTGTCCATTCCAAGCAATCAAAAAATAAAGAAATGGTGAATTGGTAATATCTGGAGTAGCTATTTATGATACTATGCAATTTATGCAACCAGATGTACATAAAATATGCATAAGATTGGCTGCTTCAATGGAAAAGAGGAGGACTCAATGATTATTCGTTCGCCGGAACCAGAAGTAAAAATTTTGGTAGATAGGGATCCCATGGAGCGATTCTCGAATGAATTTTCAACATGCTTGGAGAGCTTGTTATTCTGGGAAAAAATGATACCCGTTGGGACCAGATTCAAAGGATTAATGACCCCTTCAAGGCAACATAACAATATTCCTTTTTGTATCTATTTTTCATGATATTATGCATAGAACAGATATATCATGGTGAATTTTTCAAAAAACATTGTGTCTTCCACAATAGAATCTGATAAGTGAGATTTCGTGTTGTTAGGTGCTCCATTTTTTTCCCATTGAGGCCGAACCTAAACCTGTGCTCGAGAGATAGCTGTCCATACACTGATAAGGGATGTATGGATTCTCGAGAAGAGAGGAGCCGCGGTGGTCCGGGGTCAGGAACAACGAATCTCTTTATGGTAAACAAATTCATTTTGCGAGTATTCTACCAATTAATAACCCAAGATTTCAAAATTTTATTAAATGAGAGAGAAATTCAGGGGACAAAAATACTATAAATATATTTATGGAATTGGTTACTATTTGTGAATCTCAAAACAGAGATAAAAAAATTAGGGATATTATGTGATTAGTTGGTATTCAAAATATACGACTTAGTTTATATTGTGTTAGTTATAATTCCAAGAATCGAATCATATATACATTTTGCCTTTAGTGTCTGTTCCTTTTAGAGTGTTTGTCGTTTGAAAGAAAGAATCACTTGTAAGGACTACCATAGTTTTTAACCATACAATATATATTTGGTTGGTCGTCATATTAAACTAGTTTTATACTTCATAGCCAATTTGCTTCAAATATATATATATATATATATATCCTTCGCTTTAGTGAATATTCGTAAACGAATATTCCATCTATTTTCACAGTAACGGTCATGTTTGGCTATCACTCCGTTTTTTTTTTCATGATCTCCAAAAAAAAGAAAAAAACGGAATAATTAAAAACACCACCATTCTCTTATCCTTTTCATTTTCAAGTGACAATAATTTTAAAAATTCAAAAAAATGCTTTTATTTATTTGGATTTTTTTGAAAATTATAAGAAATTCCTAATCCAGTTTATCAAATGCGATCTTTGTCAAAATAGTTTCAAAAACTCATAAAATACTCTTATTTAGTTTTTAAAATTAGAAATTTTTTTAAAAATATTTAAAAAAAACAAATTATACAACTAGTTTGCCGCGCACAACCTTGATTAAAGTAGTTTTCAAAACAATTTCAACAAGCAAAAAATGGGAAAGACAGAGAGAGAATGGTTGGCAAACAATGAATGCCATTTTTGTCTAGAGGGATGACCGATGAGGCAGCATATACATTGCATCTTTCATTCACTTGTCCACTCATCACACCACTTTATATCACAACAGTTACTCGGTACCCCATTCATGATTGAGGCATTTTGTCGCCACTGGAGAACAGTTGGAATTCTCTCTCTGTCTCCCTCTTTCAATTCTTTTTTTTTTTCCCCACATGTTCCATACCTTGTGCTAAAACCACGTCAATCATTATCCCCAAGAATTCGTATCAAATTTGGAAGAGCAAAAGCTGTAAACCAAAAAGAGAAGTACTACTCTCCACCTGATGTAGCACAGTGGCAGTTGATCAACGGGTAGCATTTCACAAACCAAAAATTCATATGCAACAATGGAACCATAAAAGGCCAAAGATTCTTTGTTTAGATTGATTGAGGCTGATGGAACCATTGAAATCAAAATTAAATAATTCCCAACTAAAAAGAAATGGTGGTAGTTTCTCATCACAATAAACTTTCGAAATCTTCAAATTAAGAAAATGTTATTCCTACGTTATTATCACAATCCCAAGAACTCTTTTTTTTTTTTTAATAAAATATATAAACCATGAGGACATTATAGACAAAAAAATTTAAGAAATAACATAGGTTGTGTTATGAGTTGGTTGTACCAAAAAAAATAATAATAAGTAAAATTTAAACGAGTATACGGCTGATTGAGATTGAAGTATCTACTCAAAGCCAAACCTATTTAGAAATGACTGGGTTTTAGTGTAATTTTATATTAACATTGTGCTATTTACTGAACATAGTTTATATAGTTTGTGTAAATAATAAATTTATATAGACTCAAATGAATAATCAATCGAAGATCCACTAACCGGAAAAAGAGAAAAAAAGAAAAGAAAAAGAGACTACTAAGATGTGAACCACATGTATTTGCCTGCACAATTGTAGGTCTGACCCACCCAGAAAGCATTTTGGGTTGTCAAATATTCAACTAAAATTGGTTAAAAAGTTAATAGAGCGCCTCCGCCACAAAAGGTGATGGGTGAGGGTGTTTTTGGTAGTAAAAAGCATTGCTTTCTTCGCACATCACAACGCCACGCGGTTGTCGGCCGTCCAGCTTTTTGGAGAACCAAAACTCTGATTGTCTGTTGTTGGTACACGTTAATACTGGTAGGGTTGGATATTGGGTGGCCTGGCCTACACTGAAAAATTTATATTGAGCTCAAAACTAAATTTTAAGTCTATCTAATTAAAAAGAATTATATTTTTAAGCCCTTCTATTTAACATAAAAGTTTTTAATGTATAATTTTTTTTCTATAAATAATATTAAAAAACATAAATTTTAATTACATATATAATATAAAAATGAAAAATATATATTATTTTATATATATTAGGATTGGGCCAAGCTTCAAATATAATTTTTAAGCCTGTCCATTAAATTAATAGAGCCTAAAAAAATTCTCAAATCCTATAATTTATGGATGGGGTTGGACAAATCTATCGGGCTTTCGACTCCATAGCCACCTCTAAGTATTACTAATATTCTTAATTAATGAATTTTTTTATATTAGGTATTTCAATAGCAACTTAAAAGCTATAAGCTAAAAGTTATAAGTTACTTTTGAAAATAATTTTTTGAAGTGTCTATTTAAACAAGAGAAAAATGCTATTCTTTTAAAAAATTTATACAAAAAATTCTACTAGAATAATGTGGTAGTAATATATTTGTAAATAAGAGTACCATGATGGATGTTTTGTTTTTAAGTGAATGACTTTTATTCTATCACATTATTCTAGTAATAAATTCTGTATAAGTTTTCTATTTGTATAGCATTATTTTTTACAAAAATATAAAAAGTTTAAAAGTTACTTTTTTAACTAGTGGTTTAGTAAATAATTTTTTTAAGTGACATTTTAAAATAACTTTTTAGGAATGAGTAAAACTATTTTAAAAATAATGTATAAGTTATAAACTAAAAAAATAAATACTCAAATTTTGTCCGTATTAATACTGTAAAACCCACTTTGTACCGAAGCCATTTCCGTAATTAATTAAGGGTAAATTTCACTTTGCACATCTAGACTTTACCCTCAGTTTTATTTTAATCCTTCTATTTTAAAATATAACAATCAATCTCTTGAAGTTTTAATCAAGTCTTACTTTGACTCTTTTGTAACCTACCGTTATATTACCTATCAAAAAATAGTCATATAGGCCTCACATGTAAAAATTTTAAAGGCAATATAGAAATTTTACACATCGTGTTTGAGAATGAAAAAAATAATTGAGAAATGAGATTATATATATTATATTTAAGATTAATTATTAACACACCCTCTGAATTATGAATTCGTATATAATTAATCAGTTTAAATCAGTATAATTCTAAAAACAAAATATAATTAGTAAGATAGAAATTAAATTTTGAAAAAATAACTAATTTCACTAAAAAAAAATAACTAACACACTCATTTAAGTTATTTTTTTAAAATTTAATTTTTATCTTACTAATTGTACTTTGTTTTTAAAATTATACTGATTTACACTGATTAATTATATATTGATTTATAATTCAAAGGGTGTGTTAATAATTAATCTTAAATATGATATATACAATTTCATTTCTCAATTAGTTTTTTCATTCTCAAACACATTATGCGAAATTTCTATACTACTCTTAAAATTTTTACATGTGAGGCCCACATGACCATTTTTCGTCAAGTAATATAATGGTTATAAAAAAATTAAAGTAAAATTTGACCTAAATCTCAAAGAGTTGACTGTTATATTTTAAAATAAAAAGACTAAAGTAAAATTTGATCTAAATCTGACTGTTATATTTTAAAATGAAAAAACTAAAGTAAAATTGAAGTTAAAGTATAAAAATACAAAGTGAAATTTACCCATTAATTAAAAGATTTTTGGGCGGCATGCATTTAAGAGACCACCACATCCTAATCACGTGTTACTTGTGACAGCGTGGATGCCGCAATAGTGGTGGTGAGGCTGATGCCTGGCAACCGGGGCAGGGTTGGTCAGAGTCCTCCCATCCTATTTTTGTCCGTCAGGATAATCTCTTCTTTTAAATCCGTCTCGTCCCACTTTCCCTTTTTTTTTTTTTTTTTTGTCTTAGTATTTTTTTAACATATCATAAACAAAATAAAAAATAAAATCATAAAAAATTATAATAATTATATTTTAATAAAATATATATATATATATATAGATATATATTTATAAACGGAACGAATTTAGGTTAAAATTGATTTTTATATCTTATTTTCAAATTTATCTTGTTCTTAATTAGTGTCACCTTATACTCATACGATGGGATAGAGACTCGAAATATCAAATTATTTTGCTATCCTTAGCGATAACTCTCAAATTTTTATTTTTTCTAATGAATCACGAGGAGTTTGAGAAGGACTCTCTTTTTTTATTCATATATTTAGAGCTTTGAGGAAAGGCAAAAAAAAAAAAGTAATGATCTCCAATCGCATATTTTCCTTTAAGAGGGAAGAGAAAAGAAAATGAGAACAAAAAAAATAAGAGGAGTATTTTTTTTATCTTCTCATTTTTCTCTCTCTTTTCTTTTTAATTATTATTATATATTTTTTTCTTTTTTTATTTGTATTTCAAACAAGGAAAAGCTATTTTTCGTCTACATTCCTTTCATTTTTTTTCTTTAAAAAAACTAAAGAGAGGAAGGAAAACACTTTCTTCACAATTTTTTTCTCAATTTCTTTGCTTTTCACAAGTTCTTATTCCTTTTAAGATGGCTTTTGTTTTGAAATTACTTAATTTATAAACTTAAATGATAGTATCTATCTATACTATATATAATATCAATATGATGTGTGGTCTTTGAGCTTGGAACTCTTAATCTAATTTTTTTTAATTTTTAAATTTATAAAATGCAAAAATACATTGTCATCTAACTGTTGGTTGTTCTGCCTCAAATGTAATAATTAATTCTTTGCTAAATATGATAATTTTTTTCAAATCCATACTATATGACTTTTTTCAAGGAGAAAGTAAACCAATATTTGAATCGTTAAATTTACAAATACATTTTCAAAATAAAAATACATAAAATTATGCTGATAAAATTTAAATAAATTATGAAGTTTCTTATTGAAAAGGACTGATAAGGATCAGTTATCAGTTCGAGAATTACAACGCAGTTCGTCCACTTAGTTAGAAAAATTATGTTACTTTTAGCTTTAGGTCATGCATGAGAAAAAAATTTTTTTTTAGACCTTCATTTAGACTATTTCTAGATCTTGAATTCTTTAAAGGAAAGAAAATGAGAGAAAAAATTAAATAATTTATACATATTTATTTTTTTTAAGGTTAAATAAATAAAAAATATTTTTTTATAAAAGCAACCATTTACTTTTTATTTATACATTTTATTATTTTCACTTGAAGAGTGGGTTAGAGTCGAAATCCAGACCCATGAATGGGTCTCTGATGGGGACATCATCAGGCCGCATACAATGCATGCCTCCTCTTTCTTGTCATCATTTGAACTAAGATCCTCCCCACACCCATTTTAGCAAGATCATGTACCATCATAAATTGGGCATGGGAGCTTAAAAGTCCACATGAACAATATTCTCCTTTTTTGAAACCCTACACCCTCTTTGGCTTGACTTTAGTCACTTTTTTTATACAATATTCTCCAATAAAAGATGAATTATGCATTCACCAAACAATTAGTCATTATATGCAACCGATTTGAGTTATTCGGGCTCTATTTCTTTCTTTTATGCAGTCAAACGAGTTTGGATGGAACCTACAACTTATTCGTCTATTGCTAGCATCATGGCCTGCTTTTTAAGTGTTGCTTAGGCCTGGTTCTATGTCCTGTAGCTTCCCACAAGTATTTGCTTTAAAATGGCTTATTGCCCCTTTTTAGGTCTTAATGCTTGTTTTAAGCTTCGTCGGAGAATTTGTTGCCCGTACCCTACAATATTTTACAAAAAAGAGCGTATAGCTTGATATAATATAAGACCAGTTACTTACGTGAATTATAATTCGTAATTAATCTGGAACTTGTTCTTTTAAGTCTATGTCCTAATTAAAATTATTCTGATTAAAATTTTATCATAATTGCATATGGTAAAATTTTTTGCTGTTCACGTGTCCAAACAAGTGTTATTGCGAAGTATCCAACCACCACCCTCCACGCCGCGTTTTTCAAGAAAAGAAACGTTAGCTGACTGGTCACTGAGGAAAGCCGCGCCAGCCACGTCACCAGCTCGTCGTTTGTGCCGCCAATCTGGAAATAAATAAATCACTTTGATAATTTCTCTCAAAATATTTTATCGCGGCGGCTGAACGAAGGTAAGGTCTGCGTCACGTGACGCCTGTCTGGCCATCCCACAGCCCGAGTGGGCGTGATTCACGTGCACGTGCAGCTGCCTCCCCACGCGGACTTTAATATTCCTAGAATAAAAAATAGCGTAATATGGTATAATTTTTTTTTTACATAATTTTCATATAGAATTATACCACTTTTTATTATATAAATCCTGTTCTTACAAATTTTACAAAAACTTTACCAAAATGAGATAACGTAATTGGTGTTTTAGTTAGAAATAAAATGTCAACATGCACAACCATTTTATAAATTTGTTTTTGTTTAGATGATATTATTATTATTAGTATTATTTTGATACAGGACATCTTGGGAATACAATGGTGGAGCCATATATCATGGCACCCCCAACTTTTGCACAACCCTCCTATATATAATGTAAATGTTTGAGATTTTTGCAAAATTTATTCTATTGACATCTCCACAATTTATAACCTAAAACTCTAATCCAATAAATTAAATATAAAATTTTTGTATAATAAAACTATTGAAGTATATTCATTCTTTTCATGTGCATCCTAACCCTATAAAATCAATATTATGTGGGCTTCTGTACCAAGTCCCACCAAATACACATAATAAAGCTACTTCAAAAAACGTCAATTTTCACTTTAATAGAAATATAGTTTTGCATCCTACTATATATCTCATACATGAAGTTAAAAATATGTGTAAAAAAACTTAAAATATAACATTTGTATAACAATTCTATTAATAGTCAAAAAAGTTTATTTCAAGTTGACATTTCTCCAAATAAAATCCTGGCTCTGCCTTTGTTAGAGTAGGAAGGAACTAGTGAGAATAGAACTGTCTCTTATGACCACCTAGATAGGACACCATCTCATGTAGGATCCATTTGTTAGGGCTTTTTAGCGTAATTTTTTTTAGTTTATAAGCAAAAAAGATAATTTTTTTTTATCTTTTTGCTTTTTGTTCTTTATTTTTTTGCTTACCTTTGGCTTATAAAAGTAAAAAGTAAAAAAAAAATTAGCCTTTTTACTTCTAAGATAAAAAAGCAAAATCAAAAGAATTAAAAAAAAACTGTACCAAACGGACCTGTAATTATTTGTAATCCTTTTATTTAAAATCAAAACATTCACTATTTCACCTCATATAATTTCAAAAGCATCGTTTCCAAGTCATTCTATAAAATATTTTATATGAATACAATTTTTCATAAAAAATTGATACTAGAGTGCAAATATCATTTGCCAAAAAAAAAAAAAAAAACATTAGTTTCACCTTACACATCAGTTTTTAGGTTTGATCTTACGTACAAAGGGAGACACATAGCTAATTGTTTGATTAAATACTCCAACATTTGTTTTTTTTTAACTAGCGTGTACAAGTTCGTTTGACAGTATGTTTTATTTTATTAATAAAAGCACCTCGACGAGAATAATGTATTTACCCATGATATAGAGAGGTCATGAAAGGCGAAGGTAGAATTTTTTAAATTTCATTAAAGAGCTAAGAATAAAAAAAATTAAATTTTAGAATGTTAAAGGTAAAATTTTTTAAACTTTTTTGATGCCTAAAGAAAAAAATTTCAAATTTTTAGAAGGTGAAAGAGAATTTTTTTGAATTTTGCAGGGAAATAAGTTTAAAATTCTTAAATTTTACAAGGTCAAAAAAAAAAAAAACAGTTAGCAGCGAGTTTTCAATATTCATTCATGTAAATTGTTACGTGTAGATTTGTATTGTATTAAGAACGTTAATTTATTGTAAATAAATAGATTTCTAGAAAAATAAATACCACATAAAAAAATTGATAGACATAATTATCGAAATGAACTTTTATCCCATGCATGCATGAGTGACGTAATTTGGATTAGCTTTATGTAAAGGCAAAAGCGACGTCACTTCGGCTTAGGCTTCACGTTTATCTCCTGCGCCACCTTCCTTTTTGTGTGGTAGTGTTCGACGTGGTAAACGCGGGTTTTGTGCTCATCACTCATGAGTATTGGACCCCACGCCTGATTAAGAAAACAAACTCATCTTGAAATATCTGCCCCATTGCTTTGTCGTTTTACTTTTTGGTCTTTTTTTTGTTAATTTCATGCTTCTGCCTTTTGAATTTGACCAGAAAATCAACAACCAATTTCATTGATGAATCAAAACTAGTCCAAGTGAAGTGTATAGCTTCACTACTTTTCACTTTCTAGACTAAGCTATTTGATTAGTTAAAAAAATTATCTTTAACCCTTTTTATATTTGAAAAACGAGCAGTAGGGCCTCACACTTACATGGATTTTTTTTCATCGATACTACATCTGGAATCTTAATTTATTAAAAAAAATAAATTTTAAAAAAAAGATAATAATAAATGAGGGATTCTAAATTTTAATTTATTTTTTAAATATTTTTTTATCATTTATGTTCTGCAACACCTAAGCATATAATGTAACTTCATATTTTTTTTTTCTTTTCTCTCCTCATCTTTGCTACAAAAACAACGTGAGGGTATTTCTTTGCGGTTGGACAAATGTGAAATATGTAAAAAATTGTGGGATGTGAGATTAAAAACCCAAATTGAGAAGAAAAAAAAGACCATAAACGAATACATTAATCATTTTAAAGAAAAAGTTCATAGGAGTTCTTTTAGAATTTGTTTCAATGACTAGCGTTTTGATGCCCTATTGATTCGCGAAGCCCCTCATTAGAATTTCTCTTTCACCCGCACTGGACTCCACCAAGATGATTTTTTCTTTTTTGTATTATTTTCTCTTTATTTTTTTTAAGAAAGAATTATAGTTACCAGAAAATTTATTTTGGAGGGAGAATCGTGTTTTTTTAAGAAACGCATTTTTAATATTAGTACGAAACTCATTTTGAAAATTTTAAAAAATGTTTTGAAAACGCAAGAAAAACGTTTCAGAGACTCTTAGAAAACGTTTGGGAAACTCTTGCAATACTTAACGAAAACACTTGAAAATTTTAGGGGAAAGTCTTGGGAAAATTTTTAGAAACTTGAAATATTAATTTTTATACATTTTTTCCTTAAGTTCTAACTAAGTATTTATAAAATTATTCGTATAGGTTTTTACTAAGTTTTTCAAATATTTTCGCTAAATTTTTTAAAAGTTTCCTTTGAATTTCGAAAAAATTTTCTATTAAGTTTTCCAATCGTTTTTCACTTTCTGTTTCTTTCTATATTTTTTAGCTGCACATTCTACTTCTGTTTCTCCTAATGCTTCTCGCTTTCATTTTCCATTTCGATAACTATAGGAAGAACTTCAATTAAATGATGGGATTGGGGAGGGGACGAGGCTCAAATCTCACTGGTGAGCGAGGTTATTCAAGGACCCAACCACTTTGATTAAATCGGATTTATCGTCTGTTGTTACACGTAGGAAAAAAGTTCAATAGTTAAGTAGTAACAACTGTTAAATACTTATCTCTATTAAATTGACACATTATATATTTAGTTACATAAATAATATAAATTCATAATTAATGAAAAAACTTTTAATACAGTTAATAACACTTAACAAAATGTGAAAGGAAAGAGTATCAAAAAACTACGTATTACTTGATCACTGAATTTTTTATAAAAAAACTTCGTAAACAACTAGAAATATGCTGTCATTAGGTGTTCATGAACATTATGTTGCTGATCTAACAGAAGAAAGCTTATGCCAATAACAAAGTCCACATCCTTTCCCATGTGCCATACTTAAATCTAATATCATGAGTTATCCCACACGATATCCTATCCATACAAATACATAAAACTTATGAGAGCATGTCCCTTGTTCATGATTTGTTATTAGGAATAAAAAATAAAAAGAGGCAATTGTTTGTAGGCACTCATTTAAATATGGTTGATTATTTGTTGATTGTAGGACCAGCACTAAAACCTAATCATCACCTTGTTGGTATATGAATTTAGGACCAATAAAGTTTCAATTAAAACAGGAAATTGTTATAAACAAAGAAACTAAACATCTAATAGAGTTTGCTCCAACACAGTAAACTTGATTCTTCTGAAATTATTAGAAATTGGTTTTTTAGATCATCCAAGATTTTATTACATTATAAAACATTAGATAGAAATTGTAAAACACAAGACAAATTATTCTCTTAATATTTGTTTATACTCTCTGTTTTGTTTCTCTTTTTTATTATGTATACTCTTCACTTATATCGCTCCACTCTTCCTCTTGGCTACACCTAAATGTATACAAACCACATGATTAGGTTTTCCTTACACTTACATCGCTCCAACAGAATCAGGTTTTTCTTTTCTTTTATTTTTCTCTTACTGTTTTTTTTTCCTCAAGGGGGGTGAACGAAACAATTAAGTTTTTTCCATGGGTGAATGTAAACCTCCCTCCTGCAAAACAAAAACAAAAAAATAAAAAGAAGAAAAAGATCTGTACAAAAGGAAGATGAAAGTGAAGAATAAGAAGAATAGAATTAAATCAGATAAAATTTAAGAAGATCAATATTAATTTATTCTAGTTGACAACGCAATTAATAGTTTAAAATTAATTGCATCCAGGGATGTCGCAATGCATAATTATTTTTTATCTGTCAAATATGAAAAATGATAGAAAATGTGCCTTCATTTTAAGTAGGAGATGTTTGACTTATCTCTAAATGAGATAGCAAAGGAAACCAAACTCCTTTATTCATTTTTTATTAAGAGCATTGAACTAATTAGAAGACTGCCATTACAAGGAAAGCAAGCTAATCCACAACTAACCATTCTGTAGAGAGGCAATTAATTAAGATGAAAGTTTTGTCTGCTTGCAGTCAGAGTAGGGATATGTTCTTTACAAATGCAAGGGCTTGATTGGAACTCAGTGCCAAGAAGGAGGGGCACTTAAAGGCATTTTGCGTGAAAAGGGTGCTGAAGGTTTTGGTTCAGCCTTTCAGGTGCTGTACTTGGTCAAATGGGCTGTGCTGCTCTTGTCGGGCACTGCAAAAAATTGGGGTATTTGCAAAGCTGCCTCATATTTTGGTGTAATTTGAATCACCCCCTTATGTTTTTGTATTTGTCCAATATTAGCATAAGTTATCTTCTTTATTGATTTAAGTGTGAGTTTGGTGGGGCTTTATCTTTGTCTTATGTCTATATCCACAAAGATTGCATTTGCTATTTACCAAATTATTTGTGCAAGTTTTATAATAAAATTGGCTTGTTCAACATGGAATCTCACGTTTATTTATATTTACAGTATTTATTTCAATCCCTCCTCTTCACCTATTCCTTCACTCCCTAACTTCGTACAGCTAGACAAAATGTTATTAAACTTTTAAGAGTTTCTTGGTTGGCTGCATAATAATCTAGAAAATAGTGCATATATACTAACTCTTGTGAGTATTTTTTTTTTCTTGACTAAAAATACGCGTGAAGAGATACAATAAAACGAACAACGAGTTAAAAAAGGAAGTTTTGAGAAATAAATAAGAATTCTCTTGAAGGAACAATGCTAAGTAAACAAATTTAGAAGATGTCTATTTGACTTAGGGTTGTTGAAATCAATATGCTTAAGCTTTGTATTATATTTAAAAAACATTTAGTAATGGACAAGTAGAATATTAATATGTTCACAAACACAGTAGAATTTATCTTCTTACTCTTGTTGCATTCACAACAACACGCGCGAAATGTCCAATGGTTCCACTGAAAACACCGAAAGGAAATGGAAAAAACCAAAGTTATAATCCATTACCAATTGTAAATGATGAGTAATTCGGTGAAAAAATCCTCAATGAACTCTTTTATTTATTTATTTTATGAAATGTAATAGCATGGCATTTAATACATCTATAAGCTGTTGCTTAACTGATATTCCAAGATAATTCTCCAATATGTTTCTAATTATATACAAAACGATTACTATAATACCATAAAATGGGTGTGTTTGCAGAAGATTTTCACAAATGAGGTATGAGAATATGCAATGTCAAATATGAAGGTCTTGTTTAGAATTAGACAAATAGTGAGGGGGTGTTTAACATAAATAAAATAAAATATAAGAATGTTCTTATCTTATCACCATGCAGAAATTGTAATAATCAAATAAAATAAAATAAAAAAGAAAGTGATGGTTGTGGTTTTTCACATGCTCAAGTGGTATTCGAACGTGCCCCAGCAATTAAAAAATGTATAAATTTTATTTTCACTCCACGCTTTAAGCGAAACGTGTGTATATATTATTTTATTTTGGCTTTTTGTGGGGGAATCGGACGAACGGTGAAGACCCAAGCAAGGGTCAGGATGATCTCTCGTCACGCCTACGCGTCCCGACCTTTTATATTACTTATAAAATTGTATGTATGTACTTGTTTGCAACTATATATTCTGTCTTTATATACGTAGATTAACTAGAGTTGAGCTGAGCTGCCTAACTAACTAGAGATCCGAGTCAAGTGGAGTGACGATTATTTGAAATGCAGTGCAGCGCACGAGTATTTGGTTCAACGGGTGGCTGCGCTGTTTCTTAGAAGCTCGTGAGTTTAGACAGATTTCATTGCTCTCATCTTTTGTGGGGGCCACACTGACGCTGCGATTTGGGTGTGGTGCATTGGTAAAAATGTACATGTGACCGTGGTCTACTTACCTATACTAACCATAATTGTAGATACAGACATATATACGTATATATGTAGAAACATTTTTTTTATTCATTACATTTTGTAAATTTCTCAGCTTTTAAGTTTTATTTGCAACACTTACTCACTAGTAATTATTTGATCTTCTTAGAGAAGCACATTATTAATCGTCTATCATCCTCTTTGCTCAATGGAGCAGATTCTCCTATTATTAGGTGGATTCCGTGAGTATATTTGGACCAGCTAATAAAAGCACTTACTTTAGTTGATCGATAAATTTTAAATTTTTTGAATAAAAATTGAAACAGACATTTATTACGGGTGTTATAAATACTTTGTTCTTTGTCATGGCACTGCGAGCTTGTCTATTTCTTGACAAGTTTGTTACATCTCCTTACTTCACAAGGTGATTTTTCATACTTGTAGACCTATAAGTTCTATTGCTCTAGTTTCCTTCCCAGAATTTATGAACAAGCTTTTGGATTGAGAAGGTGGTTGCACTGTTAAAATATAGTCATAGAAATTTAATTCGCACTTTGTTATATTTAAAATAATTTATATTGTCTTATTTTAATTAGTCATATATTTGATTATGTTTTGTTTGTGTTTTGCAGGTTTTGAAAGCTAATAGAGACAAAATAGAGCAAGAATGATTAAGGCATAATCAAAGTGATGAAACCGGAGATTGAGATTCAACGCTATCTCGGGAGATTGACTATAACTTCTGACTCAGACATTCGAATGATCTATTTTTATGGCATTAAAAAAAAGGTTTCAAGATTTAGAACTTTACATCTAATGTGTATTAGCTCAATTAGCTTTTAAATTAGTCAAAATTGAGGGACAAAAATCTACAAATCTATATACCGTTTGAACGGTCTTGAGAGGCGTATGAATGGCCAAAGACTAAAAAGTGACCGTTCAAATGGCTGGCAAGGGGTTTGAACGGTAGCCTGCGTTTTTGACCTTTTTTCTTGCTTTCTTAACACTACTTAAGTGCAATTGCAATCCTAATTTGGTGGATCTTTGGTTTAAACAATTTTTAGAGTTTTTTTAGAGAGTTTGTTAGGTAGAATAGCTTAGTTTTACTTTGAGCTTTCAATATCTTGTAATCAAAGGTATTATTTACTAATTGAATTTAAGTTTTTCCATGTTTTCGAATAGCTAATTATCTCTTGGCATGAGGATGTAAAGATTGAAGGGTTTTGTATGGTTATTTCAATGTTTTCATCTTTTCTTAATGAATCCTCATGCGCTCTTGAGGGTTTTTTTTAAAAATTAAGATCTCTTGATCAAATCTTTAATTCATTATATTCAAATTAGATTTTGAGATATTGGCCATTTAGAAACATGATAAGGAACCTTTGAAAAACAACTTTTCACAAATCTTCAAGAACCTATCAAGATTCTAATAAGTTTTTATCTATAAATCTTTCGATTCAACAACACTCTCATCGTTGTTGAATTGAGTTAAACTTACCTTGAACAATTGCACATATATATAACAATTGAACCATTATTAGCCAAGGTATCATTTTTTTCAAAATATTGTTTTTCAAGAAATTAGTTCTTTCTAAAATATTAATTTATTGACAAAGCCATTCATATTTTCCTTATGGTTCGATCTCGGATTTCACTGAGAAATTATTATTATATCGCGGCCGTATACTTGCCGATATAAATTGCATAATTTTAAAGCAATCAAAAGAAAAAAAAAAAGAAAAGAAAACAATAACAAGAATGATCAACTAACCCTACCAATGATGAGGGAAAACTAAAAAGGAAACAAAAAGAGAACAAAAGTTTTTAAACAAATTGAGATATTGGATGCAACTTAATTAGAAAGCATTACACAAGATGCCACATTCCACAATCCCATTTCACTTCAGAATTTTGGGGCCTAATTGCTAATGATGTCTCTCCATATGCGATGCACAAGAAACAGCAAGAGAGAGAAGCAAAACATTACTCCTTATGTAGCATATTCAATAATTAGAAACTCAAGGGTAGCCAATTGAAATAGAATCTAGTTGTAAACCCACAAGTATTGAGTTGAAAACTTGATAACTATTTGGGATCAAACTGTAATATATTTATTTCTTGTGAATTCTTAGTCCTGACATAAATACCCTGCTTTTGACTAAACTGGGGAGAATTATATTGAATTTAAGGAAATAAATTTAGTTTCTTTCATTTTATTTTTTGTTATCTTTTTCTCTTACTTTTTTCTCTATAAATCTAATATCGAAATATATCGTAAGTTAGTGTTATAGTATAAATAATGCCCAACTTTGCAAACATACACAACGTTTAAGATCCCTTAGCTGCGTTGGCCACACCTCATTCTTTATTTTTATTTTTTATGACTTGCTGATTCTCTAATTAACCATCTAGAGATTTCTATTCCAATCATTAAATGAAGGTAATAGTCTAAGAAGGAAATATGAATATTAGGTTAGGACGGGGTTTGTGTGGGAAGAGGGGTGGGTTTCTGGTTGGTATTTTTTTCCCTTCTTTGATAGATTTGCAAAAATGAATATTAATGTCAAAGAGAGAAGATTAAATAAGATAGGAAAGATATTAGTAGAGATCAATAATTTTTCAATAACCAGAAAGTGAAAATATTATCCTTATTAAACCTCGAAATATTAATGCTGGAAACACCATACACATTTATTCCATTTAATCATGTAACTTAACTTTTTTTATTTGTTCATGATACTCAAAATTAAATTACTTGAATACATATATAACCCAAAACAAAATCAAATTGGTATGCTTCCAAACACATAGCAAGGAAAACAATTTTTTTTTGTTTACCCCTTCGAGGTAATTTTGAGATTCAAATGTCAATTTTTGTTTTTTTTTTTGGTAAAGGAAATCATAGTGTAACTTAATAAATTCTATTAATTAACAATTTTCTAAAAGTTACTAATCAGCAGAAGGTAGCATGTAAATAGATATGATCCTAATTCTCTTTTGGTAAAGATGATTTCCAATTAATCAAACGAACTCCCAATTGAGCAATAAGATTTTCTCGGGAAAAAAGGAAAGAGAAAAATGGACACGTGGATGAATCGACACAAATAATGTATGGATTGGAAAAGAAATTGCGAGGGGTCGGGTCCAATTCTCACGCGAACCCAAACAGAATTCGGATTCTCCATTCCATTTTGGTTCAAAACTGTTTCAACACAACGAACCTAACAGTGCCACGTGTGGGCGAACTTGCCAACTCTAAAACCTAGCTCACTCTCTTCTAAAGTGCGCCGGCTTTCCACAGTAGACTCCTGCGATTAAATCGGCGAGGCCTTCGTGGAAACCGCTGCCTTTTGTCTACTCGGTTTCTCTCTCTCAACTCATCCACTAAAATTCAGCTCAAATGCAGTCTAAATAAATCCCAAACCCAAATGAAACCGAAATTGCGTCTCCCACCACCCACCCTCATATCTCACACACCCTATCATCTCATCCTCACGCCCCCAGCTCCGTCCCCAGCCGGCTTCTCTCTCTAGAACTCGCGCTTTCTCTCTCTTCTCCGACGACACCGACACCCACGTGTGTTCACTGTTCACCCATCGGAGAACCTATACCGTAAATCACCCATTAGTTGGATAAAACTATTATCATCTCTCTCTAGAACATTTCTCTCTCTTTCTCGAACCTGGAGAACCTCTCGCCGGTGTATGGAATGACGGATTACCGGTTACCAACGATGAATCTGTGGACGGACGACAACGCTTCGATGATGGAGGCGTTCATGACGTCCGATCCGATGTCGTTCTGGCCGCCGCCATCGTCGTCAGCCTCGACGTCGAACGGCCCGGCGGCGGCGGACAACTCCAAAGCCCTGAACCAGCCACCACCACCACAGCCGCAGGCTACTACGCTCTTCAGCCAGGAGAGCCTCCAGCAGCGGCTTCAGGCCCTGATCGAGGGCTCCCGGGAGAGCTGGACTTACGCGATCTTCTGGCAGTCCTCGGTGGTCGACCACACCGGCGAGTCGATGCTGGGGTGGGGCGACGGGTATTACAAAGGCGAGGAGGACAAGGGCAAGCGCAAGACGGCGTCGAATTCGTCGGTGACCGAGCAGGAGTACCGCAAGAAGGTCCTCCGCGAGCTGAACTCTCTGATTTCCGGCGCCTCGCCCTCGGCCGACGACACCGTGGATGAGGAAGTCACTGACACCGAGTGGTTCTTTCTCGTCTCGATGACTCAGTCGTTTGTTAATGGCAGTGGGCTCCCCGGCCAGGCCCTTCTCAATTCATCGCCGATTTGGGTCGTCGGAGCTGAACGGCTTGCAGCTTCACCCTGTGAGCGAGCTCGACAGGGGCAAGTTTTCGGGTTGCAGACCATGGTCTGCATACCCTCCGCTAACGGCGTTGTTGAGGTGGGTTCGACGGAATTGATATTTCAGAGCACGGATCTCATGAACAAGGTTAGGGTTCTGTTCAATTTCAATAGTATCGAAATGGGTTCGTGGTCGATTCCTACGGATCACGGTGAGAATGACCCATCGGCGCTCTACATAACCGATCCTTCATCCTCCGTGATAGAACTCAGAGACTCCGTGAACACCACCACCACACCCGCCACTGTAATTGCTTCTGGTAATCACCAGTTGTCGAAGCAAACCACCTTTGAAAACCCTAGTTCGAGTACTTTGACTGAAAACCCTAGTACAATTCATGTTCACAATCACAACCCTCACCAACAAAACCAGCAACAACAAAACCATGGCCAGAGCTTCTTTACCAGGGAATTGAATTTCTCAGAATTCGGGTATGATGGAAGTAGTGTTAGGAATGGAAATTCCCTCTCCTGCAAGCCTGAAATGGGTGAAATATTGAATTTCGGGGAGAGTAAGAGGAGCTCGTCTAGTGCAAACGGAAATATCTTTTCGGGTCAATCCCCATTTGGGGCTGCAGAGGATAACAAGAAGAAGAGATCTTCCACTTCACGCGGTAGCAACGAAGAAGGAATGCTTTCATTCACTTCTGGTGTGATCTTACCCTCCTCAGGTGTGGTGAAGTCAAGCGGCGGCGGCGGCGCAGATTCCGACCACTCTGATCTCGAAGCCTCGGTGGTTCGGGAGGCTGATAGTAGTAGAGTGGTAGATCCAGAGAAAAGGCCTCGCAAGCGGGGTAGAAAGCCCGCAAATGGGAGAGAAGAGCCGTTGAATCATGTCGAGGCTGAGAGGCAGAGGAGAGAGAAGCTCAACCAGAGGTTCTATGCCCTCAGGGCCGTGGTCCCAAACGTGTCGAAAATGGACAAAGCCTCACTTCTTGGAGATGCAATTGCTTACATCAATGAGCTGAAGTCCAAGCTCCAAGCTTCAGATTCAGATAACGAGGAGATGAGGATCCAAATGGAGTCCTTGAAGAAAGAATTTGCTATTAAAGAATCGCGATATTCAGGTCCACCTCCACCTGATCAAGATCTGAAGATGTCAAACCACCATGGAAGCAAGTTAATAGATGTAGATATCGATGTGAAGATAATCGGGTGGGACGCAATGATTCGAATCCAGTGTAGTAAGAAGAACCACCCGGCAGCGAGGTTAATGTCAGCCCTGAAAGAGCTAGACCTTGATGTGCACCACGCTAGTGTGTCCGTTGTAAAGGATTTGATGATCCAACAAGCCACAGTGAAGATGAGGAGTCCATCTTACACGCAAGATCAGCTCAGGCAAGCCTTATCGTCCAAAGTTGCCGATGCACAATAGGCATTTTGATGGGTAGAGAGCTCGAGGAGAGCTGATCATAGGACCGGAGTTAATTTATCAATCGTGTTAAGAGGCTCTGGGACGTTTTAAGGCTCCCGGTAGCGAGCTCTGTAATATACTTCCTTTCACATTGGTCTTCATTAGCTTTCTTTCTTAGGATTTTTGAATATGAAAGAAGCTGGGTGAATCTGGCTTTCTTTCTTGCTTTTGGTGTTGATCTTTGTCTAGTTTTCAATGTAAATATATAAACCTAAAGCCTGTGAATTTCAGGCTGCTTGTTCATGTCGGTCTCTGGTCACATATGTTGTCTGTTCTTCAGTTTGTAACATGTGATTAACTTTGTTCTGTTATGTTTTCTTGTATCCTTTGCTATTCTTGAACTTTTATGATTGATTTTCAACCCAATGAAGGAGATTAGAATCAGATTACCTCGATTTTGTACTGTTTGTGTTGGACTGAACAGATTGTTTTTTGAAGTATCATATTGAAAACCCAATTGAGAGACATGGATTATGCATGTTTTCAATTCCATGTCGTTCTGTTTCTATGAGCTTAGGGTCATGATTAGATGAAATTGAATTTGACGTCTTTACAGCTAATTTGCTTTGACCGGTTCGTTTGTGCTTTTATTACTGCTAATCATCAGTAGAGTTGAAAGTGAATTTGATGTCCCTGTAGGTAATTGTTTCAGACCTGTTGGGGTTTTTGCTTTATGTGAAAGGGTGACACTGGAGAAGCTCCGTTTTTAGCTTGGGAGCAAGTGATTCGTGGCTTTTCGAATTTCAACTACATTTTCGACAAACTAGTAGCTACAATGCTGTCATTTTGACTCTCGATTTTATTCCGAAAGTACACAAACCTGCCTGGCAAAGAAAACAGAGACTTATTATACGAGTGGAAATTTCCTCTCTCTCTCTCTCTCTCTCTCTCTATATATATATATATATATGTATATACGTGAATGAAACCATGGAACATGCATGAACAAAAACGTGTATTCTGAAAACAAGCCAACATGTTTTATCCGTTTTTCTTCGGCCTCCTGACTTAATTTTTGGGTCATAGAATGTGGTAAAAAAAATTGGAAGGTGCTAAAGAGGGGTCTTTCTCGTTTTATTCAAATCAAAGATTATCCATAAATGGGCATGACTTTTGCTGCAATTATAGCCTATGCGATCATTTATTGTCAACACTTTTGGACTAGCGAAATTAACATTTTGTGAAAAGGAAAGACTACTATATAACGTATCATGCTGTAAAAAATGGTGCACAATTCTATTTTATTGTCAGAATGCTTTTAAAAAAATAAATATGTTTGACTCATCGAATAATTAAATTTCATTAGATCAAACTGATCTTTTAAGATTGATGCATCTAGGCTAACTCTCGATAATGGCAAACCTTGTTTTTTTTTTTTGTAAATAAAAAAAGAGCATAAATCAGAATAAATTCGAGGGATAGTAAATGATAGAACATTCGTTAACCAGAAGCAAAAACTCAAACCCTGCATCCTCTAAATACAATTTGTCAACTTGGAATTTGTTGGAGAACCTGAAAGGTGCTAAAAGAGGTGTCTTTATCATTTTATTCAAATCAAGAAAGATTTGCATAAATGCATCCTCTAATTACATAGTGTTCAACTTGGAACTTATTCCCTCTCCAATAGCCCTACCATTTCAATGATGATATATTCCTACTACAGTGTGCTGACTATTTTCTTTGCACTGAATCTGTGTGCCAAAACACTTGTATATAGACCTATATGTATATTTTATTAATTTATATAACAGCCTCCAATTTTTTTTCCTGTATATATGAAATTAGAGTTTTTTTTTTTTTCCAATTTTGGTTCCCTAATCCAAAGTCCAAACAATTTTCAATATTTCAAAAACATAGAAATGAGTCGAGGGGAATGCTTTTCTTCTTTCTGCAATTTGCTACCTACAGTTAATACAATCCAACATGGCCACTTTTGATCTCCACATGAAAGTTTCAAAAGTATAACACTCCCTTTGGATTGAAGGGTTTAGAGAGAAAATGAAGAATTTGAAAGAAAAAGTTAGTTATATCTTGTTTGGATAATTTTTGAAAAGAAAAGAGAAAGTAGATTGAGAGGTGAGAGGGTTCACTTTTTAAGTATTTTTTTCCCTTTCAAAATTAGGAGGAAATTGAGAAAAAGTGAAGTGGTTGTTGCTATTTCATTTTAAATACTAATTATACCTATCAATTTATAATAAAAAAATACAAATAAAAAAGACTACCCGTTTGGTAACGCTGCCAATTTTTATTTTTTATTGTGTGTTTTGTTTTTTGTTTTTACTTTGTATTTTTTGTGATTTGGTACTGGAAATTTGTAGGTTATTGTTGTGCCAATAGTACTAGATTAATGTTTTGGTAAGAGAGAACACACCCATTTTAATGTTTTTAGTTTTTTTTTAAAATTTTGTAAAAAACTAAAAAAATTAAAAAAAAACTCTATTTTTTGTTTTTTTTAAAATAAAAAAAACAATGAACGTTATCAAACGAAGCTGGTTTTATACACAAAATACATATATACATACATGATAGTAAAACTATATTATTAAGTCCCTATCTGGTATTGTCAAACCAAACAAGAATAACGAAATGCCACTCTCTCTTTTCTCTTAGTTATCCAGATAAGATGTGGGTATTTCTTTTTCCTTTCCTTCCTCTCTCCTTCCTCCCTTTTTCTTGTAAGTAATACTTTTCTTCACCAGCCCTCTCATCTCTTCAATCCATACAAAGCCTTGGTCTCAATTATTATTGACCTACCGAAAATTACGCAATCCCTGCTACCTAGTATTACAAAATTTTATCCATACTAAAGGCTAAGAATGACACATTGGTGCATTACAGAAAATTAGCAGCGGAGCAGCTTTTTTGGCGGAGCTCATATCCTCAATTAACGCACAGAATGGTTCTTGTTAAAAAGCCCAAAACTATGCATCCCCAATTAACCCATCACCCGTTTATCATCTGCATGTGAATACTTCTAACCCATTAATAGAAACATAGCCCTCTCTCTCTCTCTCTTGAATCTTCTTTCTCTCTTTGCATCACCATGAGTCTGAATTGCCTGACATGCCAGAAGCTGCCGAGGGTAGACTCGGAGAAAGAACTCACCGAGAGATGTGTTGGTGGTGTTGTTGACAAGCCCCAGTTTAAGGTGGGTTGGTCTAAGGCTGATAGAACCTGGTCAGGAAACCTAATACCTAGGCCGCCTAATTATGAGAAAATGAGAAATAATGAGGCAACTGCCATTGCGGGAAAGAGAGCCAAGAACAGCCACCGCAGGCTTCACAGTAGCGCGCCTCTCGGTTATGAGAGCGGGCCGAGGCTGGCGAGGAGCTCTGGGATGAGAAGGGATTGGAGCTTTGAGGATCTGAGACAAATCAGGGATGAGAAGATGAAAGAAGTGCAAGGACATTAGAGATCTTGCTATCACTTACCCATTTCTTGTTATCCCTTAATTATAATCACTTTTTTTTTTCTTATTTTTATTTTAGTATATGTGCTTTTCTTTTTCTTTTTTCGTTTTATTATATTTTTGTGTTGAGCCAAAGGAGATCACAGATGCTTCTTCTGTTGAAGTCTGATCGATGGTGGAGGGGTTGTGCTTCTGAATAAAGTGTGTATTAAGATTACCAAGACTTCTATCCTAGCTTGGTATTAGTTTCTGCCCCCCTGGCACTTGTGTAAATACTATTTGCATGAATATTTGTGATGTTGGAAATTATTGTATATGTATTCACATGCATTTGTTTGATATGTATATTTGGATTTGATCATTTGGAGGATGGTGAGATGTGAAAAAGGTTGTTATTAAACAGCATGATGGTTTCTTCAAACACTTTTTCATTATCAACACACAAAAATCACACAACCAGGCTTTATATCAGCCATAAAGCTAAAAATAGGTGTTCAGGTCAGTTTACGTGCACCACGATTATTTCTAGGCTATCCACGTTGGGACTAGAGCAACATAGTTTAGCCTAATAGAACCAGAAAATTTAGTGAGTTTAGCAGGTAATTCTGGCCAGATTTTGGCAATGAAGTAGTCCAATCTTGCAGGACATGCACTTATAATGGTTCATCAGCTATGCAGATTATGATCGCATTTGGAATAATTCCTGCCCTAAAACATTGCTTGCCTCAACTTGTCTTGGGTTCATTTCCCCGTCACCATTGGATTGTGGCAAAATATGTGTTTAGGTAAAGGAGGAATGAGTATATATGATGGACATTTGTCTAGAGGAAGAGAAGGTGGAATCAGAAATGCCCCCTGTTCTGTGTATAATGAGAAGCATTATTGAAGTTGTGCCATTTGAATTGATATATGAGTCAGTCATTAATATGTAACAATTCATACATCCAATACATTACAGCTGAGAGAGAGAGAGAGAGAGAGAGAGAGAGAGATGTCATCAAATTTTTCTCTACATTTTTAAGGTTTGGGTTGGTAACCATGGGATCAGCACCCATGGTGCGGTTAATCACCACTCTTTTACTCTTCATTTTTTCCCTGTTTGGTAGATAAGAAAAACAAGACCCACAACCACACCCTTCAACATCATCAGCCATTAAAACGTATGCCCCTAAACTCATTCTTCCATAATTTCGCCAATTCAAGATCTAAATATGCTCCATTTCATACTCACAAAAGCTGTTGAACTAGAACTCTAATCTCTTTTGCTAGATTTAAAATCTGCCATGGTACCTCTGTCCTCCTTTTGACACAATCAATCACTACTTTAGAATCACTTTCAACTGGCCTTCCCTGTAAAGCCAATCAGCCCAGGTGTAGTGCAAATATATGGCAAAGAGAACTTGGGTTGGACACTTCAAATTTTGCAGATGCTGAAGGTGGACAAAGATCATCACTGGCCTTGTGGTGCCATGAAGATATCCCAACAAACCATCACAAATGCTATCATCTCCGCCATCTCTACCACCTCAGCAGCACCAGTTCAGAACCATAAGGGTAAGCATTATAACACAGAAACGCAAATCCGGAGCTATGGCCAAGCATAAGAACAGGCAACAAGTAAACTGCTGATGCTACTTTCACTGAAAGAGCTATCGCTGCCACAAATAACCATTTCTCGTACCAATATGTCTGCTTCTATAATATCATGGGAGATCCTCAGATATCATGCTGCTCGATCATGATGATTGAGGGACTATTACATCTCAGACCATGTTGCACAGCAATAAACAAGATTCTCTCGAACAACAAAAAGCCTAGGAGATGTTAAAGTCACATTCCAGTATAGATTCTCCTGCTACATTGCTAATGTTCTCATGAATTTAATTCAATATGGTACTTCGAACAAGAAACAAGCACAACAGATGGACATGACAAAGTTTATTGATCAAAGCCTGACTTTCAACAAATACTATACACAAACATACATACAATCTAGTAAAATCAGTTTGCAGTACATGACAAAGATGCAAGGTTGAGTGTTTAGCCTTTTCAGACATGCATGCAATGACAATCCTCCTACTCCTTGCATCATGGTGTTATATTAACATATTATCTTCTAATTGCTCCTGATCACTTACCTGACTTCTCAAACCACAGGCACGGAAATTATACTCCGGTGCTCTTCCTCCTTGCTACTAAAAAATAAATAATGGACCTATCTTCCAACACCCAAGTACAGCATCTGAACAATACCCATTTCAGTTTTTCTTACTTCTTGCATCTGCTTTCCAATGTCTTCGGCCGGGTGTAACACTTCTTTCTCTATTATCTTGGAAGGGAGAGTTTGTTGAATGAAATCCACTTTCTATTGGTGGCTTTGCTTCAGCTTCACAGGGCAACAAGGTTGCTTGACTTTCATTGGCTAAGGTCAAACCAGAAATAACAGGGCCATTTGATATGACATCTAGTTCCTTTGCTGCATGTGCCCTTCTCGCATCTTTTTTCCAATCTCGCCGACAATGAGTATTGATCACGCAATCGTTGGGAATACCATTCACTAGAATCTCTACTTGCAGTGGAGTTGAGTTGCTAATGGTAGATGCCTTCTTCGTATCAGCTTCAAGACGCTTTCGAGCCCTGTATCTACGTTGACGTTCTCGGTTCTTTAAACGACGGGTCATAGTGTCAGTATTACTTTTTACATGGTCTCTTGGATCAAGAGGCTTCATCAGAAAACTATTTTCTCTTCCCAAAGCATTCATATTCTGCCCATTTTCCTTATCAACTATGGACTGCAGTACCTGCACGAATACATTTCAATAAAGAGGGGCTATAATCAAATTCCAAACTAAAATCTGTTCCGATGTAAGTAAACAATAATGCTTCTTTATTTTATAAGCTAGACAATAACACTTCTTACTACTGGAACGCTTTTCAGCCCAAAAATCATCTTGTTGGTGTTAAACTCCATCAATCCACTGTCTCAACTATCAATTTGGAGGAAAGGTGCATCACTTGCATTCACTATACCCCTAACACCAATCATTCTGATTGTTGAATTTGTAGATGATAAGCAAGAGTTAAAAGATAAGTTAACTACCAAAAAAATGGACAGTTTAACTCTTCTCATATCACAAATGCAACTGGCACTTTTTGCTTGTGAGTGTCTCTATATAGCAAAGCTAACCATGCAGTTTTCAAAGCACAGGCAAACTCAATTAAGAGAGATGAAAAAAAATAAAATAAAATGCTTTATATTGACACCAAATATTGTTTTCTTTCAGGAAACCCAGGTTAAAGTGGAAAATTAAAAATTACTTAAGGATGCTTTCTGTTGACCGGCTCTTTTGCAATGCAGGATGCAGTACAAAGACATAAATGGCAGAAGGCTCTAGCTTGGGGTAACAACATAACTTTGGTAGAAGCAGACCCCTAGAACAGGAGTAAAAGCGAGATATAGAGTCTCATTGGATGTCAGTCAGTGGGATTCCATACGGGGACTTATACAATCCAAAACTTTGTCCAAGGCGACAGGCCAAAAAAAAGTGAGCTCAAGACCACAAGGGCTGTGGTGCCTAGGAATAATAATGCCTCGAGGCCCTGTCGACTAAGAGAGCCGATAAACTTACCTAGTGTTAACAGCAAACAAGTAACACCCATCTTCAGTAACCACCTTCATTTCCCTAAAGAAGATGGCCATCCATGCATGAGAGTACTGTCCCAGTGAGGCCCACATTACATTTCTTGTACAAGCCGCATAAATCCTCTTGAGAGTATGTAATAAACTTAGAATATATTCATCAAAAAGAAACCTGTTAAATGACAAAAGCATATAAATGATGTTATCAAGGTAATATTTCTAACATTTAGAAAGGTATAGCTACATGCACATTTTAGAAATAACCACATATGCAGCATCTTCTAACCTTCTTGAAATAAAAAAAATAAAAAATACACCTAAGAAAGGAAAGAGGGCGAAGGGGCGAATTCTTGCTCCAATAAATGGCATTGAGTATCACAAGGCATGGATTTCTACCCGGCCTTGTTTCCCACAGCTTTTCAGAGCTGAAAAGTGATTTTTGAGCACAAAAGCGCTTTTCTGCATGTATTCTAACTGAACAAAGGCACTTAATGCTAAAAACTCCTTTTTTTAGCAGCAGTAAGAATAGTCTTTTTCTCAATAAAAAGGACATGAAAAACATGTGCGAATTAACTTCAGTAATGCTAGATACAGAAATGAAGAAAAAATACAAACCAAAGGCCATGAAATACGTAGAAGTGGTCATTTTGCTTATCTTGGACAGATTATAAATAGAAGAGCCATCACCGAAAATCAAGTCATCATAAATTTCAGAGTGGCTAGTGATTCGTACAAAAGGAAGACAAAAACATGTTGACTGAGATGGTGACGACAGATATCAAGGCTTATCAAGAAAGAGAATATGGCCCCCAGTAAAGGATCACAATGCACAACTAAAAACAACATTCATGTAAATCAGCCACAGGTTGGTGGGACTTGTGCCTTTGTTGAGTTCTAACAGCAATCAAATGGTAGACAATAGCTGTGCATGTGTTTTTACCCTCTTTCTTTCCTTTCTCCTTTTTTATTTTTGATGGACAGAAATAAGTAGGCAATAAGGAATTTCATAAAATAAAACAAGAATTTCATTGATGAATCAAAGAAGCACGGAGAAATGTTGAGGGCATGTTTTGATTATGCACAAGTGTTCAACTTTTAACTTTCTAGAGAATAAATTAGATAAATCAACTTAATCACAAAGAAATTACTCCAAGACTAGTCTTAGACCTCACAATATCTTAAAAGCCTCAAACCATTTTTCGTTCCTGTACTGGTTATATTTGAATACAGGTTCAAAATTCAAACTATTTTTTTTTTAGGTACTTAAAGTTCAAACTATCACCACTTCATCTATCCCACACCAGTATGGCTATTATACTCGAAGCACACGACAGAGGGGGTTGAAGGGGAGGTCATAAAAGAGTAACACGGTTCAAGAGGGCACTATACACACGGACATTGTACACAACATATAATCACTATCCAATTGAATCATTGATCCAATGTAAATCCCATTAAATGGGTAATGGAGTGAAACCCATTTCAGTCATCAATCATCAAAGAAACAAAAACACAATACCTAGCTACGGAAATTGATAATGAAGTACACTTGCTACAATTTCTAAAAAAATTTATATATATAAAACAAAAGAAATAGATCAAAGGTGAAACATACATATGCATATTTATGTAAATCAATCATTCGAGTACAATAAATGGTATCAATTTTTAAGAATAATATAAACAATGGTAAACTAATATGTGTATGACAAGAAAGGGGAAAAAAGAAACAGTACCTCCTGGGGTAAGTGGTTTGAATAAAAATGAGTTTATTGTTCAGAGAAGATCTGTTTGAGTGATTGATTTTTCAACGAGAAGAGAGAGAAAAGAAGAAAAAGAAGAGAAGCAAACCCAATGGCAGATGTGAGCCCTGCCTTGTTTAGGGAGAGAAAAAGCTCTGAGGGCATCGAGAAAAATTGGGGCCGATGGCAACGAGAGGACAATACGATACAATTACATAACCCAAAAGTGAAGCTTTCTCTGTCCGGCGAGTGCATTGTTTCAGTTTTTGACCGACAACGTTCGCAAGCAACGGCTACGGCCCAGAGCGTGGGTTCAGTCGCGAACTTGCTACCAATGATGAACGCGTGTCCGAATTACTCTTTACTTTTTTGATTTTATTATTTTGACGGTAGCAAAACGTAACAGGGGGTGGTGGCGCAGTTGGCTAGCGCGTAGGTCTCATAGCTTCTTGAGTTATCCTGAGGTCGAGAGTTCGAGCCTCTCTCACCCCAGTGCAAACTCTTTTGGTTTTTTTTGGTTCATTTTCTCTCTTTCTTATGGTTTTATCGTGTTCTTGTTTGTTGGGCAATAAGAACCTGTTTGGAACTTTGAGGAGAAAAAAGTAAAATAATTATATTTCTTTTTTTATTCTAATTTTAGTTTGAAAGAAAATCCAAATTAATTTCTCACACTCCCTTTCTCTTTCTCTAGTTACAAGTAGGCTATAAAATAAGCGATAGGCCTCAGTCACATCATACGGTACACTTTTTCTCTGCATATTTGTGTTTTTATATCATTATACAAAGATAAACTCTACCCACCAATTGATGGGTGGCCAATTAGCTGATTCCCAGTATCAGCTGTGGGGTCCAGCTCAGTGGCGGACCAATGCCTATTCGAGCGGCGTTTGTCATCTTCACTAATTTTTGACAAAAAACAAAAAATTTAAGTCAGTTCTAATTAAAAATAAATTTTGACCAACTAAACTTAATATTCATTTTAATTTTTTTTTAACTTAACCCAAACTCATACCTATTTAAAATACACTCAAAATATTATAAGTTCTAAAAACATTCATTTTCTACTCCAAAATTAGCTGAGACGAAGAAAAATATTACCTACCTATTAATATATTTACTTGTAAAATTAGCACTGATCTTACTGATTATAATTGCATCAGTTGAGAGAGTTTTTTTTCAATAAATATTATTAAGACATCACTATGTAATCGTATGAAAAATGAATGGATAAAGGTAACTCAAGTGTAAAGTCGTCAAAACAATAGCTTTCGACCTCTAATTTTTGAAAGCCCCTATGTTTTGAAAACCCTACTTTTTTTGAAAAATAACCTCAATTTAAATAAGAAAAAGGTTCACAAGAAAAAATAAATAGCCTCAATCTAAATAAGAAAAGACCTATAAAAAAGAAAGACCTACTTCAAATAAAATAAAATAAAACCTATAAGTAGCTATTACAGTGAAATTGAAAAGTCAATAATTTAGTTCGTTAGTTGAATCATCAATTTTGTATTATGCTGGTCGAATCATTTGGTGAATACTCTATTAAAAATTAATTTTTATTTAATGGTTAAATCCATTATGATTGAATAAATACTCCATTAAAAAAATAATAATAATTAATTAATAATTTTTCATCTCAAAAACAAAAAATTAAATTCCAAGTAAAAAGTTTACACTAGTATTAAACATGTAAAAATTTTCATTTAAAATTTTCACTTTAGGGCTCAAACTATCTTGAGTTGGCCTATGACTGAATGAATGATTGCTTGGTGAAATATATTAAAAGAGACATATTCAACACTATGGGCAATGAAATTATTAGGTTAATTACACAGACCTCCCCTAAACTACCACTGAGTATCACTTGACCCCCTAGTTATACCGTTTATGCCAATTATATCCTTTTGTCAAGCTACTGTTAACAAAAATGGATGGATTCTATTCATGTGTGTGTCACATGAGCAACTAAGCTTAATTTATTTCCAAAATACCCTTATCCCACAAAGAGGAATCCAACTCAATAAATAAATGCCCGTGTATATACACATACACACTTAATATATCACATATGTGTATTAGTTGTAGGGCTGGCCTAGTGGCCTCACAGGGGTTACTTGTTCAAGTCCCACAAAACCACCACTTTCTTATTGAAACAGAAATCCTCACACACACTAACGAGGGGAACGCCATTCTGGGGGTTAGTTTGCTGGCTCATGTAAAAATTGAAAAAACTGGTTGTATTAGTTAGTTAATGTTAATCTATGTTTTTAATGTTCAGTTTTTCACTAATGTTTAGGTTGGTCAGTAGTTGTATCTTTGTGGTGTTACTCTATGCTTCATTATTATTATTTTCATGATCAGTTGGCCAGTTGATGCTTTAGTAAAAAAAAAATCATTTTTTTAAAGAGAATTGGTTTACTTTTTGTTTAAATTTGCAGTGAGGATTTCTGTTCAAATTGGTTTACTTCCTCTCCTTTTTTTTTTTTCTTTTTCTTTGGACCTTTATCTTCTTTTGTTGCATATTTCTTTCACTACCTTACTATTAATAATCCTTATCTATAATTTCTTTTTGCATCATTGTGTAGTCCATTTTTTTTTCTCTTTAGTTGGATCTTTATCTTGGCCTGTTTTTCCTTTATTTTTTTTTCTTCTCTCTTCTTTTCTTTTCTTTTCCTTTTTTTTTCCTTGAACACTCACCAGTTTGATCAGCCATATATTCTTCTTTCTAATTCCATTTCAGGAAAATGTGACAAATTATTTACTTGTGGGATTTCTACAGGTGATTTTGTTATCTTTGAAAAGATGTTCTCTTTCTTTTTTCTTCTACAGTTGAGAGTCAATTTTTGTTTGTTGTTGCTTGAGGAGAGTTGAGATTATTAAGTTCTTCGTCTTTTGAGATATTGAATGCGGGTCGCAGAGGATGATCAAAGCCACTCCCTCGGCTTTTTAGTTCTTCGACTGTTCTCTCTCTCTCTCTCTCTCCCTCTCTCTCTCTCTCTCTCTCTCTCAAAAGTTTTGTTGGCGTTCTTTGTATTTGATGGGAGCTTTCTAATAATGGACGGTTAAAGATGTCATTTTTCCCACTCTGTTAACAGTGTTAGTCCAGGAAATAAGTATAATACATGAGGGGGTGCAAGTGTAGTATTTTTAGATCTAGGGGGTTAAATGATACTCGGTGATAGTTCAGGGAAGATCCATGTAATTTACCCAAAGTTATTTTGCAAATGTTTCAGAATATGAAATAACGAAGGGGATTATTATAGTTTGTCACATTAATTTGAACGTTGTTGTGTAAAAAAAAAATATTTGTTATCGATATATAGAGTTTTGAATGTTATCGTATTATTTGTATTTTTTAAAATTTATCATCTTATTTATAAATAATTATTTTAGAGTATTTTTTGCCTTCTTTGAAAATTTTTTTTGGGTCCGCCACTGGTCTAGCGGGTGTATTACCTACAAACTGTGGTTGACCCGTAACAGCGGCTGTGAATAATATTTTTCTATTATCCAAACTAGTGGTTATCCCGTGCTATGCACAAAATTTTTTAAGGAAAGCTGCATTATTAATTGTCATTTAAACCTTATTTTTAGTTTACTTGATTAAAACAAATATCTAGAATTCATGAAATTCTGGATAATATATCTAGAATATCAATGCATATTAAATAAATAATAAGAAAGATAGCGATGATTTCAGCTTCTAGTGATAAGGACAGTGATGACAGATTGGAGATCATAATAGGTTTGCATTTACATCAAATTCATTCAAAGAAACATAATCATATTACTTATAATTGATTGGAACAAAAAAATTAAAATTAAAAAAAAGAAGTACTATCAGATCCCACAGAAATAACTCATCCAATTCAAATTGAAACCCATAAACATAAATTCAGAGAGCTATTGAAACAAAAGAAACTGAAGAAGAAAAACACCTAACATATTTGGTAAAAAAAATATAAAAGCTCTTCAAATTTAGAGTTAAAAAAATTATTTCTTTTAAAAGTTGGAGAAGCTCCCAAACTCATATCTCTTATTTATGGGAAGGATTTTCAACAATGTAATAAGGTTAATTTAAATAGATTTGGATTCTCTCCATTCCATGAATTGGAATGGAGATCTCCATTGCATTGATTGAGTTGTTGATACGTCGGCTAACATAAAAATAAAGAGTTCAGATGAGTTGACTTAATATTTATTTAAAAATAAATAATTTTATAGTTATATATAAGAAAATAAGTTTAAATACAAAATAAAGTAATTTTAGTAAGACATGTGATAAGATTACATATAGGCCATTGACTATGGAATGACAATCTTCATTCTAATTCTTGGAATGGAGAGAATCCAAATCCAAATATGTGCTTCTATGTATATATCTGCATTTAATATTTAAAATAAAAAAGATAATATTTAAGTTTATAAGTCTTTTCTTTGAACATTTAGTTTGAGCAGCCGCCGGAGTGAGGGGATAATTACTTGAATATAAAAACTATTTAAATTTTTAAATTTGAATTAGTGAAAAAACAAATATTATGGATAAAGATTATGAAGCTGCAGTCAAGTTTTAAATTAGTATAGTAGGAGAGTTTAAATTTATGATAAAGATCTAATGAAATTAAGACACCTCTTAATAATATAATATTTAAAAGACACAATGGTATATTGCGACCAATTAACTTGTAACACATAAAGCATAAAGGATAAAGTTTATTAGGTTTAAATTTTTATCCTATATCACTGTCCATAATTTGTTGGAATTAAATATACATTCAATAGCACATGGACATATATAATTTTATAATTAATAAATTCAAAATTATGAGGAAAAAAGCATTAAAAATTTCAAGTTTAAATACTGAACAATGTTTTGCTATTTATAATAGTATATATAAGAAAAGAACTTAGGAGTTAGGACAAAAGAAATCCTTATTATTCAAAAAAAAAAAAAGAAAAATAAACTGGGTGGAGAAGTTTGACCAGTTTAATTTTCTAAAAAGGTTTGTGACTTTGAATACCATAAAAAAAAAAAAAATTGTAAATGAGCAACTTGATTCTTACAACGCGTTTTCTACAATGAAACATAATCATTGTATTGCTTACCTATTTCCATCGAGTTGAAATAACACAAGAAAAAAATTAGGTAAAAAACATATTTCTCCTTGAGAATTCGAGTTGAAAATGAGTGCAGCTTATTTAAAATATTCACACAATTTTGCAATATAGTTTGATGGGAAATGAATCATTAATAAATTTAATCTCATCGTCAATTCAGTTTAAGGAAAGTGAAAGTTGTTTTATTTAATCATTGTTCTATTTAATCAACTGAATTTTCCTCCTGGGAAAAATTTTGTAAGTTTGAATACTATCTAAAATTGTAAATTAAATATGAATTTCCTAATTTGGTCAAGTGAAAGAGACCAAATAAAACTTTGAACTTCGCATAAGATGGGACTAATTGGGTGGTCTAAAATAAAAAAAAAATAAATAAATATGAAGTACGAACTCAAAATTAATTATTGTTTTACTTACCTACTTCCATCGAGTTCAAATAACACAAGAAAAAACCAGGTAAAAAAACATATTTCTCCTAGAGAAATTTGAGTTGAAATTGAGTGCGGCGGATATAAAATATTCACACAATTTTGCAATAGAGTTTGATGTGAGATGAACTCATTAATAAATTTAATCTCGTTGTCGATTCACAGTTTAAGGAAAGTGAAAGTTTGTTTTATTTAATCAACTAAAATTTTTTCCTGAGAAAATTTTTGTAAGTTTGAATACTATCTAAAATTGTAAATTAAAAATGAATTTCCTAGTTTGTTCAAGTGAAAGAGACCCAATAAAAATTTGAACGAGGCCTAAGTTGGGACTAATAGGGTGGTCTAAAATAAAAAAATTAAATAAATATGAAATACAAACTCAAATTTTGTACCTATACTATTTATACACGTGTATACAGACATATCAAAATATTACTACAAAAATATTACTGTCCCATCATTCTGATAAAATTTACTGTATAACGTTTGTGGAAGAATAATATTTTGCTCAAGGTAATAATAAAAATTCTAAATTTGGCTAGGAATGTGCAATCATGGTAAGGGAAGCCCATTGAGACTTTTTTGGGTTTCATCTCCCAAAAGTCTCAATCTTCCAGAATGAATAGCCATGCGGTAATCATAGTATTGGAAACCCATTAAGACTTTTTTGGGTGCCTCATCTCCCAAAACTGTCAATCCTGGAGTGATGGATTTAAAATTCAGCTACTTTTCTCCCAATCAGATCCTTGAATTTTGGAACTGCTATAGATAATTTTTTCCAAGCATTCATTTGCTACAAAAACAATCTAAAAAAGGGTGTGTAAATTCGATTCCAGACGCTGGCTGCTAAGGATAGTCTGCGATTAGGCCAAATGCCTAACTCAATATGTCACCTTTTATTTAAATAGTTTATACTTTTTTTACTAATTTTTTATTTTCTATAACAAGATAAAATAAAAATCCATAAAAATAATAGAAAATTAAACTTTAGTTGAAAATGTATAATGAAGACATTAAAAAAAAAAAAGACGAGTTGGATGGGATTAATAAACATTTTTCTTAATAAAATGCAAATATCTTATAGATGGTATTTTCTTCTTCTTTTTTTTTTTTTCAAAAATAAAAAAGAGATTGGGTTTGAATCTCGACAACTATTGATATAGAAATAGTCTGGTCCTTAGTCAAACTTATACATCTTAAAAACACGCATGCAACTGAAAAAGCTTGGTCATGTTCCTCAAAATAAGAAAGGTAAAGAGGGAAAAATAAAAGAAGAGAGACACAACACAAATAAATTCTTAGATTTGTGTTTGTTAGTTTGACATATATTGTTGTACTCATCTATTTATACTATTATTAATAGCAAAATGTTGTTGGTTCATACAATTTTACAGTTTCAAATACCGTAAGTTATCTATAAATATATTTTTGGGTAAGGATATATATAGAGATAAGACTTTTGAAATTTTTTTTTTAGATTATTTAAATTATGTATTACGATAATTGATGGATAATATACTATTTTAACTTTTTTACTTTCAAGGGTAAAGGGATATGTGCAAATATAAAAAATTTTCTCATAATTTTAAAATTTTAAAATATAGAAAAATACATGTTTTTATGTTATTAGCTGTCTTATTAATATGATATCAATAATAAAAATATAGTTAAACTATAAGATTAGGTTATTTGATTTTCAAAGGTAACCGTTACACAACCTAATCAATTAATAGGATTAGGTTAGTTAGAAGATCCTTGAAATATTTGATGTTATAATATGTTTGAAATACCCTAAATTATCTACAGTAATATTTTCGAGAAAGGATTGTGTGTAGATAAATATAGAGATGAGACTTATGAAAAGGATTTCAAAGATTATTTGAATTGTGTATTATCTAAAAATAACGGGCATGGTTAATATATTATTTTAACTTTTTTACTTTCAAGGTTAAATGATTATGTGCAAATATATTTGAAAATAAATATTAACTTATAGATAATGTATTATCTTAACTGTTTGAATTTAAATGACACGTGCATATCATACACCTACACTCTTTGAAAGGAATATCTCCCACAACAAGCTTGGTTGTGCCATTATCAAGTTTAGTGGCAAATTTTTCTTCTCCAATAAGGTACTTTCTTTGTACTTAATTGTGTTGTATTTGTGATTGCATATTAATAATTTTCTTACAATGTTCAATCATTAGATATTCACAGTTCAAAGGTATACATAAATTGTTATATATAGTATAGATATCGAATAACCTTTTTTTTGTTTTGCATGAATGGTGTTCATGTGTAAAGGTTGAAAAGGATGACTCTGGACATATGTTGGTGGACAGAATAACTGGTGAAAAACAATTGAATCTGAATATGTTTTGATCAATATTTGAGAGCAACACTAGCATTTATGACATTGACGAAGAATGAAGAGATGGAGTTTATGTTCCATAGGAATCTAAACCCCAACATGCTATTGAAGAACCAGAGTTGAACAATGAGTCGATCAAGTTGACCAAGATCTTTCACTACTACACCACACGACCCACATATGAGAAAATTTACGAAAGAGAAATTTTAGCGCCTTTTTTTTTTTCATTCGCTTAACATTAAATTCTACAATATTTTCCGTTTTAATTCTTGAATAACTTTTTTTTGCTCCTTCAACTGTATTTTCTGATTAATTACAAAATGATAACATGTTTTTTTTTTTTTTTTGGTGTATCTTAAATGTATCAAGTAAATGACTCTTTGAGTTAACTATGATATTCATTAAGTAGAAAGAAAAAGTTTAGATCTCTGGTTCAGTAAGTGTGATGGTTAGGGTCCGTTTGGTAATACTGTTAGTTTTTGTTTTTTACTGTATACTTTTGCTGTGTGTTTTTTATAGTTTGGTGATGGGCATTTGTAGGTTACTGTTGTGCTAATAATACCATACCAATACTTTGGAAACAGAGAACGCACCCATTTTAGTGTTTTTCATTTTTTTTTCCAAATTTTATAATCAACTAAAAATAAAAAACAGAAAACAAACACTGTTTTTTATTTTTTTTTGAATAAAAACAAAAACCTAAAACAAAAAATGTTTACTAAATGTACCCTTAGTGGTTTTTTAATTTTTTTACTCATTTTTTTTAATAATTTAATTTTTAAAACTAATAATATTCTAACAATGATATTTTACATGCATCTTTTTAGATTTTATACCGTCAATAAGAAGTCATAATACTGTTTAAGAAAAAAAGTTATGGTCTTATGCCAAAAATTGATAAATAAGTTACATCACCACCAACTTATAATTTGCTCTTTATTTTGCTTTGAATTGTCAAAACCTAAATGGTCCTTGCATGTGTCAACTCCAATGACTGAATTTTCTATAATTTGGACTTCAAAAAACTGAAATTTTTGTCAAAGCAAAAGCATAAGTTAATTGGTTAGACCATAATTATCCTAATCGAGTTGGACCATTGGTTCAACTCGTTAAATTAAGAACCAAACTTTAAACATTCAGTTCAATTAATTTATCAAAAATATATTTAAATCGGGTTAAATCAAAAGAACCAATCAGTATTTTTAAAAACCAATGAATTGGTCAGTATTTGTGAACTAGATGGTTTTCAAGAAAATCAAAAAAATGACAAAAACTGTACATGATTTAAAACTATTTATTTTTTGGAATACGTCTTTTGTGGTTTTTTTTGGATGAAAAATAGAATAAAAAAGTATACCTTTTAAACTAAGCCAAAAAAAGGAAAAAAAAAATAAAGAAAGAGGAGAATAGCAAAAAAAATTAATGGATTAGGCAAATAATGCACACTTCTCTTTTCTTTTTTTCTTTTTTTTTTTTGACTTTGCGTTGTTTTCTTATTTTAAATATATTTTTCTATATGCTTTCTAAATTATAGTAAATATATCGATATATGTATCATAAAAAAATAATCAAAATGTAGAAAATATAAACTAAAACAAAAAATAGAGAAAATAAAAAAGAAGAAAGAGGAGTGTATAGGAAGAAAAAAGATCAAACAAATTATGCATACTATTATCTTAATAATGCACATCATTGTCAAGTTTTACATCATTTTTAAGAAAAGTTAAAGCACCACTTACCATTAGATTAAAAAATATTAAATTAAAGAGAAGATGAAATGCTCTTGAAAGTTTTTATAACTATTTATTTTTATCCTTTTTCTTATAAATATTTTTTTTATACTTCTTTTAAGTTTTAAGTTATTGTATGAATGTAAGTCTTATTTAACTATTTAATTATTATATTTATTTATTATATAATCGGTTAAACCGATTAAACCACAATTGAATCAGTACTATAATTGATTCAATCACTGGTTCGATTTTAATAATCTGTGTTAGACCACTTAGCTCAGGGAGGTCCGGGTCACTCTGAATTTATATTTCCCAACGCGGACAATGCCACGGCCACCCGCAACTCGGCGGCATTAATTTGGTAGTATTTGACCCGCCGGACAAAGTAACAACGTAAGCGCATCGTCACTCCACAAAAGAGCTGGAGCCCACTCGCCTCCGCAAAGAGTCCACACGCCTACTAATCATTCATTTCGATCTCCATTACAACATTGACCGTTGCGCACGGTAGCCACTCCTCTAAGCTCGTTTTCACACCCCCCCTCTCTCTCTCTCGTCGTCGTCGTCGTCGTCGTCGTCGTCGTTCTTCTTCAGAACTTCCAGAGGGATGGACTCTGTTTCGGGATACCTTTCATCACTCGGCGCAAGTCAAGGCGTAATCGTAATTTCCTAACCTTTACCTCCTCTTTACTTTCCTTGTTTTCTTGTTGTATTTGATGTCTATCCGTAATACTCTCTCTCCTCCTAAATCCTTGCTATTCTAGAGAGAGAAAGTGAGAAGTTTTAGGGTTTTTTTTGTCTTCTTTCCCGAATTTGAGAACCACAAAGCGTGGAGGTTATCGGCCTAGGGTTGTCATTCTTGAACTTTGGAGAGAGAATTAACCAATTTTGGATTGGGGCAAAGAAAGTTCTATCTTTTTGAAATTATTTGCTGCCCGCTGATTATACACGAGCTGGAACTTCGAATTCGCGGTGGTATTGGAGTTGATTTGATCTGGGGTTTGGGGGTTTGACGAAGTCAAGAGAAGGGTATGCTTTCTGCTTCGTTAATTTCGATTGTAGGGTTTTGCTTTTAGTGATTTCCGTGAGCTTGATTTGTTCGACACTTTGATTGTTGGTGTTTGAGCATCGATTTGGAAGTTCTGGGTATTGTTTTGAATCTCTGGAATGGTCTAAAATTGTGTGGTTTGAGGAAAATAATTCAGTTTGTGATTCTTGAGCTGGTTAAAGTTGAAGTTTGTTGAAATGGATAATAGGAATAAGCACAATGACCTCTTGGGTGTGAACAAGATGGGGAAAAACATAAGGAAGAGCCCTGTGCACCAACCCAATTTTGCTAGTACCACTAGGCCACAACCTCAGCCTCAGGTCTACAATATTAACAAGAATGATTTTCGGAACATTGTTCAGCAGCTAACAGGCTCGCCGTCGCAAGAACCACTGCCTAGACCTCCCCATAACACGCCTAAACCACCAAGCATGCGGTTGCAGAAGATCCGGCCTCCTCCATTAACACCCATGAACCGACCCCAAATTCCCATTCACCATCCAGCTCCAGCCCAGGCTCCACCTATGCCCGGGGCACCAGTTCCTTACGGCAATGCCTTTGGTAGACCACCTGCTCAGTTTGGTCAACCATCACCCACAATGTTGCCCTTAACTGCAAATACAGCTGAGTCTCCCATCTCAGCATATATGCGTTACCTTCAGAACTCATTTATAGATGCAGGACCAAGACCAACCCAAGCTCATGCTCAACCTCAGTTTCAGCCACAACGTCCTCCTCAGCCGCAGACTCAGGTTACAGGTCCAATTCAAGATCAGCCACCATCTTCTGTTTTACATCCAAACCCACCTGGGCCTCCTCTGCCCTCTCCGCATATGAGTGGTCCTCCTCTTTTACCGTCTCCAACTTCTCAGTTTCTTTTGCCATCACCTAGTGGTTTCTTAAATTTGTTGTCTCCGCAGTCACCTTATCCCTTGCTTTCACCTGGGTATCAGTTTCCACCTCCGCTGACACCTAATTTTGCATTTTCTCCCATGGCTCAGCCCGGGATTTTAGGTCCCGGGCCTCAACCTCCACTTTCTCCTGGCATTGCATTTCCCTTATCTCCTTCAGGCTTTTACCCCATTTCAAGTCCAAGATGGAGGGATCCATAGACCTAGACAGCTTTATACTATTTGTAGTTCCCATGCTTATAGGTGAGGACATTCTTTGTGGTGACTAACCTCCTTTGCATGGAAACTTCACTTGTGAAAATCTGATGTATACTGGCATTGTAAGAAGTCCTCTGGAAGAATGTAGTATTTTTTTTGTTTATTTTTCTTTCCTCGTTTTTATTCAATACCAATAGCAAGGCTTTGTTTTGAGATGTTGATTATGTAACAGCTGCAATCTGTTATTTCCTTGTGAATGTTTAACTTTAGGTGGTTTAGTGAAGATTGGAGAACTTGTCCAAACACTTCAACAATGCTGTAACATTTAGAACAATAGACTGAAGCTTGTTCCTCTGCTGGAAGATTTTTTTTGTTTTCCTCTAATGTTGTGAATCAAATTTTAGTTAGTTTGAATTCAAAGTGTTCTTTGGTTTGACAAGCCCTTGGAAGGAATCTTAATGTTATGATCTTATGCTTACTGTATCATGTTATGCATTACTAGGATTCTACTATTAAGTTGTTGACCATGTGTATTATAATGCAATATGCATTACTGGTGTGATATTTATTAGTTTAGTAGAGAAAACTAAACTAATTGGTTTAAGGAAATCAAATACCAAAATTTTGTTCGAAAATGGAAAAACCAGTAGAAGATTGAAAGTTGCTTTTACCTGCAGATATGTATATGTATATTTTCTGTTAGAAAGTTTGGAAATGTTAAAAGAGACACACAATGTAGCTGCTCTATTGAATTTCTCATTGCTCTTATTTAGTTTGTGTCTGCCTTACACAAGATTACTTCAACACTCTTCAGCAAAACACTCCAGGGTATAAATCCTTAGTAGTCTGAACCTTTGGCGAGGATCTGAGGATGATTAACCTCATATGGCGGGCCTTCATTGTGGACTTTCGAAGATGGATTGGTCCTTGAGAGTTTCTGAGTTACAACAATATGTTTTAATGATATATAAAATGGCCATGTTTGAACACAATCCCCCATGTCTGCTAGCAATGAGTGGAAGTGTTTAATGATCTGGATATGTTCGGACAATATGATACCTAAAAGGTAAAATTAATGGTCTGGCATTACGATGAATGTAAAGGGTCATGCTTGACAATGATTTATTGGCTACCAATTCAAATTCTCGAAATAAATTGTGTTCTCTTCTCATATCTCTTTCCTTCTCTTTTTGATTGCCATTAAGATCTCTTCTGATATTCCCCCTTTCGCTTTCCAGTTATCATTAAGGTTCTTGCATGCCTTGGGCTTGAATAAGGATAATTATTTAGGAAGTTCCGTTGTGATTTTGAATTTGCCCATTCTTGAGTCTACCAGTCATCCTCAAAAAATAATCTGCTGTAATTGTTTCGTTATTTTTTTTGGGGTCATATTTGACACAGTGACGGTTTCTTATCTACCTTCTCTTGTCTCTGTATCATTGTCTGGTAATTCTCTGGGGAGAGTTTTCAGGTCTTACATCATAGGGAGTGTCTTGATTGTTACATTAGTTCTTTAATTTGTTCCTTATAGTGTATAATTGCGAATTGATTCTTCTATTGTATATTTGCAAGTTGATTTCAAGTCTGACTCAGTTGAAATCATGAATCACAGAAAGTCGTCTGCTGTAAGCCTTCTATTCTTAATGAGGAATGATTTACTAAATTTAGTTTTGAAGGGTTATTTTCCTTGTTTGTCTTGGAAAAAGAATAAAAAATGGAAAAGCATATAAGTTGTTCATTTTGGTTGATGGATTTATTTTGTTAAATAGTTATAGTTTCATCAGCCTCTGGAAAGAATTTTTCTGTATTGTGCCTCAAATTTCAAGAATGTCCACAGGGATATGGAAGATAAAACCAGAATGCGATTTCTCTCAACTTTAAATGGCTAGGTTTGTCCCTCCTTCCTAGACCCTCTTTTTTTCAATTCTCATTTAGTTTCCTCCTGGGAAACGTCAAGTTGTTACTTTTTAGCTTCTGAAATTTTACTTGAGATTAGTTTTAACTGTTAAACCTTTAGGACTTGAGATGTGCTCTGATCATTTACCTGATGATTCAGACAAGGTATGGTTGCTTGATGTTGATTGCTGTATGCCGAAACTTAGTGTAATTTCTTCTTTTTTCCCTTTGTGTTTTTAGTCGTTGGCTAGAAATGAAAGGTTATACATATCCGTTTAGAGGAGCAATATAAACAATGTTTGAACAGGGTGACACAGGTAAGGAATGGTCTTATATTTTGCCCATCGCTGGCATAATATAATCTTGGTAACTTTTCATTTGGCTTAGAAAGTTTTGTTTCTGTGGGCATCCCATGGTGGTTAATTTCCTTGCCGTCTTTCCACACAAGTTTCTTGGGTCAGTCTAGTTCCTCGTACTGTTACTTTTCCTTACTTTGGCTGTTATCATTGTCGTACGCTGTGTAAGTACCCTGTTTTCGTTGGTCAATAAGCCTATAAATTTGATCAGAGCTTTAGTTTATGTAATGCCTTTGCTTTTCTGGGAAAGTATGCGTCTCTGTAGAAGTATGAATGACATATATAGGGAGCTCTTCCCAGGTAAGAGTATGGTTCATTGCTCAATCATAGCAAAATGGCCCAGATTGGTCGGTTCCGTGGAGAGTTGTTGCAAGTCTTTGCGTCTCTCGCAGAGTATTTCTTGTTCCTGTTTCTGCAAAAACAGTTTCTCTTGCGTTCCTTGCCTGTGTGAAAGCTTTGAGCTCGGTTTAGACACTGCTATGGCAATTCAGGGCCTGGGGAAAATCTAGTCTTACATGTCATCTCCAGAGGGTTTTTTTATTCTTATTTTTATGTATTGTGGGGCTGCTGTTTGGGCTTACATGAAGCTTTCATGCCTTTTTACAGTTTCGAAGATGAGTACTGGTCCATTATAGGAGATCAGAGTGTTTTGGAAATAGATAATCTTATGTTATTTTCTAGGCTTAAAGAAAGAAAAAAAGTGTTCTCTCTCCATATGTATTCATATTTCTATCCTCTCTCTCTCTCTCTCTCTCTCTCTCTCTCTCTCTCTCTCTCTCCACTTTCTGAAATATTTAATCTGCATTGAATGTTGTTTTGTTGGTTTTCTAAGCGTTCGTGAGGGTATGCATGTGGTCCTTGGCTTCAGTCTTGTTTGAATTGGTCTTAGATACCAAACAATAGGACTTCCTCTACTCCCACCCAAAACAACAAAACAAAACACAGCAAGAAAACAAAAAAACTAAAAAAGAATGTAACTTACATTGAAATGGGGACTATTCAATGCCTTAATGTGCAGTATTGAACTCCCAGGCTATCCTATGCCACTAGTTCATCAAATCATGCCTTAGAAATTATTCACCGCTAACCAATTGGACTAGCCCTGGGAGGAGGTTAGGAAGAGTTTTTTCAAGATTTTTGACTTGATAATTATCTAGTTTTAAAGGTGACCATGGGTTCGCGAGCCTAATAGGCTTATTCAAGTCCATCTGTAAATTATAGGGCTTGGATTTTTTTTAGGCTTTATTAACTTAATGTGCAGGCTTGAAAATTGTCTTTAAAGCTCAGCTCGGCTGGCCCTACCCAAATATATATAAAATATATATGTAATTAATTTTATGTTATTTAATATTATTTATAGAGAAGAAAGTTATATAGTAAACAAATTTTATGTTAAATGAACAGGTTTGGACGGGTTGAGGAATATAATTTTTTTAATGGAGCTGATTAGAATTTAGTTTTGGCCCTAATAGGAATTTTATTTTGTGTAGGCCTGGCCTTATCCGCTCAATGTTCACCCCTACCTGATTTGTGTGCAATAAGAGGATTACACAAATCTTGAAATTAGTTAAAATACGTATAAGTTGACCCAAACCCTCAATTAGCAAACAAAAAAAAAGGAATTATTCACTGCTCACCTACTAAGCATATGACCTATTGCATTGTAAAAAGAACAGTAAGGGCAGCGTGGTGTCAAAAACAATAGTTCCTAGAGATAATATATATACCTACCTGTGAATCGAACACTAATAGTCCGTCAAAGTCATGCCTCGTAAAAAAAGAGATGCAACAAAAGACTTCCCAAGCTCTGGATACCCACATTAATATGCTTCTAATTTATACTATTATAAATAGTAAAACGTTGTCAAATCTTTAAGGGCCAAACTCTTAATTCATTATTCTTAGATTTTTAAAATTTTAAAATAATGATAATGACACATATTATTATATGTCGCAATTTAATTGGTCATAATAACATTGAATTTTTTAAAAATGTTAAACTATTCATTTATAAAGAATACTAAAACACATCTTAACAGCCAATCACCTAAGATTTTAATTTTAAATTTCAAATTTTTGTTTTATCTTTATTCAATTGTAAATTTTTAAACTTGCTTTATTCGATTATAAAATTTTAAACTTAACTTTATTCGTTTGTAATATCTCTATATATTTTAAATTTTCGTTTCATCTTTATCCCGTTGTAAACTTTTAAACTTATTTTATCCATTTTAAAATTTTTAAACTTACTTTATCCATTTGTAATATCTTTATATATTTTGAAATTTTGTTTCATCTTTATTCGGTTGTAAACTTTTAAACTTATTTTATCCATTTGTAATATCTATATATACAGAAATATACCACAGTCATAACAGCCACCCACAACTACATATGGGCTACTCTCTCTCTCTCTCTCTCTCACACAGAGCAGCCACCTTATCTTCTTTCCATTTCTTCTTCTTTTTCCTACAACCAACTATAACTACAATTGGTAGTCACTACACTGACCACAGCCATTAATCCTGAACTTCTATAGCAACAATATCTCACCTTTCTATTTTTTTGTACTACCATTTCTTAGTTCAAATTTTATGTTTGGTTACAATGTTGATAGGTTCAAATTAGTATTTAAAAAGAAGCAAACCCACTATCATATGTCTGAAAGAGTTCATGTGAAGCAACTATTGGATTTGGATTTGTAGCCGGTGAAGTAGTGTTGGGGTTGGGGTAGAGAGAAAAAAAAGTTGACGCATTGGATGTTCTTTCTATTTTTTTTTGGATGTATCAATTTCTGATTTTTTTTTTTGAAGATTTGTATGAGTGCTTTACATCTCTTATTGAAAGAGTTAGGTATGAAAGTCTTACATTGTCATTAACAATTTAACCTATTTTTCCTTTTAGATTTCTATAATTCCAATGTTTTTAATGTTGTTTTCTATTTTTAAGTCTAGATAGCTTTATGTTTTCCAACACTTTTACTGGGCACATCCTTTTACCAATGTTTAACTTGCAGCTGTAGATCATTTAAAGGATTTGTGAAGAAAGATCAATAGTTTTCTTAGGTCGTTAATCCCAGATTCTGTTAATGATGCATTGTATTAAGCTAATCATCATGTACTTCATAATGATTTTCCAGCAGGAGTCAAAATAGTTGCATTTTAGATTTTGTAACTTAGAGAATTGGTTAAATTTATTTAGACGAATAAAAAAAATGCTTGATTAAATTTTCAAGTAATTAATTGGATAATGGTTTTGAATGGAAGTTTTAAATTTTTTTTATTGTTTTCTTCTTTTAGTAGGGAAATGATTCAATAAAAGTTTCTTACTTCTTTGTGTAGAATATGAGTGAGGAAAACATCAAATTTTCTTTAAAAACACCTTTTATGTGATCGGTTGATTTGCTTTCTATCATTGGTGAAGCTAATTAAAAATTTAGTAATGATAAGTGGGAATAACATTTTGAAGAAAATGAAATAAATTAGTATCCTAATATTTACTTTTAGTTTTATGAAACAAAGTACTGTTCTTAATTAAAAGTTATGCTAATTACACTGGTAGTCCTCATACTTTGGACCAGTCTTGATTTGGTTCTTATAGTTTTAATTTCAACAAAAACACCCTTTAATTTTAGAAATAATGTCTAAGAAGTTCAATTAAAAATGGGCGTTGGTCAAGTGAACGGAAAGTGGTCGCGTGCCATGCATATGAGGGGCAAAATTGTAAAATTATACAAGCATGTGAGGGATAAAATTGTAAAATTATACAATTACGTTATTTTGTCTTCTCCTTGCTCTCTCTCCCACCCCAACACTGACACCCACCCTCAACCTCACCCCCGACCACCCTACACCTACCCGCAGGCCCACCGGAGTCTTCCCTCCCCCAACGCCACCACCAAACGAGCCCCACGTCGACCACCCAACACCCACCCACAGTCCCACCAGAGTCTTCCCTCCCCCAACACCACCACCAACCCAGCCCCACCTCGACCACCCTGCAGACTACACCCAACTACAGGCCCGTTGCAACCTCTCTCTCTCTCTCTCTCTCTCTATATATGTGTGTGTGTGTGTGTACATACATGTGTTATATATTCTTGTGTTTGCATAAAATTTATTGATAATTGTATCATGTTCTTCTGTGAACAGCAACTTTAGTTCTAATTTTATCGAGATTCTCCAGGCATTTATACGTATGCATCACAAATGTTTGTGAATTTAACTGAAAAAAAACCACACCCAGATTGTGGAGCAATAAACTTGTGAAATCTTGTAAAATTTGTGGCCGTGGAATTGTGGAGCAATAAACTAGTGAAATCTTGCAAAATTAATTTGTTCTCTCTTATTCTTCTTGTCTTTGAATGTTATGGTTGGGAGAGAAAACCACGGTGGCCATTGCTCAGCTGGGTTGAGTGGTTCGGTTGGGTCGTTTGATGGACGGAGAGGAGAAGAAAGGTGGGTGGTGATCATGGAGTGCGGGTTTCCATTGTTAGCCAGAGGTGGGATTGGTTTAGAGAGGAAGGTGCAGAGGAAATGGGTTTACAAAGGAGGTGAGTTTGAGAGAGAGAGAAAAAGAGAGTGTGGAGCCTTGGAGGTGATGGTGGTGTTGGATTATTTGGTGTAAAATATCAACTTTGAGCCATTGTTAAGGTGGGACCCATATATCCTTTTTAGTGAGTCTAAGATGTTTTGTGTTATCTTCCATAAGGAGATGAAGAACAGGCATTTACTCACTCAAATTTATGGAAATTTGAATGAGATAATGGTTTTCAAAGTAGGTACCATGCATATGGTTTTGGGTGGAACTAAATGCTTATTTTACATTGATTTTCTATGAAAAAAGTGATGGGTATATAAATCCTAAGTTTAAAGATAGGTTTGGGTCCCAAGGGGCATTCTACTTTTATGAAAGAAGGAGAACCTATGGAACTCATGAGTTGACATAATAAACCACGCATGCCCATACCGCCGCTGCCGTCCGGTTCGGTTTGGTTTGGGTGCGATTAAATTTATATTAAAATGACTTGGGCCGGTTTAATATTTTTGAACGCAGGTTGAATCGGACCGGTTCAAATTTAAATTCCAACAGTTGCGTCCCTTCGTAAGAGTGCGTTTGGCTGGCACCGTTTCGAAGGGGTGCGATTCTTTCTATATATATAGAAAGAATCCCCCTCCGAACAAAACAGAGTTTTACACAGTTTTATTCCGTCTCTCTCTCTCTTTTTTAGCCTCCGACGACGTGCTCAGATTTCGGCGACATTCAGTGGTGAATTTCTGGCGAAGTGTTGCCCAGATTCCGAAGATTGTTCCAGAAAAAATCTGACTGTTCAATCAATCATTTCTCGTATTCGTTTCTCCCTTAGAAATTCTGTATGAATTACTATCCAGGTTTCATCCGGTTAATTTCTTATTTTACCGATCGTGATTTCATATATTTTGTGTGATAAATTTCAGTAGAAATTCTATCACTTTCTTTTGTGTTTCTGTAGTTAATTTCAGTGTTGAAATTCTATAGAATGACTGCAGTTTTCTTTGTAGAAAATACAGTATATTCATTATCATATCATGTTGATTTTATCAGAAACGCCGTAGGTTTCTGTATGGAATTAAATGTCATAATTCTGTGTAGAATTAGACATAAATTCCTCACTATTTTATGTCATACACGATGCATACATTTCATACATTAAGAGAGTAAAATCAAAAGGTTGATTCGTTAAATCTTGAATATTGTAGTGCTACTTATTCAAGATTGTGATCATTTTATTATGGAGATAGACATCCGTTCATCCCATGAGCACTTGTGTGGGGGACGAATCTGTCTTAAGCCAAGAGTGTGTAACACTTGACTTGATTTTGCCTGCATCGCATATTTTATTATTTCATTATATAAGACTTGTTGAATCTATTATATTACGTTATTTCACACACATTATTTAATGTTCTTGATTTCACTTTAATTATCATGACTACTTGACAACAATATCATTATGTTTCATTTCATTTTATTGTTGAAGAGATTATATGAAAAACATTATACAACAAATATATTTTTCCTACAGTTGGGTGGCCATGGTGGTCGGCTATGATGAAGAAGAAGAAGAGTTTGAAGTCTTTGCATTGTGTGTTGGAGGAAAGAGAGGGTAAAGCTGGGTGGTGGCTGTTCGGAGAGCCATGGTGTGGGGAGTTTTTGGCTATGCTGCCTCTATATATCATGGCCATGGGTGAGAAGAAAAAGTATGGGGGTTTGGCAATGGTTGCTACCAATGGGCCATGGGTCGAAAGAGAGATTGAGAGTTCACCCATAGGAGATGATAGCCTTAGTGGTCAACCGGCCATTGTTCTGCCAAGGGTAAGGATAGAAGAGAGAGTGAAACTGTATATTTTACCATTTTAACCCTCACATGCCTGGCATGTGATTTTTTTCCGCATACTGGGCAAACGTCCGTTTCTTATTGGAGTTATTAGACATCCATTGTAAAATTAAAAGGTGTTTTTGTTGAAATTAGAACATCCATTGTAAAATTAAAAGGTGTTTTTGTTGAAATTAGAACTACAACGACTAAATCGAGACTAGGCTCGAAGTATGAGGGCTATTAGTGTAATTAACCCTTATAAGTTTGATAGTTAAATATAACTTATATTTTAATATATATTTCAAATAACTCAAGTCACAAAAAAATGAAAAAAATGATAATGTATCATATACCTAATGTTTTGACTCTTTTGAGTCATCTATGTTACACAATAATTAAATTAAAAATCTAAAGGCAAACATATACTAAGAAAAATTATGTTCTCAAATTTTTTTATCTTTGTTTGTTTTCTAAATTTTCGTGTATAGCACAGATTTACTACTAGTAATAATAAAAATGTTTATATTTATATTAATATTAAAATGGCTTACATAGTTTGCTGCTACTATTGATTCTCAGGAGAATCATAGTTTATGCAAAAATTGAAGAAAAATAAATAACTAGATTATTACCACACAGTAAAAGCAAGAACTTACTGAATTTTGTACAAATACACTTCATTTTTTTTTTATTGTCACCAAAATCTTTGGCATGCATGTAGGGTAATTTGAGTCTCGGTCATATGTCGAAGTATCAAAAGAGGCAATCGTAGTATATGTAACTCACAACCAACTTTTATCCTGAGTTGTACCTTGAGAGTTGAGAATTACCTTGGGCTCAGGTGAAAATGGCAGAGAAATAAAGACAGGAAAATGCTACATTTTTATTTTGTGACGAATATTATTGTTAAAGTAATTTTAAATTTATTAACATTTGATAATAAAAATTATTTCTTGATTTATTAGATGATTTTAATAATAATGTAAAAAAGTAGATGAATACAAGGACATAATCTATTTGACGAAAGTATGAACAATTGGGTGTTTCTTTTGTCTTTTTGTAGAAGAGTCCAATAATTCATTCATCCCAATATGTTCAAACACAAAATTGAGAACTTTGCCAGAAGTGTTTGAACAAATTCAAGATGCATTGATCAGCTAATAGGTCCTCTTGAATGGCTTTGAAATGCGATTAGTAAAATTTTGCAATAATAATGACTACCTAGAAGTATATCAACGTAAGAATTAGGTTTTAGGAACGGATATTGTGGATCCAGCCATTATAAACTTGAAAATAACCCCATCCCATCTACATCATCAAACATTAAAGCACACAAAATAGGAAAAAAAAATACATACATACATATATATATATATATATGGAGAGAGAGAGCGCGCCTTAATGAAGAAGTAGAAATAGAGGGATTTGAATTCTCTCTATTTTATGATTTGAAATGAAGATCTCTATTCCATTGATTGAGATGTTGACATGTCAAGTAACATAAAAATAAAAAGTTCAGATGAGTTGACTTAAAATTTATTTAAAAATAAATAATTTTATAATTATATATAAAAAAATAAATTTTAATATAAAATAATATAATTTTAATAAAATATGTGATAAAATTATATTTAGACTATTAATTATAGAATAAATATCTCTATTTCAAATCATGAAACGGGGAGAATTTAAATTCGAAATTACGAAGGCACGGTAGAGGATTCGACACGCACGGCTTAGCCATTATTTTGGGGCCCCACACCCTTCATCGGAGCTCCTTCGGTTATGGCCACTACTTTCCCTTCAAAAGAAAGTCCTATCAGATAAGCAAAGAAAATGCCTCAAAATGAGGCAAAGATTCTTTGACAACCCACCTACCATTTCCCTCTAAAGATAGTCTTTGTATCTCTCTCTCTCTCTCTCTCTCTATATATATATATATATATGTATATATATCTAACTCTCCCTCTCAATTGTCTTTCTTTCTTTAATTTGCAAGTTGGCAACTTGCAACCACTCAAAAACGGCCTTTCGCCCGCCATAAAGAGGCAGTCACTTTCTTGGACTTGTTTGTCATGTCATCTGGTTGGTACAATCTTCACGTGGTCTAGAGAATCAAAATATAAGTTTCCTCCAATGTGTGATCACCATTTAAAGTCCAATTTTGCATCAATCAGCCAATGTCCCTGCCCGTATATATCATATATATATATATATATATGTATATGTATATATATGCATATATGTATCAATCGATCATATCCATCCAATCAATTGCTGAATGAATTAGTGGGATATTCGTAAGGGGGGTTGTGACAAATCCCATGCTGAGAATATACTGTTTTCACTAGCCATACACCTTTTCATGAAAAAGCAGTTTTCCAAAGACACTGCCCCCACCACCCAATGCCATTTTATCCAATCCAACCTTAGATGAAGATGTCACTTGCTCCTACAATCCTTAAAATTCTTTAATTGATTTTCAGTTTGACAAGTGTTTCTCGTGAACACATAATTCTACATTTACACATTAAACCACCAAATATACACCAACACTAAGCAGGGACGGAACCAAAAACTTCACTAAGGGGTTCAAGATAAAAAAATTTTAAATTTTGATAGTTTAAGGTAAAATTTTTTAAATTTTGGAGGGTGAGGGCTAATACATTATTTTTTTTTATCATAAATACTTAAAACTTATGAGATTTAAATAAAATTTTATCAAAGTAGGGGGTCATGGTCCCCCATAATCCATACACAGTTTTGTCTCTTAATACTAATGAAAAAAGAAATATAAATACTTATATGTACATATATATATATATATATATACACACCACATAAAAATAACTTTTAAGATCTTATTAATGTCCACTTCTAATCTCAAGATAGTTTATATCTTCACAATACTTCGCCCCTAACCTAGATAATAGCAACACTTTTAGCTGTGGGGTAGCTTTGAGTGCGAAGAATCAATTGATGACTTCCTTGGGGTATAGGAAAAGCTTTTTACCAGTCTTGAGAGTTTCCTTAAATTATTCCAGACAGGCGAGAAATCTTATGATCTCATGATGCATCCATTTCTATAGCCATTCCTTTAATACTTCTAATTCTCGGGAGTTTCTTTGTAAGATACTTGGTCAAAGATTGACATTTATGCGAGAATGACTTCCTTCTACAAACTAAGCTCGAAAAGTCTGTGAAGTCTGTGATACGTAAGAAGCGCAGTCTTGAGAAATACTTCACTTAGCCTTTCTCTAGCAGTTCTTCCCCTCCTTCCTCAAAAGAGTCGTATAATATTTCCTTGTCTTGGTGCCATTTCTAATTCCCACTCGTATATAATTTTTTGAGCTTGAGACTTGATCTAGTGATTAGAATTGTTTTATCTTGATAGCTTGCTTTGGGATTCCAAAACCTCCTCTCCCTCGTCCCCCAAATATACATGATGTATTTCTAATTCCAACAAAAAAAAAGCATAGTTAAAATTTATGATATATATATTTTCTGCTATAGTTTAGACCTTCGACCGACTATGCTTTCGAGCTTATCTACACGAACCATATAAATTTTATATATTGCATGAATTTGACTTTCGACCGAATATGCTTTCAAACTTGTCTACAAAAATCATATAAATTTTATACATTGCATGAATCATACTTTCGACCGACTATGCTTTTAAGCTTGTTTATAAGAACCATATAAATTTTATTCATTACATGAATGATATCTGACCATGTAATATTTGTGATATATTTCTCTCACACAGTTAAAAGTTTGTGATATCGCACCTTCATTATCAACACCATAACATAGCACATTGTAACAATCACATTTGTTCAAGTTATGAATATAAAGGGTCTTCACCATTCACTTCGGTTCGAATCCAAATCCATTCCATTGAAAGTTTCTAAGTAGCCAGCCACACATCCTTCATCCACATGCATATATGCACCTGTTCCCTCCCTCACAAATATAATATACAGTACCCTAAGATACAAGCATACTATATATATATATATATATATATATCTGCATATATAGCAAAATATGTATTTGGCTTCATGCATCATGTTAATTAACTTATCCCTGTAAATATATATTACACTGCGAAGGTTAGCTATGGTACAAGCCACTACTGTCCACTGCAATACTCAATATGCTCCCTTTTCTTCCTTTGCATGCAAATATATTATCATTCTATATTGCCTTCGTTTAGAAGCTGTGTATCTTTCTAAACGAGATTCACCATATAATTCTATGATATTGCATGAAGACGCCTAATGCAATGTTTGGTTTTGGTTTCACTCTTTTTGTTTTTGATTTTTGTGTTTTTTAAAAATAAAAAGTTCGAAAATACATTTGTTTCCATATCCTTCATCCTCTTTTCTATGAATTTGATTTTTGAGAATTAAGAAAATTATCTACCATCAATAGTTAAAAATGAGGTTTTTTCAGAAAGTAATTCCCAAAAAATTTCCCAGATGGTTTGCCAAAAGAATTTTTGTATAGCTTTCTGAATTTTGAGGTTTTAGAGAGCTGAAAATATTTTCCAGAGAGTACTAAACATTATCTAACACAATAGTTAAGGCCTGACATGGTAGGCTTGGGTTAGGGTTAGGGTTAGGGTTAGATTTAGATCTGGATTCTAATCTTTATATAAAGTCCACATTCTGACCTGGAGATGTGATATAACTAAATAAAAAATCATTTTAGCAGCTTAATAAATCAAAGGTAACATTATTATATTAGCTCATGATCTAATCAGAATTATCTAGACCCTCCATTAAATATATAATGCTGGTCCCCCCACCCCCAAGCACCAAAAATTATTCCTGATTGGTACTGATCCTTTGTTTGGAGTGGATCCAACATGAGAAGAAGGGGAGAGTTAGAATCGTAAAACAAACTACGTTATTTGAGTTTGATTTGTATAAATAAATTAAATTTAAATATATTTACTCAAGAAAATTATATATATACAAAATAAATAAATAAAATCAAGCTATATATATATACAAAAATAACTAAATAAAATTAAACTACTCAAATTCAGCACCATAAAAATTCGTTTGAGGTATTGATTTAGAAAATTTTCAAACAAACAAATTTTAAAACTTTTTAATATTATCAAATTAAACTTAAATAATTTACTAGTCTCGTTTATGAGTAGATTTGAGTTGTCGAAAGACATGCATACACTATTATTAGTGTCATAACACAGGGTTGATTGATGTTTTTAAAAAGAAAGTAAAGAGAGAAAAATGCTTCTTTTAGGCTTTGCTGAAAATGGAATCAAAGTGGTGAGAACTTACCCAAATGGACTCTATGTGAGAATCCCTAAAAATTCCACAGCTCCAACTGACATTTCACCCTGACCCAAAGCTTCATAGAAACAAGTGCAATCTCTCTCTTTCTCTCACACACACACAGTTATATCTTTTTTTGTATTTTGGGGCAAGGACAAGTACACTGCCCCAGAAGTTAAGGGCAGAGAACAAGTACAATACCCAGAAGTTATAACCCTAAAGTAGGGTCCAAACAGCTATTCTGGCAGAGCCTCTAGCCTGAAACCTTTTCCCTGCTTTATTTTTGGCAATCCTCCTGTTTTTCGTTTTAGCAAAAAATTTTCTCCTTTTCTTTTCATTTTCCTACAGAATGTAATGCTGGAAGAAAAAAATTAATTCTGATAGAAAATTTTAAATTTTAAATAAAATGTCAAATTGTTTTGTGAGAGAAATAATATTATCAGAAGTAACAAAATATCTACATTTATTTTAGTAATCTAATAAGTGCGTTATTACAATTCTATAGGCAAGAAAGTAATTTAGAGTGATAATTCTGTTGTTGGTTGAGACTAGTCTCAAAGCAATTTAATTGCTATCAAAACAATATACAAACGTTTAATATTTAAAAGTTATACTTCATTTTAAAAAAAACCCACTATTACTATAATAGTAAAATATAATTTTACTATTTGATATGCGGTTGAATAACTTTCATGTAAAGTAGATTCCTTCTTTTGTTTTTTTTTCAAAGGATGTTGGGACGTATCTTTGCCTTGATTAGTGGTGAATTAATTCTTAATTTAACCAAGTGCTCTTGGCACCTACTCCTTTAACCTATTATTATTAGATCAAAATAATAGCTCGGATTAGTTTTTTTTTTTTTTTTTACCTATTTAAGACTTTTTATCAGGTTTTTGATTAAAATTAATAAAAAATCATAAGATGGGAAAAAAATTTCATCCAAATGAGCTTTAAATGAAAATAAATATAAGGACAACATTACCCACAATTTAGTCTAACATTATTCACAAGATGAAAATACACCAACGACGTCATGTCCATCATTTCTGTACACTGCATAGACCAAAATGCCCTTTTACTTTCTTCACAGTTCCAAGCATATACACTATGAAGGCCGCAAATCTTGTGGCATTCTGGTCATTCCATCTTAGCAAAGGATGCTTTGGTGATTTTGAAAAACAAAACAGAAACAAAACCCCCCAAAAGAAAAGAAAAAAAAAAGAGAAAACTTTAAAAAAAAGAAAAGGAAAAAAAAAAAAAAGAGAGATAGTAACTTGGAGTATTGATTATTTACATCACCTGTGATTTGCCATCACCATCACGTGCCAACCCTTCGGTGAACGACGCCAGCTTCTGGAGGTTCAATTTCACAACCGTATCGGCGAAGAGACGCGTGTCCTCCGCGTTGTTCCCCTCGGGCACATCGACGACGTACGATTCAAGAACAACGGTCCAGATCCTCCCGTCACGCTCGAACTCATGCACAGTTGTCATCGACCGGTAATTCCTCAGACGATGCTCACCCCCGATAATACTGAACCCAGTGACGTGCTGGTCATCGTCCAGTACATCGAGCCTCTCCGTACTGGTTTCAGCCGGTAACCCTGAGATGACGTTGACTTCCCGGGTGCAACCCACCGTCATGTTAAACCCTTCCTGCACGGTACAACTCTTGATGAAATGCTTGTATGTTTGAGGGTTGTCGAACCTTCGGACGACGGACCAAACGACGTCGAGCGGCGCGTGGATGCGCTGGGCGAGTAGGGACGAGCATTGGCCAGTGTTGACTCGGTAGGTGTGCAACTCGGTGATCAACCGCTTCAACTCGTCGAATTCGTCCTGGGTCACGCCCGGTGGGAGAGTCTGGCGGTGGGTGGTGGTGGTTTCCTCGGCTTGATGCTGCTCTTCGGCCATTGAGGAGGTCTGCCGTTTCTACCTTGTTGCATATGTAGAGAGAGAAAGAGAGAGGTTTTTAGAGAGAGAGAGGAGGAGGAGGAGGAGGAGGAGGAGGAGGGAGAGAGAGAGAGAGAGAGAGGAGATAAGGAAATTTATTTGTTTATAAGGGTGGGGGATTACGGCAAATGAGGAGGGTTAAAATTGGAAAATAAGAAGTTAGTATTTTGTTTTTATTGGAATTTAATAATGAAACAAAATAGTGATGGTAATTTGAGAATATTATATGGGGAATTTTCTAGGGTGGTGTGGGTTCTGAACTTCTGACCCTGCCTTAGCTGTGGTTGCTTGACACGTAAGTGTGGCTGAACTGCAAGCCAAGCCAAAGCTCATGTAAATAAAATAAGTTTTAATTCGGAACAGGTTGGCCCTACTTATTCTGAATTTCTTTTACATTAATTACATTAAAATACTCTTTAGTTATTTAGTTTATTTTATTACTAAAAACTTTGTCAAAAGGTGAGCTTGAGGTTGAAGGTCATAAAAAAGTTTGTCGTTTTCTTTATGTTATAGGATAAGCAACAACCCAAAATAAAATGTTTAGTTTGAATAGACAAAACTACTATTATGAGGTTGTTTTTTTTCAAGATAAAGAAATTAAAGTATTTCCTTCAAAAATAACTAAAGAAAATTTTCATGTTGTCGATCTTTAAAGGATTTAAAAAGAAACTCCAGATATTTGATATTTTTCTCTTCAAAAAATATCTCAATTCCAATGACAGTTTGATTAGAAAGCAACATTTTTATTATTGATCATGTTAGTTATCTGCAAGGCAGGTAAAGGCACAAACTTTTGTTTGGTAATACCATATAATTAGAAACTTTATATAGAATTTATGCAAATAAAATGACTAAATAAGACCATTCACTTTAGAACAAAATATGTACACATCATGATACTTTTAATTATAAAAAAAACATTATTACCACATTAGTGTTAGAATTATATGTATAATTTACTTTAAAGAATATTATTTTCATTTTCTACTTCTGAGATCAAGAACGTCCTTTCATTGTAAACCAAGAATAATAAATAAACGTATACACCTTACTTGGTAGGAGCAAGAGGTGATAGAGAAAAACAAGTTCAACCATCTCTGTCGGTGCATTTACAAATGGATATGTGCAAATACAGAGATGAAATTTTTGATAGATTTTATTTTAAAGTGAATGTCTCTTATTAAACCAGATTATTCTTATGATAAATTATGTATGAACTTTTTTATGGTGTCACATTATCCCTGTTATAATAATAAAAAATATTATAGCCACCGATTTTGTTTATCGGATTATCATCACGGATAAACACAAGTGATTGAATCCCACATTTATTGGATAATTGAACCCCATTACTTTATTTCTATTCGTGATGATAATCCGATAAAAAAAATCAGTGGCTTTAGCATTGTTATATAATAATAGTTAATTTTACAGTTACTAATCTATCTAACATTGCTTATTAGCTTGATTAAGCTTGTTGCCATTGTCACACCATCGAATAATACCTTTCGTCTATTATGGAGTGTATAGAAAAGTGCTTGATGCCCCTGTTGTTGTTTTTTTTGAATCAACAGAAAATAATTTTATGGTTAGAAACACATCAAACTAGAGTCATATTTTTTTAAAAAAAGTCTAGCAATCACAACCTTACAACAAACTCGATAATTACAGATAAATCACCATATAAATTCACCACTAGGGAGAGTCAAAATGTCAAAATCAAAACTTCAACATCCGTGGTGCCATAATAGCTAACCGAATGCCATTGAACCACATGAATATTGACAAGATACCAAGGGTTAAGGCATCTCATCTCTGATCATTTCATTTTTATTTGTGAAGTAAATACCAATATTGAAGTTGACTCATCTACTGTATTGGACTTCTCTTTTTTCTTGGGTTGGAAGATCTTCTTGGAGTCGTAATTAGAAGGTTATATTATGGTGTCCCAGAATACTGTGATCACTTTGTCAAAAGACTCCTAATAGAAAATGGTAAGTTAAGACTCTAAACTGGGCCCTTACCCAACAACTCAGAGATTTCCAATGCAAAAATTTCTTTCAATGTTGTTTTCAATTGGTTCAATGATTTTCTTTGTGAAAAGGGTATCCTATTTGCTAACGTACGATTGTGGCAACAATTGTCAATGTCAATCCAATTCTTGGGGAGAGGAAGAAGAAGACAATCCGAACATTGTTTGAAGAAAACCAAATTTGATTTCACACTCATCCAATCGAATTTCCTGAAATTCCACTAAATATATAGTGTCTCTTGACTATTAAGTATTGTGTTTGCTCTTTTTGTTTTTACTTTAATTTTGGTATCATTACTAATATAAAAATTGCTAAATTTATAGTCTTAATAGCTGTATCCACGTCTTCCTTCTCACATGTATAATAGATGAGTTGCATAATATAACAAAGGACCGTTGATATATCTTGTCAAACTGTAAGAATCATTTTTTTTTTTTTTTTCTTTTTGGACAAAGAGCAAACGCACAATCCGCACACCACCAGAGATGACATAACACAAACTTCAACCAATATTGCCTCAAAAAGCGAATTCATTAGAGTGTTTTTAGAACCAGGTCGGACCAAGCGGTCAACCTGTTGAATTCGAATATGCGACGTGGAAAAAGGCCAACATTATGAATAACGAAAACATACTCTTATAAGGGCAAATTACAGTAATGGTACATATAGTTTGACTTTTGTTTTAATTTGATTTATATTATTTTATTTGTAACAAATATGATTCTCGATTTACAAAAAACTACACAATTGATCTAATTTTAAACGGCCATCACACAAACAAACGAAATGAACCTAAGTGTAATATGCATGCCATTTTATTATGATAAAAAGGTAAAATAACTATTTTTGTTTTGTATTAGATATCAAACTACAGTAATAGTTCCTGTAATTTTATCTTAGTTTTATTTTGGTCCCTATTATTTCAATTGTAATAAATTTGCCTTTCAATTTAAGAAAATCTGCTCAATTGATCTAATTCGTCTCAGAAACAAATAGAACGAATACACGTGCAATCCTTATGATGTTTTTTCAGGACAAAATGATAAAACTATTCACTTCCAGCCCTAATCTAGTCTACTACACTGCAATGGCACGTTTTGTAAATGTAACCATTAATAACCACTTTGAGACACCAACAATATTTGAATTATGTTTTAGATATAGTTTAATTACTCTGCTCACATTAATCCATTTCACGATATCTATTATATATCTATCAGTAACCAATTGCCTCACAATGGTCAACAAAATCTCTAATTTTCTTGTCCTAATTTTTGTGATATTACAATGATATGCAAGTGGGGTAGACTGGATTAAAGCAAAAAGTGTGTAGGTTTATCATTTTGCCCTGAAAATACATCATATGGATTTTACGTCTAGTGTTTTCGTCTTTTTCTGAGATGAACTGGACCGATTGTGCAACTCTTCTTAAATTGAAGGACAAATTTGGTGCAATTGAAACAATAGGAATCAAAATGAAATCAAGTAAAATTACATGAACCATTACTATAATTTGATATTTAATACAAAATAGAGATGATTATTTTACCTTTTTACCCTGATAAAATAGCACACGTAGTGCACGAAGGTTCATTCCGTCTGTTTGTAGAACGACCATCCAAAATTGAACCGATTGTACAACTTTTTGTAAATCGAAAGTTATATTTATTACAATTGAAACAACATAGATCAAAATGAAACAAATATGAAATTACGGAGGTCATTACTTTAATTTGCCCTTCTTATAACTTGTAAGAATAGTTGACCTATAAAACTAGTTAAATTGGTTGAACCATTAATTGAAGCAATGAACCGTGGATTACCTCCACTAGTTTGATGTCCAATTCTGTTCGGAGTCGGACATCTATTTTGATGGGAAAAAAATTATTCTTTCCTCTTAATCCGAGTTAAGTCTTGAATCCATTTACAAATACATGTATATCGAGACATGAGAGAGAGAGAGAGAGTGGAACTTGCGTGGTTCCCTTCGTCAGAGAAAGTCCACATCATTTCCACGGCTGTTCCAGCTACGCAACCATTCCCTCTGGCATATCCATAAAGGCCATGACTTGCAGCAATTATTTATAACTTTTCCTCCTAAATTCCAATTTTTGATGGGATTTGACAAACCTCATTACGTGTGAAATGGTGAATTTTATCCACCCATGCAGTATGCATACATGCTCCAAAAAAAACACACTTCACAATTAATTTGTAAACGTATATATATATATATACATTCGCACATACACATGTGGACATGAATCCTCCAACAAAGCCACCATGTCCCATGACTTCTTGTTCCCTCCTATATTTAAAGAATTTCTACTTTCTGGGGTTTTCAATTCTGGTCCATACCACACCATACCCTACCCTTGACTATGAAAAAAGTGGTAAAACAATTGATGTAAATTGTTTGGGCCATGTTCCATGCATCTTAAATTAGCCGACTTGTTTTCAAGCCATATGATCAGCTAGAAGTTCCATTTTTGTTTTTCAATTAATTGTCTTCTTCACCATTCAATAGATGAGATAGCCATGGAAGATTAGAATAGGGCTCATTTTATTTTCTTTACTTATCTCAATTCTTATCTTCTTCACCGCGATTTGACAGAAGATCGATTCTTTTTTTTCTCTATGACGTTTGTTTTGCAAGATAGAATAGAGCAAAAGATTGGATTCCTCCGGAAATATTTAACTTAAAGAGGAAAAAAAAGAGGATTAAAACCCAGTCCGAGTAGTATTTTAACAATCGATTGGAATGAAAGAGAAATGAAATTCTAATACCCAACAATAAGTTGTCTATTTGAAAACGGAAAAATGAAGTTAGAGAAATTAAACAAGAATTCAAAAAAGGATTTAAGGGACCGAGGACTAGGCTAGCAACCCAATATCCTCAAGTGTGGCCAACTGGGAGCAAGAACACCCTTCTTTCCAGTTTTGGATTTGTTGTCATTTTTGTTTCCATTTTGCTGCTTCATAGTATTTGTTTGCTGTAGCCTCTGTTGCTGTCTCTGAGGTTTGCTCTGTTTATAAAACAATTAATGGATCATACCAAAATATATAGTTCTTGAAAGAACTTTCTAATAAAGAAAAATAAAATATTAATCAGTGTGTTCCATTTATAAGGCAGGACTTGGGGAATATTCTGTAATCTCTTTAATTATCTTTACACACAAATTATTTTTAAAAAATTTATTTATTTCCCTGAAACAAAGAAGCACAGTGAGAAATAGTTACAAAATATTTGCGAAGTAAATTATGTATTTCCATAATTTGTCAAGATTACCTATGTGAAAGTGTAGAATAATCAGTTTACGAGAAAAGTTAATGACTCAGTGGGAGATCAAAATTCTAAATGAAGGGTATTCTTAACATAATTTTTATCATCAACTATATATATACGAATATATAAATTACCTGGAACTCAAACCTATTAGTTTGGACATGATGTTGTTTTTGTTTGTGTCCAAGAGTTGGATTGTTGAAAGTTGGCAATGAACAAGAAATTTCCCTTGTTGATCCATTGCCAGAAGTTAGCCCCCAAGATTTCTGTACTTTTGAATTTGATATGTTGCTAGATTCAATCTCCAAGCACAACTGTAAATAGATATAATCAACATGAAGTAAGATATCAAAACATTTATGCTTTGTTTGGAATCTAGATTTTCAATTAAAAAGTAACAAAAGAGGAAAACGTGAGGGAAAAGAGAATAAAAATACTCTCTCATTTTGTTCTTTTTTTCTTCACAAATTTTTTTTCCAACGAAAATCTGGATTCCAAACGAATTGTAAAGAAACTTACTAGAACGATACGATATGAATACTCCAATGGATACTTAGCAGATATGAATACTCCAATGGATACTTAGCAGAAACATTAAGAAAACTAATATACGAACCACACAGAAAATGAAGAAATATATAATTCTTTTCAAGTTTCTTTGGAGTAGGTAATGTTCAACTTTGAATTTTCGGAAAGCTTTATCACTAATTAATAGTAGCTTTTGTTAGAGTAATGTAGAACTTTTCGGACTTTATAACAGTAGTTTCTGTTAGACTGAATTTTTTTAATTAATTTGATTTAGAAAAAATTAATCACAGACCTGAAAAAGTCGATCTTCGAGAGATGCCACCCGATCCAATAGTGACCCTTTGGAGTAGGCCTCCCTCATTGCCATTTCCAATGGCTTGCATTGTCTATCCACTCTGCCCACCAAGTTTTGGCTGCTCCCCATTGATAAATTCTGTTTTCCTTCCATATGTCTCATCTATATGTATAGATTAAGTAGTACATAACAGAAGATAAAAGAAAGAATAAAAAAAAAAAAAAAGAGTTGGGAGAGAAGCTCACTATAGAATCCAAGCGATCCAACCTTGAAAGAAGAGGAATGGAGTAGTCCTCACCCATTTGCTGTCACAAGCTGAATGAAGGGCTGTTAAAATCTTGTATACATAATATATAGATTCATTCGTAGAGAGAGAGAGAGAGAGAGAGAGAGAGAGAGAGAGAGAGAGAGAGAGAGAGAGAGAGAGAGAGAGAGATTTAACTGATATGCCCTCAAATAGGGGCATGGTTTGTTGCAAAACGTGGTGCAAGTATTTAGATAAGCTGGTTGAGCGAGTCATCGATCCTTTTATAATGGCTATTATATATATACGTATGTACATATATACTTCAATCGGTATTAACAATGATTTGGTAAAAGAGTGGCATTATCCTTCAATCAAAGTGCTTCGACAGAGTAAACGGAAAAAGAAAATATTTGTGGATTTTGTATTTCATTCTCAAGATTTCAATATTGGTTTCTTGTCTCGAACACCAAGCTGAAAACTTAGTCTCAACCTCTATCAACAGTCTAAAGCAAATTCTGTGTAAAAACAAGCAGAAAAATAAGTTGGATCATGCAAAACAGATTTTTGATGGACGATTTTTTTCCAATTTCGTTCGTCGTTTGAAATGATTCATCTGATGTGTGAAGGTGAAATTGAAACTTAACTAGTATGGTTGTAATATCATGTAATTGGCTAAATTTCGTGACAAGTCTTATTCTTTATAATTTGAAATGTTGGAGTGTCTATCACAAGTATTTAGGACGTTCTTAATGTCTATTCATTCGAATTCGTACTAAGAGAATCTTGGATGATAAATAAAGTAATTAATTTTGGACTTTGATGGACGTCAATGGACCTCGATACCTATCGATGTAAGAAATAGTGAAATGTGTAAATCTATTAAAGACTTCATCAGATCTCGCTGGATTTTGATACCGGTCGATGGAGAAATAGTGAAGGGTGTAAATCTGCTCAAGATTTCGTTGGACCTCAATACCTGTCGATGGAAGAAACAGTGAGCACCCTATTTGGCAGGTTGAATCTTGCTAGACTTCACTGAACGTCACGGCCTCGAGGTAAAGACTTCGCTAGACGTTACTGGAAGCGAGATGTGCAAGAATCTGACCTAGGGATGCACGTTGCAAGTTCTTTTTGGCCATTATGGAAGCTCAAAACCCTAATTTGCCTCTTCTATAAATATGAAGTTATGAGAAGGTCAAAATACAAGGCTAAAAAGGCCAAAACACCATTGAAAGAATCGATTGCACAATTGCTTTAGATTCAAAGGGTTTCTATGTACGTGAGCCGGCATTAAGAATACACAGGAGAGAACATTTTCAAATATTTAGAAAGCTCATGATTGATTCTTAGCAACAAATCTTCTTCAACTCCATTGAAGAAAACTAAAGTCTTAAAGGAGTTCGATACGCAAAATCCGAACTGGCAACAGTGTATTGAGGAGTCAAACAAGTTCTAGTCAACCTAGTAATCGAGGATTCGATCCGGGATTAGGTTGTAAGTAATCTTGTAACCGTTGACATTAATTTTAGTGTATGATCTTTGTCCGACAAAGGGGACATGTGATTTTTTTTCGGTTTGGCTTTTTACGGCAAAAGTCTTATGTGTCAATTGCGTGATTAGTTTATTTCTTTACTTATCATTGGCATACATTGTGATTACACTTAACCATAGTTATGCCTATCATAATATTGCATCAATACTCATTCTTTAGCAAAGATATAGATAAGGTTAGGTTTTTCAATTTGTATCAAAGCAAAACACTTAAAAATATTTTTATTTTTGAAAGAGTAAGATCCTAATAGCCTAAATCTATGAATTTGTCTAAGGAATGTAGTTCTACTGTTAGACCTTCACTACTTGATGGAACTAATTACCCCTACTAGAAAGCAAAGATGAGAGCTTTTCTTAAGTCAATCGATGAACGTGTTTGGCTTGCTGTTATTAATGGTTGAACTCCACCCACAATTATAACTGGTACAACAACGATTTTAAAATCTACCACATTGTGGACAAAACTAATTTTAATATTTGTGGGCGGTACAATAAAGTAATGAATGCCATCTATAACGGTGTCACAGTAGAGGAGTTTCGACGAATCTCAAATTGTGAAATCGCTAAAGAGGCATGAAATATTTTACAGATTACTCATGAGGGTACAATAACTATAAAAATGGCCAAACTTCAGTGATTAACTGCTGCCTTTGAAACCTTGAGAATGAAAGACAATGAAAATTTTGATCAATTTTCTTTTGAACTTAGTAATATTGTCAACTTAAGTTTTAACCTTTAGGAACAAATCTATTCATCTAAAATTATTCGAAAAATTTTGAGATCCTTACCGAAGAGATTTCAAGCCAAGGTTACGGCAATAGAAGAAAGTATGGATGTTAACTCTATGAAAGTAGAAGATTTAGTAGGTTCCTTACAAACTTTTAAAGCAAATTTTCGACAACCTAAAAGGAAAAAAAGCATTACTTTGAATTCTATTAAAGAAAGTGTGAATGAAACTAGTGATAGCTACTTTGAAATGAGTTCTAAAGTTATGACCATTTTTGTCAAAAAATTTAAGAAATTTTTCAAAAAGAAACAAGAAGGCCAATCTTCTTCTGTTGATAAAGTAAAGGAAAATATTTTGGCAAGACTAAGTTTGTAAGGAAATCATTTGATAAGTCTGGTCAAAAATAATGCTTTGAGTGTCATGGCTATGGATATATTGCACATGATTGTCATAACAAGAAGAAGAATAAAGGAAATAAAGTTTTGACTGTCACATGTAGTGATTTTGAGAAAGAAAAAGAGTCTGACAAGGAGGATGATTCTGAAAACTTCACAGCTTTTGAAGCCTTTGCATCTAAGGTAATTGAATCTTCATTTAAGCCCTAAGAAGTTAAAAATTCTGATGAGTCAGATGGTATTGCGAGGTCTCTCAAGGAAGATGAAAGAAAATCTAAAGATTGAGTGAGCTCCAATAAGCCTGTGATCAACTTTACCAACAATACTACAAATTGACAAAAGTCATTGTCAAATTGGGAACAAAATTGAAAAAAGTATTAGATAAAGTTAAAGTTATGAAAAAGGAGAACATTGATCCTCAAGTTGAAGTTAGTCAATTGAAGACTCATAAATTAACTATCACTGATAAAATTATGTTTCATGAGAAAGATGCACATAATAGAGAAGAGTTTAAAAAGACACTTGAAGAAAAAGTGAAAAAGCTTGAAATTGAATTTGCTAATACTCGTGAGTCTTTTAAGAAATTTAATGTAGGTTCAAAAAAGATTGATAAAACTTGGAATCCACAAAAGATCTCTTCTAACATGACTGAGATTGGATACGCAGAGAAGGATTCTACAACTTCCTAACCGACAAGTAAGCTTAATTTTGTGAAGGCTCAAGGTAAATCTTCCATTCCAAGTGAGGCTAAACATGCTAAGATTGTTCCTTTATGCCACCATTGTGGAACTAAATGACACATTAGGCCTCATTGTCCTAATTTGAAAGCTAAGGTTGTGACTTTCAAAAAGAACATCACCACATATACACGTGTTGTGCCTAATGTTGAAACCAAGCCTACCAGGTTTGTTCCTAATTGTCATCATTGTGGGGTTAAGGATCATATCCGGCCTCATTATCCTAGTTTGGAATTTAATCATGTGCCTTATAAGTTCATCGCATCTCATGTGAAGCTTAAACATCCAAAGGTTGTACAATCTTCAAGGTTTAACCCTATTTGTTATAATTGTGGTGTGTTTGGTTATATTATACCATATTGTCGCAAACTGAATAGGGTTTCAAGTTCTCATACTCATCATCAATCTAGAAATCATTATGAGAGGTTGGAAAATCAAATTAGAGTCCTTACTAAGCATGTGAATAGATTTATTTCCAAGCCAAGGCAAGTTTTCACAAATCATGGTTAAAGGAGGAATCACAATGCCAAGGCAAGACCTAGAACTACACCCAAACCTCATGAATTTATTGATAAATCTAAGATGAATGTTATTTGGGTGAGAAAATCTAATTTGGATTCTTTGAGATCTCTTAAGAAATTTGAAGGGGCTAGCCTTGTTGAGTAAAAGCAGTCTGTGACATAGACTAGGATGTTCATCTTGTTTATCTTTATCCTAATGCTATGATCCCTTTTGTTGTTTTTTTTTATTTATAATTTTTTTAAAATATATATTTGAGAAAAGCCAAATATATATATATATATATTTTTTTTTTTTGTGTCTTGATTTAGTTGTGCTAGTTATTAACTTAAAACATTCCTCATGTGTTGATTGATATAATGACATGTTTAAAGCTGAATCTTGTGTGCTCTTTTAATTGCATTCTGATGAGTTAATTGTTTGGTGATCATTATCATACTCGTGATTCATGTTTAAAATGTGCATTTCTTATGAGATCTCTTAGAATATGAAATCATCTTTTTATTATCCATGTTAGTTTAGGTGGCAACCCAAAGGGGGGTGAATTAGGTTAAAACAATAATTTAACATATAATTTTAGATTTAAAAATTCTAACTAAATATTCAAACAAATATTAATTAACCAATAATATGTTGTAAATAAATACAAGCAACTCAAACTATAAAGTAAAATAGATAGAGAGAAGAGAATACGATATCAAGATACAACCATTAGCCTTTTAACCCAGGCGATAGTCCTCCTTTACAATTAGTTTTTTTTCCATAGATGCTAGTCACACCCCTCCAACTAGTTTTAATGCAAGTGGTAGTCACACCCAACCAAGTGATCCCTCACTCCAACTAGTTTTTATATAGATGCTAGTCACACCCAACCCTTAGCTATTTTTCCTAACTAGTCTCTCCCTTACAAGAAGAAAGAAAAAGAGTACAACTACTCTTGCTTACAAATAAATTCTCTCAAAGAATAGATATGCTAATAAAACTCCCAAAACATTACAAGATCAAAGACAATGAAGCTCTCAATAAACTTTGTAGGATGAATATCACTTTGAACACAATACTTGTTGTTCTCCTTTGCTCCTCAAGTGTATCTCTATTTATAAATAAAGATAGGAGGATGATTTATAACTTCAAATGAGTTTATAGCCGTTAGAGAGTATTGAAGACATTTCTTCTTGTTGAGCTACTTGCTGCCAGACAGGTTTTTAAATTTCTATTCAAATGCCTTTAGTTCCACCTTGATTTCCGCATTGATAACGTTCGAATTTGAAAATGACTATAAGAGAAAAGTTGTAGATATAGAAGTCAACTTTTCAGAACCTCAAGAATCAGGTCGATCCAATGGTCAGATCAACAATTATAATCAAAATACTCAAATTGTCTCCCAGTTGACATATTTGAATTTCTACAGAGTTGCTTTTACTTCTAACTCGATGTTCTCCTGGATAACGTTCAAATTTGAAACTGTCTATAAGAGAACAGTTGTAGACATGAAAGTTAGGTTTTCATAACCTTAAAAATATGGTCGATCTAATGGTCAGATCAAAAGTTATGATTAAAATACTTAAATTGTCTCCCAGTTGGCATATTTAAATTTCTGCCGAGTTATTTCAACTTGTATCAGTTTTTTCATAAAGCAAACGTTCGATTTTGAAAATCTCTATAAAATATGAAATGTAGATATGGATGTTATCTTTTCACATCCTCAAGAATCAAAACATTTGAAGATTAGAGTCAAAAGATATGAGTGAAATACTCAAACTGTTTCCCAATTAATATCTTTGAATTTCTGTTGCACTAAATCTTCTTTCACCTCGTTTCACCTAGATAACATTTGTATTTGAAAATTCATATAACATATCAAATGTATATATGGATGTTATATTTTTATAACTTCAAGAATCAGATTAATTCAACTGTTGGATCAAAAGATATGGGTAGAATACTATGGCTATATCATAGGATATAGTTTCATCGAATTTTCAACCTTAGAAGAAAATTATGCCCTCTAATTTTCTTCTTTGAATTAAATTTCCTTAAAATATAATTCTCAAGAATTTAAATATTACTTTTCAAATCTTGATTTCTCTTTAAAGTGCTTCATAATCTTGCAAAACTTTATTATACCAACTAGACCAAAGATTAAAAGCATTGAATATATTTAATTAAGAAAACATTTATAAATCAAAGTAAGTTATCATCAAAACCATATATAAAATTTCATATGAATAAATTTAGGGCTAACAATCTCTCCCTTTTTAATGATGACAACATTTGATTGATTTACCTCATAAAAACACTTTAAGTAATATTAAATATTTTCATATATATATATATATATATTATGTTCAAGAGAGTAGCAGAAAAATAGAGACAAATATAATCCAAACTTCCCCTCCACCAATGTATCTCATCTTAAATTCATCTATAAAATAATTCAACTAAAAGCACATCATATCAATCAACATATTTCTCTTCCTTTGTTATCATCATAAAATAATCATATATAAAATTGATAAAATTTCATAAAATATGAAGACAAATATATTTTCTTTTGTCATCCACAAAATATATTTAATGTATATCATACATGCAAGACATATTCAATTTAACACCAAACATGCTTTATAAATCATAACATTTTATATTTCTCTCCCTTTTAATATCAAGAAATGCTTGATGAAAAAAAAACATGTAATCAAGTATATATCACAAATCAAGTATAAGTAAATTCATAGGTATAATTTTCAAAACATGTCGCAATTTTTTTAAATAATAAAAAATAAATACATACATACATATATATATATATATATATAAAGTTTTCTTTTCTCTATCATGTAACATCAATAGAGTAACATACCTCATTTTTTTCTTTTACCATTAAGCATAGGTTAGTAACTTTATTATCATCCTCATCTCACTTGAGTTGCTTTCTTCACTATCACTCCAAGATATCATCACGTTTTTTCTTTTGGCTTACTGTTTTTCCTTCTTGAGCATTGGACATTCGAGTTTCATATGGTTGGGTTTGTTGCATTCGTAACACACAATAGTCTCGTTTTAGGATACATTTTCATTTTGCCTTTTTTTTTTTGGAAACTTTTTGAATTTCTTTGTGATCATAACAAGCTCCTCATCTTCATTGCTAGTCTCTCCATTGTCACTATCAAATGTGGAGAAAATTGTAGATGATTTCAATGTTTTGCATTTCTTCTTTTTGCTTTCGTTATCATCCATTCTCGTGGTAAGCTCGTGAGTTATGCGTGAAGCCAAAGCTCATTCAAATTAAGCTTTGTGAGGTCTTTGGATTTTTGCATGGCGGTGACTTTCGGCTCCTAATTCTTTGGTAAATACTTAAGAATCTTTCTCACCAATATCAGTGAATCTAGTAAACATGTTAGAAGTAAACTCATCAAGATTCATTTGAAACAACTCATATTTGTGCACAAGCATACTAATCTTAGATTCCTTAACTTGATTAGTTCTCTCGTGTGTAATTTTTAATTTATTTCAAATTTTTTGAGCCGACTCACAAGTAGATATACGATTAAATTCATTAGGATCCAGAACACAATAAAGAATATTCATGGCTCTAGCATTTATTTGAACACTTTTCATATCACTAGCATTCCATTCACTTTCTTTCTTAGGCACAGTTTTTCCTTCTACAATCTTGGTTGGTCTACTAGGACCACTAACAATGACTCTCCATAATTTATATTCAGTAGCTTGAATATATATTCTCATTCTAGCCCTTCCAGTAGTTGTAATTAGTACCACTAAACAATGTCAAACCCGAATCCCAATTAGACATCATTAATGTCACATTAGGCAAGGCGTGATCGCACATGTTACCATACATGCGAACGATACCTTAATACACACTCGAAAAAGAACACAGTGGAATATATACCAATGATATATAAACAATAACTGTCCTTACATACCATAATGGACATCAAAAATAAAATCATAAACCACTTACATTATTATAAACCCAGGTATATAACAAACTCAAGCTAATATAAAGTAAAATACAAATATAACTTAAATCCCAACGTCTTATACAAATATGACAAGAAACTGAAAGCAAAGTAACAAGAGCTTTCCCAAGCCCCGAGACACGACATCTTGACACCGACATAAATACCACCGTGGCTAAAACCAAGATTACAGTGAATCAAACCGTCATCTCCACGTTACTTATCAAAACAGTCTGTGTGGGTGTGAGCTAATTGTCAACGTGCTCACGATGGATAATCAAACTCATAAAAAAATGATATATACATAATCACATAATTAGCTATCAATAGATAATCCACCAATCAATGATATATAATCATCCACATAACACCAACATCAACGATATGTAATCATCTTCTCATCACCATCAACAATGTTATATGCTTCATGAAATGCAATATCTCCTGTGATGCAATGCATAAAACACCACAAATGAGTGCGTAAGTTAAATAACATTGCCCAATATATTGATGGCTTTTTATTAAGGATGCCCCACATCGACACCCTTTAAGATCAATCCCACATCGGCTAATCTTTAGGTTAGTCCCATATAGGCTATACCTTTCTCCGTGCAATGCATAGCATACAGAATTAATGATATGCAATATCACTTCATATATATTCACCAATATCACCTCACATATGTAATCACCAACATCACCAATGTAAGCAATAGATAAGCAATTCAATATGAACAAAATTATCCAAACTCTCCACTTGTCACCGCACACACACACCACAATGGAATTACTCCTTGGTTGACGTTGAATGATCTTACCCCTCTTTAGCACCTAACACCCAAAATCATGTTAGATTGGGAAATGTAATTCATAATCTTTAAAAAATACACAATCATGATTCACATTCCTTTAACATGAGATATGTACTGCCAATGAGGTATTGAAACACGATGTCATATTTTCCAATGCAATGCAATAGCTTAAAAGTATCAAAATCCATTAAGTCCCCTAATCTGCCAAAACTGACCCAAACCCCATGACATGGACACAACTTCTTGAGCTTATACCTAAAAATTTCAAAACTTGGATAATACAAAATAGACATATCATAGAGTATCCAGACCAAATTTCACATTTATTGAACAAGTCTAAGTATTTATTTGGTATTTTATAAAATAGGGCAGTGCTGTAGAAATGGGAATTCATCTGCAGATGGTCCATCATTGAACGGTTCTTAATATAGGCAAACAACATCAAAATGACCTGAAATTTGGTATATACGCTCATCTACATTTCTAATAGATACAATAAACATTTCGCAATGTTTTAACTACTCTAACTTAGTTGAACGTTGCTTTCAAGGTAGGGGTCATAGATCAGGGTGGGTAACAAATTTCAGTAATAATAGTCTAACTTCTAAAATTCACCATAATTCAAAAATACAATATTTTTTAGTGAAACCAAAACTCAAATTACTATTATCACTCTAAATTCAAGTGTTCAAAGTTACATCTAGAAATAATATTTTTAGATAAATCAATGCGTCACAAAACAACAAACATAACACCTTCATCCCAAATTGAAAAATGATCCATGAAAACCTTAGTCTTTCATCTCCTCCATCACCTCCTCTACTCCCATGACAAAGATGAGTTGGAAGCATTCTAGAATCAACAAGAACAATATAGAACAAGATGAAACTCATCTTGGATCTTAAAAATAAGATGCAACAAGCCCTTTCCTAAGTTCTTTTTCTTCTTTTTCTTCTTCTCCCTTTTTTTCTTCTTTCGTTTTTTCTTCCTCTTCTCTCTTTCTCTTCTCTTTTCTCTCTATCTATACAGATGAGCCAGCCCTCCCCCCTTGACTTGACTTTAGTTTTCTTTCCCACTTCTTCTCTCTCCTATTTTTCCTTTCTTTCTTTCCTATTAACCTTTGTTCCCACTAGTTAAGTTCCCACTTCTTTTCTCTCTTATTTTTTTCCTTTCTTTTCTTTTTCTTTGTCTCTTCACTGGCCTTATTCCCCTCTTGTCTTCTCTCTTTTTCTCTCCACCGAAATGAGAATTGGGCTACCCAATCTCTCTCTCCATTTGTAAGATAACACTCTATATGCACACTCATGCACATGTTACCAATGACTCACCAACCAACTCACTAATTATTCCACTAACCAACTCACCACTTGCCACATGCCACACACACATGCACCCACATAATTGTACATACCAATTAACCATATAATAAATGTAATTAGTGACTTATAGAATTATGACATTAGGGTCTCACAACTATCCACTCCTTAAAGAATTTCATCATAAAATTCTCTTACCTTATTAAAACACATATGCCTCTTTATCAGCTACATGTAACATACCTGTTACCATATTAGGAGTAACCTGCGCATCCTTCAATGTCATGGCATAGACTTGAGCTTGAGTTCGTGATTCAAGCATCGCAGTTTGTCCCGGTTGTGCAACTCCCATTGTTTCTTTGCTTCCACTAGCTACATTGTCTACTGATGCTGCCGCAAGATTCTGAGTACAGTTCCTTGCCATGTGTCTCTGTTGTCCACACTGATAGCATTCGTCGAACCACAACACCAGACAATCTCTAATAATATGTCCCTTAGCCCCACAATGATAGCAAATGAATCTCTTAGTGCTACCTTCCAAAGACCTCTGATTGGTAGACCTAGCTGGTAGTTTTCATGCTCCTCGACTCCTAAGACTCCCTTTACTTCTCGGACTACTAAACCTTACTCCTCCTGATCTCGGACTAAATTGTACTCGACTTTGTTCCACAGTTGGAACAGATTTTGAAGACCTTTTTTGTGAAGCACCAGTTCCTAAATCAAACCTCCCCTTCTTGAATTGTTCAAGTCTTCTTGATATCTCCTTCACGGCTTGTTCCACATCTTGGATCTATTCACCAAATTTCACATATCTGATGATCTCAAATGCAAAAACTTGAGATCAGATTGACAACTCTAAGCCCTGTTAGAATCTTATGCATTTAACATCTTTAGTGCGTACTAAGTCGGTTACAAATCTAGACAAGGTTGTGAACTGCACTTCATATTCTATCACTGACGTCCTTCCTTGCTTCAACAAAATAAATTCTTACTCTTTTTGGTAATAATAAATGAGAGAAAAGTATTGCTCATTAAATACTTCCACAAATTGTTGCCACATAAGCGGTACTCTCTTGGTTTGAGCATTCGTCATTCGTCTCATGGCTTCTCACCAATTCTATGCCTCCCCTCGAAGCATAAACGTAGCCAAAGATAGCTTTTGTTCATCAGTTATCCCCATCACTTCAAATATAGTTTTCAGTTTCTTTAGCCACTTTCCAACCACTAATGGATCAGTTGCCCCCATAAATTCTAGCCAATTCAGTTTCATGAATTGCTCGTGCAAGGTTGTACTCCTTGGCACCAATCTTTTCACTTGATATTCCATATACTGTGCCATCAGATCGGCAAGTCTGTCGATTGCATTAGGTTGATTCCTAATATGTGGTTCATGCTCTCTTTGCTCTGCACCCCTGACTGAAACTGATGAATCTCCTTCTTCCATTACCCTAGGTGATTCCCTTTGTGCTATTTTTTTTGCATCAAATCATAATAAGTACACAATGTTGACTCAATGCCTTGATTTTGATGATAACAAAACTTGGTTTAATGATCTAATAATTCTGCTTAAGTGTGCAGATTAATTATTAAATTTCTATCATGACTTGAAGCTTATCACAATGGAGAACTTGTGATGCAAATATTAGAATGAAAATTGATAAGTATGAAGGAATGACACATTCAACAATAGTGATCTTATAAAGAATGAAGAAATTTTAAGATGATGGATGTCAAGGAAGAAAATTGAAAATCCTCAAAGCCTTGCAAAAAAAAGAAGAAGAAGCCATATCATTGAAAAATCCTAAAAAATTAGTTGAAACACGAAGATCTTAAGTCTTGTAAGCTCTCTTGAAGATCTTGGTGAAGAATTGAATTAATGGATGAAGCAATGGTGATTGAAGAGCTCTACAAGTAATTAAAATGGAATTGATTTCATATTGAAGGATTGAACATGTTTTTGAAGTCATCGAACCTTGAAGAAGTGTTTTCAAGCCTTAAAAAGCTTATTTGGATGATCCTTGAAAAGATTGGAGACTTTGTAGAAGAATGGAGAAAACCTGCAAAAACAAGCTTTATGGTGAAAAGAGTCGACCCCTCAAGTTTCAAGAGTCGACTCATCCAAACAAAGGCTGAAACTTTTGATGGAAATAAAAAAAGTCGACCCCTCACTCTAAAAGAGTCGACTAATTCAAACAGAGATTTGATTTTGCAGTTTTAGATCAAAAGAGTCGACCCCTTACTCTAAAAGAGTTGACTCATTTGGACAGAGGATTGAAAAATCTGCTGAAACATAAAAAGAGTCGACCCCTGCAACAAAAGAGTCGACTCATTTACAGCAATGGCTCTATTTTTGAACGTTATACTCCACCGTTCTTGCATCAAATGGTCTCTCATCCACTACCAACGGCTAGAATCAATCCATGGCTATAAATACAAAATTCCTACAGCTTCTAAATACAAGAAAGAGTGATTATATCTGCTGAATCAACATCTTGAAGCTGAAATTTGCTGTGCTCCAGCTGCTACATCTTTTTGCTGAGTGATTAAGGTTATCTACTGAGCTATTCTTGTTCATCTACTCACTAGAAGAGTTGTCATTTGTAAAACCTTTATTCATTTCACTTGGGTGGGTTTGTAAACCTGTGAGTTTGAGTGTTCTTGGGTAAAAACACTTGTAAGTTTGAGTGAAGTTTGGACAAAATCACTTGTAAGTTTGAGAGAAGCTTGGACAAAATTTCTTGGGTTGTGAGAGCTTGCGGAAGAGCTCTTGTAAGAGTGAACTGGGCACTTGTAGCAAAACTAGCAGCTGTGTAAAGGGTTTACATAGTGGAATACCTTCGAAAGGATCGAAGAAGAGAAGACGTAGGCAAGGTTGGCCGAACCTCTATAAATCTGGTGCTCTTATTTTCTTGCTCTGTTTTGCTTATTTGCTTACTATACTTGCTTGCATTGTGTTCTATTATTTGCTTGATTGATTTATTCTTAGATTAATTATTGTCAAAATACAAAAATTGTTTTCAGCTGCATTATTTGATATAAATTCTATAAAACTCAATTCACCCCCCTCTTGGGTTGCCTTCTTGGGCCAACAATTGGTATCAGAGCTTGCCCTTTAATTTAAAGGCCTAACATCCTTAGAGTTGATCCATGGCAACCATGTTTGGAAGTTCTCTCGGTGAGGGTCAATCCACAAATAGACCTCCTATGTTTAATGGAACAAACTATAACTATTGAAAAAATAGAATGAGAATTTATATTCAATTTGTTGACTATGAGTTATGGAGGATTATCATTAATGGTCCTAAGATTCCCAGCAAGTTTATTGAAAGGGAAGTTATCCCTAAACCTAAAAATGAATGGGATGAGAATGACTTCAAGCTTATGCAATCTAATGCTAAAGTTATGAACATTCTTTATTATGCATTAGACCCAAATGAGTTCAATAGAATTTTTACCTGTGAATCTACCAAAGAAATTTGGGACAGACTTGAAGTGACTCATGAAGGGACCAATCAGGTCAAGGAGTCCAAGATTAACATTCTTGTGCATAATTACGAATTATTTAGAATGAAATCTGATGAGTCTATAACTAAAATGTTCACAAGATTCACTGAAATTGTTAATGGTTTAAAGTATCTTAGAAGAACAATCCTAAAATCACTGCCAAAGATGTGGAAAGCAAAGGTGACAATCATACAAGAAGCTAAAGACCTCAATATTCTATCTCTTGAAGAACTTCTTGGCTCTCTCATGACCTATGAGCTGACTTGAAAACAGAATGCTCAAGAAGAAGAGGACAAGAGAAAGAAGTCAGTTGCATTCAAGTCCACCACATGAGAAAATGAATATGGAAGTGAAGAAAAATATGAGGAAGATCTTGCCCTCATCATAAGGAAATTCAAGAGATTCATGAAAATAAGGTGGAAAGAAGGAAAGAAGTTTGAAACAAAGGGTGAATCAAATAATAAGGATTCAACCATCATATGCTACGAATGCAAAAAGCCAAGACACATGAAAAACGAGTGCCCTCAGCTGAAAAAGAAAGAAAAGAGAGGAAGAGGGAAGAGGGCTCCAGCTGTAACATGGAGTGAAAGTGAAGATTGAAGCTCAGATGAATCTGAAATTCATGAAGTGGCTAACCTATGTCTTATGGCACATGAAGAAGAAACAGAGGTAACTAATTCTAATTTTTTATTTAATAAATTATAAAATGCTTTCGATGATTTGATTGTTGAATTTAAAAAGTTAGGCATCAAAAACAATGTTCTCAAGAAGATGGTATCCACTCTCACAAAAGAAAGTGAAGAGTTACAAATTGAAAATGAGATATTGAAAAAGGAAAACTCTGTTTTGAAAGAAAAAGTCATTGATTTAGAAAAATTTCTTTCTAAATGTGTCGATGTAAGAGATAAAATTGATGCTATGCTTGGTAAACGAAATTGCTCTCTTGACAAGGCTATAATAGGTTACAATGCTTTTAAACATAAAAAGTTTTCAAAAACTACAATCACATGTTTTTATTGTCATAAGAGAGGTCACTTGACAAATCAATGTTTCCTTATACAAAAATCTCATGCTACCAAGAAAGTTTGGGTTCTAAAAAGAACATTGAAGACTAACCCCACTGGACTCAAGATAATTTGGGTACCAAAGGTCAAAGTTTGAATTGCTTGTTTTGTAGGTATGTCTTCAAGCCAATTTAAAAAAGGATCAATGGTACTTGGACAGTGGTTGTTCAAGACATATGACTGGAGATGAAACTCAATTAACTTCTCTCACACTAAAGGATGGAGGATTGGTTACCTTTGGAGATAATAACAAAGGCAAAATCATCGGTATAGGTAGTATTGGTAAAAATTCTTCAACCTCTATTAAGAATGTTTTATTTGTTAAAGGTTTTAAGCACAACCTGTTGAGCATTAGTCAATTGTGTGACAAAGGTTGCAAAGTAGTGTGTGAATTATCTAAATGTGATGTAGTAAACATAAATGATAACAAGATCATATTGACTGGTCATAGACAAGGCAATATTTACACTTTCAATTTAAATGATTTTTCTTCTTGTAAAATCAAATGCATTGCAGCTGTGAACAATGAGGATAGTAGATTGTGGCATAGAAGGCTTGGTCATATTAGTATGAGCATTCTTTCAAAAATTTTAAAAAATGACTTAGTAAATGGTCTTTCCAAACTCAAATTTAAAAAAGAAAAAGCTTGTGATGCATGTTAAATGGGAAAGCAAACCAGAATTTCTTTTAAATCCACAAACATACTCTCTACTTCTAGACCACTACAACTATTATATGTGGATTTGTTTGGACCAACTAGAACTTTAAGTTTAGCTGGTAAACAATATGCTCTTGTCATTATTGATAATTACTCGAGATTCACATGGACATTCTTTCTAGCTCACAAAGATGAAAAAATTAGTTTCTTTATCAAGCTTTTTAAAAAGGTTCAAAATGAAAAGAGATTTACAATCACAGCAATTAGGACTGACCATGGTGGTAAGTTTGACTGTAAACCTTTTGAAATATATTGTAATGAAAATGGTTTTGAACATAATTTTTCAACACCTAAAACTCATCAATAAAATGGGGTTGTTGAAAGGAAAAACAGAACTTTAGAATAAATGGGGAGAACAATGCTTTGTGAAAATAATTTGTCAAAATATTTTTGGGCTGAAGCTGTGAACACAACTTGCTATGTTTTAAATAGAGTTTTGATAAGAAAACTTTTAAACGAAACCCCATATGAGCTTTGGAAAAACAAGAAACCAAATGTTTCATATTTTAGAGCTTTTAGATGCAAATGTTTTGTATTGAATAACAATAAGGACAACTTTGGTAAATTCGATACAAAATTTGATGAAGTTGTCTTTCTAGGATATTCCTCACATAGCAAGGCCTATAGAGTTTACAATGAAAAAACCTTAGTTGTTGAAGAATCAATTCATGTTACCTTTGATAAACTAAACTCTTTGTCTAGAAAAGTTGTGAGTGATGATGTAGATGATGTGGAGGAAAGCATGGACAAGCTGAATATCAATCCAACTCAAAGTAAAGCTCCACCACAAGAGAAAGGAAACCAAGACATTCCTTCAAGCCAACAAAATGAGAATGATGGATTGCCAAAGGAATGGAAATTTATCCATAACTATCCAACAGAGCAAATACTAGGTGATCCATTACAAGGGGTAAAAACAAGATCATTTCTTAGAAATGTATGTAATCATCTTGCTTTTCTTTCACAAATAGAACCAAAATATTTTCAAAATGTTGAAAATGATGAATCATGGATCATGGCCATACAAGAAGAGTTAAACCAATTTGAAAGGAATGAGGTATGGAATCTTGTTCCTAAGCCTAAAGATCATCCTATAATTGGAACTAAATGGGTGTTTAGAAACAAGATGGATAAATCTGGAACTGTTATTAGAAACAAGGTAAAACTTGTAGCTCAAGGCTATAGTCAAGAAGAAGGAATTGATTTTAATAAAACTTTTGCATCTATAGCTAGATTAGAAGCTATTAGAATGTTACTTGTATTTTCATGTTTTAAAAATTTCAAACTTTATCAAATGGATGTGAAAAGTGCATTTTTGAATGGTTTTATATCTGAGGAGGTATATGTTGAACAACCACTTGGCTTTGAAAACCCTTTATTTCCAAATCATGTCTTCAAACTTACTAAAGATTTATATGGTTTAAAGCAAGCCTCAAGAGCTTGGTATGAAAGGCTAAGCAAATTTTTGACAGACAATGGTTTTACAAAGGGAAAGGCTTATACAACTCTCTTTATAAAGGTTAAAAATCATGACATGTTACTCGTGTAAATTTTTGTTAATGACATTATATTTGGCTCTACTAATGAAAAGCTTTGCAAGGAATTTGCTAAGTGTATGCAAGGTGAGTTTGAGACGAGCATGATAGGTGAGCTCAATTACTTACTTGCACTTCAAATCAAACAATCAAAGGAAGGAATCTTCATTAATCAAGCTACATACATCAAAGATCTACTCAAAAAGTTTGGGTTGAAAAATGCAAAACCATTGAGCACCCTTATGAATACTTCAACAAAGCTTGACAGTGATGAGAGAGGTATTTTGGTAGATACTAAGCTATATAGAAGTATGATAGGCTCATTGCTTTACTTGATTACTAGCAGGCCTGATATTATGTTTAGTGTATGCTTGTGTGCTCACTTTCAATCTAATCCTAAGGAATCACATGTTGTTGCTGTTAAACGAATATTTAGATACATTAAGCACACACCTAATCTTAGATTGTGGTATCCTAAAGGCACATCTTTGAACTTAATTGGTTATTCAGATGCTGACTATGCTGGTAATAAGGTTGATAGAAAGAGCACTAATGGCTCTTGTCAATTTCTTGGAAATATGCTTGTTACTTGGTTTAGTAAGAAACAAAACTCAGTTGCCCTTTCTACAGCTGAGGCTGAGTATATTGCAGCCGGAAGTTGTTGTGCACAAATTCTTTGGATAAAACATCAACTGGAGGATTTTGGTTTAAAATTTGAACATATTTTGATTAGATGTGATAACACAAGTGCCATCAATCTAACCAAAAATCCTATCCAACACTGTCGTACAAAGCATATTGAGATTAGATATCATTTTATACGTGATCATGTACAAAAAGGAGATATCTTGCTTGATTTTGTGAGTACTGAACATCAACTTGCTGATATCTTCACAAAACCCTTAAATGAAGATAGATTTTGTATGATTAGAAGAGAATTAGGGATGAGCAATCCTTTATCTTGAATGCTTAGATGTTTACATATGTTTGATAATGCATATGTACCTTTGAAATAGATTATAAACTTATTTGATGCATTTCATAACTTTTAAAAATATATCTCTGCATTTCTAAAGAAAAAAAGTCGACTCATGCCTTCAATGAGTTGACCCCTAGACTCTAGAATCAGCTCCAGAAGTCCTTTATTAAAAAGAGTCGACTCCTCTTACCAAAAAAGTCGACTCATTTGAATAGAAAGCTAAAGAAAGTCTTCCTCACAAAAATGAGCCAACCCTTTTAAGCTAGGAGTTGACCTATTAGCCTCAAACTGATCTAAAACTATAAAACCCATCTCCCAAAGGAAAATGAAGACCTCTGCCTCTACATTTCATATTTTTTGTTTTTGAACAAATAGTTTAAATAGCATGGCATGTCATTCTATAAGAAATATGTAATATTTTGTGGATGTTTCTCTTTGTTAACCTCTCTCAACATTTCTTATCTATGAATGATTATAAAAATGTTGTGTTTTAAATCTCCTTGTCTTATCATTGCTAATTTCCTTGTGACTGTTGCATGGAGTGAATGCTTTAACTGAATTGATCATTGTCTTTTTCATAAAAATTATTTTATTCTATTTTTTTTTTTTTGCTATTGTACTGGTCTCTATTCTCCACTTATTACTCTTTTTGATTTGACAAAAATGGGAGAGAATATTTTCAAAAAAACAAAAGGGGGGAGAAAAGACTCCTCAAAGTGCTTATTGAGTATAATTAATGAAATACACATTACTCTTTAGTTTTCATTTCATTATCTGGTACTAGTTGAATGCAAATGTATTATATTGCAATGAGGCATCAACTACAAAAGAAAGGGGGCCCATTGGTTTGATGAAAAAGGAGAAAAATGAAACATAAATATTATAAAGAAGCATAAAATGCAATGAATGCAGTATCAATATTCTGCATTTCCAGATGCCTACATGCCCTGAATATCTGAATTCAAATCTGCTTTGCCTTAAATCTGAAACCTAATTTGGAGCCTATGCTTGGTAAGAAAGAGGGAGCAAGAGCATGAATATTCTGAATTTCTAACTGCTTACATGTTCTGAACCTCCAAGTTTGTTGATTGTTTTGATTGTATTTGAAAAATACTCTGAAGCACAAAGTACAACAAGAAGGGGGAGTAAATGTTTGGTAAGCAACTTTCATCTTCTTTACATTTTTCTGATATTGCACATTTGTAAGTTTATTAAATTTTGAGCATATTATTTTCATAAAGGTTTTTTTGTATGCCATATCAAAGAGAAATCCTTTCTTAAGGGGGAGTGCAAATCAATATGACAATAAGGGAATTTTTTTTTAAATATAAAATATGAATGTATCTGTTTTATTCCAAATTTACACTTCATTTTATTGTTCCTTTTTGACTGATTGACAAAAAGGGGGAGAAATAATTCATGAAAACATATGAAAAAGGGAATAAATATTATGTATAAATTCCTTAAAAGAAGCATGGTACTTTAAATTTCTAATTTTCTTAATCCTTATGCTTTATTTATATTGAGCTTAATTGCATATATTTTTAAAGTTTTGTCATCATAAAAAAGGGAGAGATTGTTGACTCAATGCCTTGATTTTGATAATAACAAAACTTGGTTTAATAATCTAATAATTCTATTTAAGTGTGCAAATTAATTATTAGATTTCTATCATGACTTGAAACTTATCACAATGGAGAACTTGTGATGCAAATATTAGAATGAAGATTAATGAGCATGAAGAAATGGCATATTCAACAATGGTAATCTTATAAAGAATGAAGAAATTTCAAGATGATGGATGTCAAGGAAGAAGATTGAAAATCCTCAAAGCCTTGGAAAAAAAAAAAAGAAGAAGCCATATCTATTGAAGAATCCTAAAAAATTAGTTGAAACACGAAGATCTTAAGTCTTGGAAGCTCTCTTGAAGATCTTGGTGAAGATTTGAATCAATGGATGAAGCAATGGTGATTGAAGAGCTCTACAAGTACTTAAAATGGAGTTGATTTCATATTGAAAGATTGAAGATGTTCTTGAAGTCATCAAGCCTTGAAGAAGTATTTTCAAGCCTTAAAAAGCTTATTTGGATGATCCTTGAAAAGATTCGAGACTTTGGATAAGAATGGAAAAAACCTGCAAAAACAAGCTTTATGGTGAAAAGAGTTGACCCCTCAAGTTTCAAGAGTCGACTCATTCAAACAAAGGCTGAAAATTCTGATGGAAATCAAAAGAGTTGACCCCTCACTCTAAAAGAGTCAACTCATTCAAATAGAGATTTGATTTTGCAGTTTTAAATTAAAAGAGTCGACCCCTCACTCTAAAAGAGTCGACTCATTTGGACAGAGCCTTGAAAAATCTACTGAAACATAAAAAGGGTCGACCCCTGTGTAAGTACCCCATTTTTTACCGCTCGGCGGTCTCCACTCCGTTCAGACTTGTGTTCAAGTCATTGTGGGCATATTTCAATTCAACTTAACTTTCTAAGTCTAATCCTGTCAATTTGTCGCTTCGCGGGCCCCACCGGGCCCAAATGGAGGCAAAATAACCAAAATGCCCTTGGGGGCATCGCCCTTTCTAATTCCAAATCAGGCACGTCTTTCCGAAGACGGTAAGTCCCCTTTCCAATGCCAAATCAGGCACGTCTTTTCGAAGACGGTAAGTCCCATTTCCAATTCCAAATCAGGCACGTCTTTTCAAAGACGGTAAGTCCCCTTTCTAATTCCAAATCAGGCGCGTCTTTCCGAAGATGGTAAGTCCCTTTTTCAAGTCCAATTCCAATTCCAATCCCTCTCTCGAGACAGTTGATTCCTCGAGACGGTCCGGCACGTTTTTCGAAGAAAATCTCTTCGAAACGGTAAGTCCCTTTAAACCTGTCGACCGGGACGAGTCCCCAAGTCCCCTAGATGGTAGAACGGTCCACCTTTGGCGCCTGCTAGCCTGCCAATGTAGAAATTTCCATTTAAGCCGGCCTTTCAAGAAAGTTGATTCTCAGGCACTAAGCCCTTTAGCAGCTTCCCGAGATCAGGCAGTCTCGGGAATGATCGCGAACCGTCAAAGTAGCGGAAATACTCGCAAACAGGTCGATATAGGGAATTGCCAACAAACCCCTGTATCACGCGACTGCCGTAAGAGTGCCGGAAACACTCAAAACCCAGGTCCACACCAGTGCCTGCTAGCCCACTTCGGTGAAAAATGACCAAACTGCCCTTAGGGCCATTTTCTGACACGTTTCTCGAGAACACATTTGAATTCTTAGAACGGTAAGTCCAACCTTCCAAGATTGTCTTAAAGGAAATCCGACATGATTAGGTGCCTTCTAATCAGTTTCGGGCCAATTCTGAGACTTTTCGGTCAATATGACCATTTTGCCCCTAGGCATTCGAATGCCCCGGGAACCACACTGGCCCTGGGTATCAAACCGGTAGCCTCCTGAGAATGCTTCTTATAATGTTCTCAACCTTTCTTTATTTTTCCAGATCATTCCGAGTCAGTTTCGGCGAACCCGATGCAAAATGACCATTTTGCCCCTGGTGGGCCGATCACCTTTTCCAACCACACCGGCTCTGGGTATCAAACTGGAAACCTTTGGGAACATTCTGAATAATATTTTCAAATCTCAAATCTTCTTCCAGGACGTTCCGAGTCCATCTCAAAAGACCAAAAGGAGTTATTTTTCTAAAAATGGCTTAATATTTTCTAAAGGTTGCTAAATAACCTGTTTTCTTAAAAACCCTCTCTTGAGGAGATATTTTCAAAATCATTTTCCAAAATCCTAAGTGTAGTTTTCGGATTATGCTTAGTTTTTAGGTGACCTAACTCACCTTAATCAAGTTGGGTGGTGACTCCAAATCTTTTTCAAAAGCCCTTTATTCAAATCTATTTTTCAATTCGAACTTAGTCGCACTCATTCTTCTAGGAGGGTGAGTTCTAATGAGAGAGTACAATGTTTTTCTCGCTTGTGTGTGTATTCCTCGAGTGCGAAAAATCTAGGCGCGACAGGTGGCAACTCCGCTAGGGACACTTAAAGGGTTAGGCCGTAGTCATGTCTTTTCACCCTTCACCCATGTAGAGTCTTCAATTAACTTGGTTCAATCCTATTCACTTTAAATTTTTAAAACCAAATTTTCAAAATTTTTTTCCAAAAAACATGCATTTATTCATATTATCTTGTATTAAGTTTGTCATCCACATACTAACTCTTGTATCTTTTGTTTTGTAGGTATGTTTTTTGCTTAAGTTTTATTAACTGTCATGCATGAATGTGATGAACAGGATGAATGTGAGTTGTTGGGCTCTTTCCACCACTTTAAAAATCACACACACACTACATGTGCACCTGCATTCTGCGTACTTACATTATTATCCTGATATGACCTTTCTAGTTAGAAATGGGGAACGGTATATTGGTTGTGGGCAAGATGCTGTGTCAGTTTCTTCGCCTACGGCCTCTTGATGGCTCCCCCGCTCGGATCACTAACCAATCATGGCACCACCTCGAGAAGTGGGCCTAGGTTTGAACATCTGGAGACCGAGTTTTTTTAAGACGCATTAGTCAACCCTCAACCCCATACTCATATAGACACCATGCATAGCCGAAACTCTGCCGGATTTAAGACTCGAGCACCGTTTTCAAAACCACGGAGGAAAGGGCGACTGCTCTTACTTTCATTTATACCTGCTTATTCTTGTTGTAATAATGACTATTTTCATACTGTTATAATGCTTATTTAACTGCTCGTGCATGCACGTTTACTTTGCTCTTGTATTTTCTCTCCTTGTACTCTTTGCATATCCATGTTCATGCATTCCATATTCCATGTCAAGACAAGAATTCCAAGTAACTCAAGTCACTGTATCCTTATGCATATGATCAACCTATCAAGAGTGACACCAAAGTCACTCTCTTTTGCATTAAACCTACCTAAACCCTAAGGGTTCCCACGTAACCCTAAGGACTCATTGCATGCATTTTTAAGACATCTCATAAGAGGGGCCTCAATCCCTCTATGCTCACGAAGATAGGGTTGCCAAGAAGACAAGGGGCAACCAATCAACAAGGTCTCTCAGCGACCTCCCTGACATCAAATCCAACGAAGGCGAATCTGAAGACTCAAGAGTAGTTTAGGTTTTTCCTTTGTAAAACTAGATAGGTGGAAGTCCAAAGGAAAGTGTTCCCCCTTCCCCCTGTTATAATGTATTTCAATTTTTTTATATCTTAAACCCAAAATTTAATGTACTTCTTTACCTTTGAGAATGAATGCATGGATGACTGAAGGTTCCTACCTGACGGTAAGGTATCTGCATACAGGGGCAAATCCCCTATCTCCAAAAGTGGGTCAATGCACCATGTTTAGTTTCCCTCCTAAAGAAGGGCACCCTAGGACATGCACTGCATAAAACTTTTTAAAAACCAAAAACTGACTTGCAATTGGTGTTTCTGTCTTGTTGTCTTTTCCTTTTTATTTACAGAGGTCACCCTGCACTGAGTCAACATTGCTCCCAAGAAGGAGCAACATCCATCTAGGGATCCCATTATCACCCGGCAAAGAGCATCACTAATGGCTGCTAACCCTGAAGAATCCTCTCAAGTTTCTTGGGAAGAAGTCAACGAAATGAGAACCAAGATGGATGAGATGCTCAAGCTTATTCAAACTATGGCTATGAAGGATGTTGCTGCAGTCCCATCATCATCTATGACTTCATCCAAGGACCCTGAACCCTCTAATCTAAGGATTATGCTTCAGTCTGACAATGCTGGGAGGGATGAGGAGGATGCCAAAGGGATCAGTGCTGAAGAGGAAGATACCATATTGCTTTCATCTGCCTTAAAGAAGGCCCCCCTAGACTCTCTCAATTTGAAAATCTAAGGGTTAGAGGATTCGCTGCGAAGTCTCCATGGCCACGACCCTTAAGGGTTCACTTCCTATGATGAGCTCTGTTTCTTCCCTGACCACCCGAGACTTGCTAGGTTTAAAATGCCTAACTTCCAGAAGTACGACAGTACCAGTAACCCCGTTGCTCATCTTCGTCTCTACGCTGGAGCGCTAAGTGGCCATGGGAATGATCCGAAACTCCTCATGCAGCTATTCCAACACAGTCTTACAGGGTCTGTTGTACAATGGTTTGCTCGTCTGGACTTAAGGAAGATCACAACCTGGATTGAGCTGGTCAATGCATTAAAGAATATGCCCTAAGATGGAGGGAGGCCGCTGCACAAGTCAATCCCCCACTGGAAGAAAAGGAGTACGTATAACTGTTCGTACATACTTTCCAGGGTATATTCTACGAGAAGCTCTGCATAAGCGTGGGAAAAAGCTTCTCTGAACTAATCATGCAAGGGAAGATAATAGAAAACGGTCTCAAGACAGGGAGGATTATAGACCCTTACTCCAACACTGGAGAGTATACCGCTAACATAGCCAAGAAGGTGGCTACTACAAGGGGCACAATCAAGAAGAAAAGTGAGGTGTCTGCCATCCTGCCCAGCCAACCACCTCAATACCGTCCGCCACTACAATCACACCCTGTCCTACCCTTACCCACCTTAACAATGCCTGTTCCAACCCCTAACTATGGCCCCACTGGGGCACGACCCAACTTTAATAGACCTACTCGACGCATCCGTACCTTCGACGCCTTAGCCTGCACCCAAACCTAGGCCTACCATAACTTGCTGAAAGAACAATATTTTGAAGCCCATACCTACTCGCCCGTTGCCAAGCCCTCTGCCCCCAACCTTTGATGCCACTCTTACATGTGAATACCATTCGGGTGGCCAGGGGCACGACACCGAAAGCTGCTTCGCTCTCAAGCACAAAATCCAAGACTTGATCGACAATAAGACCATTGATCTGCAGCCGGTAAAACCTACTCCAACCCCCAATGTGACCACTAACCCTCTGCCGGATCACACCGTCAACATGATACTAGTAGAAATGGAAGGCGAGGAAGAATTCGACGAGCTCGGAGCTGAAGGTTATAAGGATGATTGGGAGGCCGATGAAGAAGATGACTAGGAGGAGAATCTCCCATTGTGCCCGATTTATCTCTATAACCCTGTTGAGGGGCTATATGCTTTTGACTGGCCCATTGAGGAGCCAATGTTCCCAGAAGACGAGGTTGCTGAGAACATGGCTATTGATGGATGGGGCGCTAAGTTTATGCATCCAAAGTATGCCACGGCGGAACGTCACTTACTAGAAAACCCTTGGCCCGCAACTGAGTACGACTATAAAGGAATGAGCTGGGGGTTAGAGAAGCCAAGAGCACAGACAGAACCATTCAAGTTGGAAGGAGGTGAACTAGTCACCCTGTTTACAGAAGAACCCACTGCAAAGAATAAGAAGGAGACTGATAACTGCGCCAGCAACGTCAACATCTTCGAAGCTCTACAAGAAGCCTTTGTCTGCCTCGCCTTGGCCAAGGATCCGGGTCGCAAATGGAGCATCGAGGATGTGGGCATTGTCCCGAGGCCTTACTAAAACAGGAATCCCTTCAAAAGCGTACAAAAGAGGGGTGTTTTCACCCACTTTCTTTTTATCCCTTTTACTTTCTGTCTCTAAATTGATGTTTACATTCTGTTTTTGCTTAGAAACTCTATGCTTTCCATAAAATGATAAATAGTAGTTAAATGATAGTCTTTTATTTCATCGTTGTTGTCTTATCTTCTCTTGGGAATGGTAGCTACTTTCTACGCAAGGGGCATGGTCTGTCTTAGGGGTCAGTTTGAGTTGAAGGGATGATAGCATGAGTTAACCACTCGCCAAATGATTAGCTTTCCACAGAGAGGGAGGATAAGGATGAGTGAGGACACTACCCAAAGGCGACACTTACAAGACACTGAAACTAAGTGATGTGTGGTCATTCTATTAAAGTGAAGATGAGCCATCTTTCACTTCCCCACATATAAATAAAAGAATAAATAACTAAATAAATAAACAAATATGCTTATATTCCCCTTACTTAACTCCTAGTGCCTCACGGAAAGTGAAAATTTTCCTTGTCAACCCCGATCCAAGACCGTCCTTCCCACATTGGGGCAGACAATAGTTGAAAACTCTAGAAATGGTATTCATCTTCTATCATGGTAGGACAACAGTGAAAGCTCTATAGATCAAGCAATGTAATTCAAAGTGAAGAGAAGCCCTCATTTTATTTCCCATACAGTCAAAAACAACCCTTTGCCAAACCCGTTGAGCCATTTACCTTCTTTGACAAAACTCCAACCTAAGGATCACCGCCCCATTGGGTAGATTGAACTGCCAGGAAAAAGTCTAAGGAAAAAGGGTCGAAGAATTATTCGTTTCATAAAAGAAAAGAAAGGACGACCCAAAGGAAAGGAGTTGCCAAAAGGCAAGAGGCCCAAAAAAAAAAAAAAATCCTTTAAGGAAAGGCCTGAAGAAAATCATGATTGAGTCATCTTCAAAAGTATAATAAGAAGATCGAAAGCGAAGAAAGTCATGTTAAAAAGCAGGAAGGAAATTTAAAGGTGATCCTAGGTTGTAAAGAAACCCAGTAGAAACAATAGGTTTTAGCTTTTATCCTTTCTTGTAAAACCCCAAAACCATGGCCTGCATTATAACCCTACTAAAGTCCATTCTGATTGAAAATGGATTGCTTGATCTAAATGAGCTGAACACGCTGCCAAAACCAAGAAGGATGTTAGCCCTATTGAGAAAATAGTCGAGGACAGTATGGATCTAAACCCTGCTGAAAGCAACATCTAATTTGGGCCTATATATCTTGTTGTTTCAAAAACCCCATAACCTAGCCTACGTTACAGTCCTAAACAAAGTCTCCTCAGATTGAACGAACTGACTGCTTATCGCTTTGCTGAAGGTCGGGAAAGCTGTTGCTAAAACCCCAAGAGTCGAGAGTTTCAGCCCAATAATCATATACATTAACCCCGAGGCAGAGAGTCGAAGGTGATCAAAAGGTTGAGAAAGGTTCGAAGTACTATCATCCAATCAAAGTAGGGTTGAGCCAGAGGAGAGGCTAGACCCTCGAAAAGGAAGAAGTTACCATTCCAAAGACTACAAGTTTAACAGCACCCCGTGTCATTCTATTAATGTGTTTCTAACATGTGCATACTTTTGAAAAACAATCAGCATGAGTTTTGCACACACAGGATTTAACTCCATGTAAAAACAGAAGATATATAACATCATCATCCATCACATACATCTGATCATATGCCTAGCTGTAAAAATCATAAATGTATCTACTTATCCATGCATCTAAAAGGCATAAATATCCATCTTTGTACAAAATTTACGAAATAAAACTGTCTAACATAAATACATCTCAGGAATAGGGGCAGAAGAAGATTGGAGTCTCCATAAGGGGCATCAATCACAGGTCAAAGTCAATGTCATCTGGATCGAAATCCCCGAAACCCGGCATCGGAGGAAGCGGATAACTACTCAAAGCACCGCCATCCTACAAGGAAGATAGAACTGAAATCAGCCATATGAAATAAGAACTAAGCAACAGCAGAGCAAAAAGAAGAGGAGAAAAGACAACATACCCCCCCACCGCCCAGCTGAGATAACCAAGCCGTCAGGGAAGCTACCTCGGCCTGGTACTGATCTCGCTCCATCTGGTATTGATCTCTCTGGTCTCTCACAGCAGTAAACTCAGCCTCGGGCACATATCCTCCGGCACAGCGCCACAGGTCAACTACCTCCTGACCCACAGCATACCCGTCAACTACTACCTCAAACCGGGTGAAGGCACCGACCGAATGGGCCCTAAAGTGCGCAGCAAAATCTGTATCCGGAGGAAGCAAGAACTCGGCACCTGGCTGACGCTTCTGATAGAGGATAGGCACTCCCGCAACCAAGGCCCTAAACATATACTCCGGTGGAGCTTCTGTTGATCGGAACTCCTCATGAAATTGCCACCAGTGTCGCTCTCCAAGATAGGACTCCCAAGTGTCATCATTGAGAAAAGCGGCTCTCGACAAGGACAATGGGACCAAGTACCGAACTGTCTCGTAATGAACTGATCCAATGAAGGGCCGCCAAGTCACATCCATCGCCTCAATTAGCTCCAGGTTAGCCCGGAGCGTCACAAAATCAATAATGTTCGATCGCTGAGCTACCCGGTCACGAGCCTACCTCAAAGCACGAGCATAGATGTCATCCTCAACAACTGCAGGGCGACGAATAGGAAAGTACTCGTAGCTCCACCAGACGAGAAAGGGCCAGAAACTAGTCATACTGCCCCAACGGGAAGAAGTCCGGACCCGGCAGCAAAAGACCCCCAGTCTAGCTCAGATAAAGCTCCAAGATCAGCTACTATACTCACCAACCGACATTGCACGAGTGACTTGTTGTTGTTACAAAAGTAGCTAAAGATGATGTACAAAACAAGTCGCTGTCTCATAATGTCCCGCCTGGTAGGAGATGGCTCGGCAGCAAAGGTAAGATCATCCTGACTGATCCAAGAGACTGGGAAAGCAGAACGTTCAGAAGGAGGCAAGTCCAACAGTAAACAGGCCTCGTCCCTACTGACTGACTACAGGGTGATTCACCGGCCGACAAAGAAAAGCCCTGTGATGATCGCCCAGTCGAAGGGAGTGGGGCCTACCTCAAAACCGACAAAATGGAAGGTCTCGGTCTCTCTAAACCACCGCTCAATCAACGCCAATACCAAATGCCGGTTCAGGCGGTTAGCCTGTAATCCCATGAAGGCGCCGAATCCAATCTCCATCAAGAAGGTGCGATATGACGGGGCAGCTTGCTGCATAGTCATGAAGACCTGATGAATAGCCCTTCAAAAAGCTGTGTGTACTCGAGGAGGGGGCAAATGCTGTCTGGAGTATACGCTGGGGTGATGAGCCAAATCCCCGAGTGGGCGAATATCCGTTACCTGCAAGTCTCCCAAGTCAGCATCCGTCTGCTTATGCCTGGAAGAAGCTCTCCCATAACTGGTCACCTGATCCACAAGGCCCGGTACCTCCTCCTCTGCGCCAATCTCCTCTACGAAAGTCTGCTCAACTGGGGGAAAAGGGTCGACAGGTGGCCTACTCCCTCGACCACTCTGACTAGACGCTGCCTGCCCAGTAGACCGTCGGCTGCCCCTAGACCGACTGGAGCCGCTAATGGAATCTGTCCGAGCCGCCTTCCCCAAGCGGCGTCTCCTCTTAGAGCCATCATCACCCGCATCTGCCATCTTGAAAAGGTAAGGTAAGATAAGAGATGTGAATGTACCATATATGTAGATAAATAATAACATAATAAAGTAAAATAAAATAAACAACTAACATAAACAGAATGAATAAAAAAATTTCAACTGATAAAGCAAATTCCCTACATACGCCCTTTGATTTTCAAACTTCAAGTTAAATCTCAAAGGTTTTCTGTCTTTTTCCTTCAAAAAGATTTTATTTCTAAACCTTTCCCAATTCTTTCTCTAAATTCTAAAAATTTCAACAGAGTCCCGTTTAAAAATGACCCCTACAACACCCATGACATCGACATAAAACACAAAACGTGCACTCCGCAACGTGCAATCACATAACATCAGCTCCCGCGCACACTTTTTGAATTTTTAAAATTTTCAAAACACATGTTTTATTTTGTCAATAAATCAATGGTTTTCAAAGTTGTCCTAAATTTCTCAAAATCACCTCAAATGTTTTCTAAAATATTCCAATATTGTTCCAAATTTCAAACTCTAAAAATTTCATCAATCTCTCAAGTTTTCTTAATTTCCCTAATTGTCTAAATATTTTTCTATTTTTTAAAAAATCAAAAATTCACCAAGTTTTAAAAAAATCACGAAACTTCACACGGTTGTTAAACACATATTTCTAAGGCACATGGCATAAAAATCTAGCCAGAAAACTCAATGCCAAACCCTGTAGGAACAAATCCCCTATTCCTGCAGAAAACCCTCTTCACATAATCACATAAAATCACTCAAATTCGATCAAACAAGCACCAAAATACAAAAATAACATTACCATAATGTTCAAAACATATCAAAACATCAATTTCTACTATTCACATGGTTCAAACGAAATTCTATACATCAAAATACACAAAAATTTGAAAACTCATTTTTTTTGAGTTCTCCGGCGAAATCTTCTCTTCCGGCGACTTTTCCAGCAACGAGGTCTCCTTCCGGCAACCACTCGTGGTCTCCAAGAGGTGCTCCTTCAATGTCCAAGTACCGCAAATGTTCGAACTAGAATTTTTCTGGTTTTAACTCCAAGCCTGGCACCACTAGCAGAGGTGCCAAGCTTCTTCTACCAAAGGCGCCACTCCTAGTGGTGCCAGTTTCCAATTCTAGGCAGCTTTGCCCTTTTTCCCGCCAAAACTCATTTTCAAAGGTCTTTCGGGCCCAATATCCATTTTCAAACCCCCGTTTTCCAAATCCGTCCCTCCGACCGCCTCACGGTCAATATGGGGCTCTTACTTTATTGTTTTCTGTCTTTGACAAGCAAAGACAGAAAACGAGGGGCAGCTGTAAGCACCCCATTTTTGACTACTCAGCGGTCTCCACTCCGTCCAGACTTGTGTTCAAGTCATTGTGGGCATATTTCAATCCAACTTAACTTTCTAAGTCTAATCATGTGAATTCGTCGCTTTGTGGGGCCCACCGGGCCCAAATGGAGGCAAAATAACCAAAATGCCCCTGGGGGCAACGCCTTTTCTAATTCTAAATCAGGCACGTCTTTCCGAAGACGATAAGTCCCCTTTTCAATTCCAAATCAAGCACGTCTTTCCGAAGACAGTAAGTCCCTTTTCCAATTCCAAATCAAGTACGTCTTTTCGAAAACGATAAGTTTCCTTTCTAATTTCAAATCAAGCGCGTCTTTCCGAAGACGGTAAGCCTTTTTCCAAGTCCAATTCCAATTCCGATCCCTCTCTCGGGACAGTTGATTCCTCGAGATGGTCCGACACATTTTTCGAAGAAAATCTCTTCGAAACGGTAAGTCCCTTTAAACCTGTAGACCGGGACGAGACCCCAAGTCCCCTAGATGGTAGAACGGTCCACCTTTAGTGCCTGCTAGCCCGCCAATGCAGAAATGTCCGTTTAGGTCGGCCTTTCGAGAAAGTTGATTCTCAGGCACTAAGTCCCTTTAGCAGCTTCCCGAGATCAGGCAGTCTCGGGAATGATCGCGAACCGTCAGAGTAGTGGAAATACTCGCAAACAGGTCGATATAGGGAATTGCCAACAAACCCCTGTATCACACGACCACCGTCAGAGTGGCGGAAACACTCAAAACCCAGGTCAACACTAGTGCCTGCTAGCCCACTGCGGTAAAAAATGACCAAACTGCCCCTAGGGCCATTTTCGGCACGTTTCTCGAGAACACATTTGAATCCTCAAAATGGTAAGTCCAACCTTCCAAGATTGTCTTAAAGACAATACGGCATGATTAGGTGCCTTCTAATCAGTTTCGAGCCAATTCCGAGACTTTCCGGTCAAGATGACCATTTTGCTCCCAGGCATTCGAATGCCCCGGGAACCACACCGGCCCTGGGTATCAAACCGGTAGCCTCCCGAGAATGCGTCTTGTAGTGTTCTCAACCTTTCTTTATCTTTTTGGATCATTCCGAGTCAGTTCCGGCAAACCCGGTGTAAAATAACCGTTTTGCCCCTGGTAGGCCGGTCACCTTTTCCAACCACACCGACTCTGGGTATCAAACTGGCAACCTTTGAGAACATTCTGAATAATGGTTCCAAATCTTGAATCTTCTTCTAGGACGTTCCAAGTCCATCTCGGCAGCTTTCCGGCCCGATTGACCGTTTTGCCCCTAATGGCCCGGTTAACCCCTCCGACACATCCTATCCTCATTTTTCAAGTCAAATATCTCCGGGACCTTGTTTTGAGGGTTCCTGCCCTTTTCCAGCTTTTCAGGCCATTCTTGAACCCTTAAGTCCTTCCCGGGCTTTTCGAAATTACTCCTGATGAAGCCAGACTAAAAATTGCATAGTAGTCACTAGTACAGGCGCCCAAATCTGTCAAAGATACGTTGCTTGCCAACTTAAAAAAACTTTCCCAACTTGCTAGCGCCACTCCTAGTGGCGTCAAGAGGAATTTTGGCCTGGCGCCACTGCAACAGGCGCCAGTTCTATCCTATTTCTATAAATACAAAGTCTCTTCCAGCGTGAAAGATGTCCGCAAATGTAATCTAAAAACCCTAATTCTCGATATACAAAGCTCGTACACTCCCAAATGCCTAGCTTCTCTAGGTTTTCCAAACCCTAGCTAAACCCTAGCCTCCTATACAGTCCTATACACTCTCATACACTTATACACTAGCCTCCAACCCTCCCCCCCCCCCCCCCCCCCCCCCCCCTTTGAAGGCTTGAAGGGCTACAATCTGAAGGTTTGAAGATTAAAAACGAACTCTTGAAGATTAAAGTGAAGATTGAAGCAAGACAAGCAATGCAAAGCGCGCAAAGCTAAGCAAAATAAAGAAGACACAAGGTAGGTTTCTTATTTAAATTTCTGCACTTCCCCCCTCTATCTTCTCTCTCTTAACCCATTTGGGTTTTCTCTATTTTAATTCCCTATCTCTTTCCCCCCCGTTCTTTGCATGCTTAAAACAAGGGGACTCCCAGTCCATGTGTAGGATTAGACTATTGGAGGGTCACCGTGTCAGGGGCTTTCTTTTAGTCTAACCGGAGACCACGTGGGTTCGGCCCATTTGATTGTGTGGTGAAACCTTAACCTTGTATGTTCACGACCCCAAATTTGCATTGTGCATATCAAGATTCTTGCATTTTTCCAAAAGTCATTTTCAAAATCGTTTTCAAACTTGTTTTCAAAATTATATCAAAATTTTCTTTTTCAAAACTTGTTTTCAAAATCACAATCCTAGGGTGATTCTAGCCTATCCATGGCTAGGGTTGCTTTAGGAAAGTGCTATATTTAAAGTGACCAACGTGGTCCATATTTTCAACTCCTTGTTGTTTTCAAAACCACTTTCGTAAAGTGGTTCTAGCTTTCTTATGGTTAGAATCGCTTTAGAAAAGTAAGACGTTTTCATACTTTCCAAAAAACTCTGTTTTCAAAAGTCTCTCTTTCAATATACTTTTCAAAAACTCTTCCTCCCAAAATTATTTTCAAAAACTCTCTTCAAAAATCTATTTTTAAACTCCTTTCCAAAACACTCTCCTCAAAATTCCTTTCCTAAAAAAACACTCCCTAAGTTTCCTTCCTAAAACTCTTTTCAAATTCACTTTCTAAAAACTCCTTACGGGGATTTCTTTTCAAAAACTCTCTCTTTTTAAAATTCACTTTCTAGAAACTCCTTTCTAGGATTTCCTTCCAAAAACTTGTTTCCAAAAAAACACACTTTCCAACAATTCCTTTTCTTAAAGCCTAAGTCAAGCCCTAGAGCCACGATTAAAATACCCTAATTTTCTTTCCAAAAACATAGTTTTCAAACTTGCCTTAAAACCTAGGTTTTCAAAATCTCTTGTTTTCTACATCAAAACTATACATATTTCCAAAACCTATTTTCTACGTCAAAACTATACACTTCCAAATCTAGGGTTTCCAAAACTTCCTTTTCCAAATCCTTGTCAAATCAAATCTTCCCTCTAGAAAACCAAATCCAATCTTCATGTTTAAGAAACTAGATCCTATCCTCTGTTTTTGGAAACAAAATCAAACCTTCTCTTTTAGAAACAAAATCTAATCCCTTGTTTTAGGAAATAGGAGTCTTAACTCTTCCTAGTCTAAATCTTTTCTAATTCAACTCCTTCCTAATCTTCTACTTTCCTAAATCTTAAGTTTCCAAAACTTGAACATAAAAATCTATCCTAAATTCTAAAATTCAATTTTCAAATCTTTCCTAATTCTACCCCTTTTCAAATCTTAATTTTTCAAATCTAAGTTTTCAAATCTTTCCTAAACTCAAACCTTTCCTAATCTCAAAATTTTCTAAAACTCAAACTTTAAAGCTTTCTAAATCCTAAACTTTCTAAATTCGAAACTTTCAAACTCCAAAATTTTCTAAGTTCTAAACTTTCCTAAACTTCAAATCTTTCAAAGCCTAAACCTTTCTTCATTCCAACATTTCTTAATTCCACATCCTTTCCAAACTTTAACTCCTAAATCTAGATTTTCAAATCTTTTGAAAACTCAAACTTTGAATCTTCCAACAATTCCAAAGCTTTCTAAATTCAAATCTTTCCTAATTTAAAATCTTTCTAAAATTCTAAGTTTTCCAAATTCAAAACTTTATTAAGTTGAAACTTTCCAAATTCTAAACCTTTCTTAAACTAAACTTTTCCTAATTCAAAACCTTTCTTAAAATAAAACTTTCTTAATTCAAAACTTTCATAAGTTGAAACTTTCTTAATTCAAGACTTTCCTAAGTTGAAACTTTCCTAAACCAAAACTTTCCTAAAATGACGCTTTCCTAATTTGAACATTTCCTAATTCGAATCTTTCCTAAATCCAATCCTTCCCTAATCTTCCAAGTCCAATATTCAAATCAATTCTTTTCTAAAATCTTCCTAAGTCAAATCCAATCTTTCTTTTCTAAGTTCCTAAGTCTAGGTTTCCTAAAACCAAGTTTTCCAAAGTCAAATCTTTTTAAATCTTCGAATCAAAGTTCAATCTCCCAATCTTCCAATCTAATTTTCAATTCAATCTCTCTCTTCCAATCATATCTTCTATTTTCAATCGGATTCTTGTCCGAACTACGATTAACCTGATTCCTCCAAAAGGATACGTAAGCAACCCTCATGGGTGCAGTCACAACATTTTTCAAGTTTCTATTTCCACAATTCTTTTTCAAATCTCAAATTTCACAATCTTTCCAAATCTTCAATCTATTTTTAAACTTCCAATTTCAAATTTCTATTTCCAAATCTCTATTTTCAATTTCCAAAACCTTCTCTCCAAATTCAAACTTCTATCTCTTCCTTTTCAAATCAAATCAATTTCTTTCCAAATCAATTTTTCAATTCTCTTTTCTTGCACTTGCATATCATACATCATGTTAGTTTCTTTTCAAAAATTCCTTTCTAAAGTGGATAGGATTGAACTATAGTTAGTTAAAGACTCTCATAGGTGAATCTAGGGTAAATAGACATGTAGATACCGCAAGGGCGGGGTAGGATGATGGCTTAGTGCATCTTCACTACACGTAACCAACATCCGAACGTAGATCGCTATTTTCGAAATACCAAAAGGAGTCATTTTTCTAAAAATGGCTTAATATTTTCTAAAGGTTGCTAAATAACCTGTTTTCTTAAAAACCCTTTCTTGAGGAGATATTTTCAAAATCGTTTTCCAAAACCCTAAGTGTAGTTTTCGGATTATGCTTAGTTTTTAGGTGACCTAACTCACCTTAATCAAGTTGGGTGGCGACTCCAAATCTTTTCCAAAAGCCCTTTATTCAAATCTATTTTTCAATTCGAACTTAGTTGCACTCATTCTTCTAGGAGGGTGAGTTCTAACGAGAGAGTACAGTGTTTTTCTCGCTTATGTGTGTATTCCTCGAGTGCGAAAAATCTGGACGCGACACCCTGCAGTAAAAGAGTCGACTCATTTACAGCAACGGCTCTATTTTTTAACATTATACTCCGCCGTTCTTGCATCAAATAGTCTCTCATCTACTTCCACCGGCTAGAATCAATCCATGGCTATAAATACAAGATTCCTATAGCTTCTAAACACAAGAAAAAGTGATTTTATTTGCTGAATCAACATCTTGAAGCTGAAATTTACTGTGCTCCAACTGCTACATCTTTTTGCTGAGTGATTAAAGTTATCTACTGAGCTATTCTTGTTCATCTACTCACTAGGAGAGTTATCATTTGTAAAACCTTTATTCATTTCACTTGGATGGGTTTGTAAACCTGTGAGTTTGAGTATTCTTGGATAAAAACACTTGTAAATTTGAGTGAAACTTGGACAAAATTACTTGTAAGTTTGAGAGAAGTTTGGACAAAATCTCTTGGGTTGTGAGAGCTTGGGGAAGAGCTCTTGTAAGAGTGAGCTGGGCACTTGTAGCAAAACTAGCAGCTGTGTAAAGGGTTTTATATAGTGGAATACCTTCGAAAGGATTGAAGAAAAGAGGACGTAGGCAAGATTGGCCGAACCTCTATAAATCTGGTGCTCTTCTTTTCTTGTCATGTTTTGCTTATTTGCTTATTATACTTGCTTGCATTGTGTTTCATTATTTGCTTGATTGATTTATTCTTAGATTAATTACTTTCAAAATAAATAAATTATTTTCAACTGCATTATTTGATATAAATTCTATAAAATCCAATTCACCCCCCCCCCCCTCTTGGGTTGCCTTCACGCAATATAGCCCACACTAACAATTCACACAATATATATAGTGCACACACTTCTCAAAGACCTAACCGACACTGACAACACCATACTGTTCACTACACCTTAGACACCAACTCCACACCATAGATTTAGTACATAATCAGGCTATGAAACACAGTGTTGATACAAAACTCAGCTTTGATACTAACCTGTCACACCCAAATCCCAATTAAACATCATTAATATCACATTAGGTAAAACGTGATCACACAGGTTACTGTATTTGCGAACGATATCTTAACATACACCCGAAAAAGAACATGGTGGAATATACACTAATGATATATATAAACAAGAACTATCCTGACGAGAAACTGAAAACAATGTAATAAGAGCTTTCTCAAGCTCCAAGATACGACATCTTAGCACCGACATGGATGCCACCATGGCTAAAACGAAGACTACAATTAAGCAAACCATCATCTTCACGTTACCTATCAAAACAATCTGTATGGGTGTGAGCTAATTGTCAACGTGCTCACAATAGATAATCAAACTCATAAAGAATGATATATACATAATTACAGAGTCAGATATCAATAGATAATCTACCAATCAATGATATATAATCATCCACATAACACCAACATCAACGATATGTAATCATCCTCTCATCACCACCAACAATGTAATATGCTTCATGAAATGCAATATCTCTTGTGATTCAATACATGAAACACCACAAATGTGTGCGCAAGTTAGATAATATTGGCCTAATATAACGATGGCTTGTTATCAAGGATGCCCCACATTGACACCCTTTTAGATCAACCCTACATTAGCTAATCTTTAGGTTAGCCCCATATCGGTTGTACCGTTCTCCGTGCAATGCATAGCATACAAAATGAATGATATGTAATATCACTTCATATATATTCACCAATATTACCTCACATATGTAATCACTAATATTACCAATGTAAGCAATAAATAAGCAATTCAATATGAATAAGATTATCCAAACTCCCTACATATGTGACCACACACACACACCACAATGGAATTACTCCTTGGTTGATTTTGAGGGATCTTGAAGGATCTTACCTCTCTTTAGCACCTAGCACCCAAAACCATGTTAGAATGGAAAATATAATTCATAATCGTTCAACAATACACAATCATGATCCACACTCCTTTAACATGAGATATGTACTGCTATAACTAAAAATTTTAAAACTTGGAGAATACAAAATAGACATCTTAGAAAGTATCTAGACCAAATTTCACATTTATTGAACAAGCCTAAGTATTTATTTGGTATTTTATAAAACAGGGCAATGTTGCAGAAGTGAAAATTCAGCTGCAGATGGTCCATCATTGAATGGTCCTTAACATAGGCAAACGATATCAAAATGACCTGAAATTTGGTATATATTCTCATCTACATTTCTAATAGATACAGTAAACATTTCACAACGTTTTGATTACTCTAACTTGCTCGAATGTTGCTTTCAAGGTAGGAGTCATAGATCAGGGTAACAGATTTCAGTAGTAATAGTCTAACTTCTTAAATTCACCATAATACAAAAATACAACATTTTTTTGTGAAACCAAAGCTCAAATATCACTCTAAATTCAACTGTTCAAAGATGTATCTAGAAATAATATTTTTAGATAAAGCAATTCATCACAAAACAACAAATATAACACTTTCATCCCAAATTGAAAAATGATCTATGAAAACCTTAATCTTTCATCTCCTCAATCACCTCCTCTACTCCCATGAAAAAGATGAGATGCAAGCATGCTAAAATCAATAAGAACAACATAGAACAAGATGAAACTCACCTTGGATCTTGAAAACAATATGCAACAAGCCCTTCCTTAAGTTCTTCTTTTTCTCTTTTTTTTTTTTCTTCCTCTTCTCTCTTTTTCTTCTCTTTTCTCTCTCTCTCTATATGGATGAGCCAACCCTCCCCCCTTGACTTGACTTTACTTTTCTTTTCCACTAACCTTTGTTCTCACTAGTTAAGTTTCCACTTCTTCTCTCTTCTATTTTTCTTTTCTTTCTTTCCTACTAACCTTTGCTCCCACTAGTTAAGTTCTCGCTTCTTCTCTCTCTTATTTTTCCTTTCTTTTTCTTTCTTTTATTTTTTTTGCCTCCTTACTAGCCTTGTCCCACTCTTGTCTTCTCTCTGTCACACCCTCATCCCAATTAGACATCATTAATGTCACATTAGGTGAGACTTGAGAGCACAGGTCACCATACCTAGGAACGACACCTTAATCCACACCCGAAAATAGAACATAGTGGAATATACACCAATGATATATATAAACAATAACTATCCTCACATACCATAATGTACATCAGAAATAAAACCATAAACCACTTACATCATTACAAACTCAGGTACATAACAAACTCACAAACTTAAGCTAACATAAAACAAAATACAAATATAACTCAAATCCCAACATCTTATACAAATATGACGAGAAATTAAAAGCAAAGCAACAAGAGCTTTCCCCAGTCCCGAAACATGACATCCTGACACCAACATGAATACCACCGCGGCTAATACCAAGATTATAGTGAACCAAACCGTCATCTCCACGTTACCTGTCAAAATAGTCTGTATGGGTGTGAGCTAATTGTCAATGTACTCATGATAGATAATCAAACTCATAAAGAACGTTATATACATAATCACAGAATCAGCAATCAATAGATGATCCACCAATAAATAATATCTTGTGATGCAATGCATGAAACACCCGAATGTGCGTACGATTTAAATAGTATTGGTCCAATATATTGATGGCTCGTTATCAAGAAATGCCTACTGTGGCACCCTAAGGCTAGTCCACCATGACTAAGCCTTTGGTTAACCCACCGTGGTTAACTTTCTCCAGTGCAATGCAAAGCATACAATATAGATGGTATGCAATACCATCTTATATATCTATAATCACCAATGTCTCCACATAACTCATACATATAAACATCAATTTCACCTCATATATGAACAGCATTAACACCTCATATGAATTCATCGCTACTATATATATAAAAAACAAACAATCCATTTAATATGAATAAGACTATCTTATATTCCCTCTTGTCACCACACACACACCTGATGAAGTTACTTATTGGTTGACGTTGAAGGTTTTTGACCTCCTTTAGCTCCTATCACCACAATTATGTTAGTTTCAGAACCACATTATATAATTCATCAATAAACATTGAACATAAATAATAATTCATAAATAATGCTCCAACACCAAATATACACCTTGAACATATTTATTTAAAAATAGGCTTAAAAGTGTCAAGATCTACTAAATCCTCTAATCTGTCAAAACTAACACAGGCCTCATAACATGGACACAATTTGGTGAGATTATACCAAAAAAATTCAAAACTTTAGGAATACAAAATAGACATCACATAGAGTATCCAGACCAAATTTTATAATTTTTTAACGATTTAAATATTTATTTGGTGTTTTATAAAATAGGGCAATGCTGCAGAAGTGAGAATTTTGCTACAGATGGTCCATTTTTTAGAGGTTCTTAAAATAGGAAAATGATATCAAAATGACCTGAAATTTGATATATAATATCATTCACATTTCTAATAGATGTAGTAAAATTTTTACAACATTTTGACTACTTTAACTTGGTCGAATGTTGCTGGCAAGGTAGGGGTCGCAGATTAGGGAAACAGATTTCAGCAATAATAGTCCAACTTTTAAAATTCACCATAATTAAAAATAATAATATTTTTTAGTGAGATCGAAGCTCAAATTATTATTATAACTCTAAATTCGAGTGTTCAAAGATTAAGCTAAAAATAATATTTTTAGCTAAACCAATTCGTCACAAACATGAAGATTTGGGCTTCCACCATGGAAACCCCGAACCACCCCTCTCTTCCATCATTTTCCTCCACCTTCTCTCATGGTATCAAACATACTAGCATGTATTACACCATTGAAATTAAATAGATCAAGCAAGAACATGATGATCTTACCTTAGATCTTGAAATCAAAAAGCAACAAGCCTACCTTTGACCTCTTCTTCTTTTTTTTCCTCCTCTCTCTTTCTTCTCTCTTCTCTCTTCTCTCTCTCTTTATCTCTATCTCTCATCTATTTGAATGATGGTAGCCAACTGTCTTCGCTTCCTCTATTCTTTTTCTTCTTCTCTCTCCTATTTTTTTTCCTTTTCTTTTCTTTTTTTTTTGTCTCCCCACTAGCTTTGTCCCCCTCTTGTCTTCTCTCTCTTTCTCTCCACCAAAAGCCCCTCTCTCCCCTCTTGACTTCTATTGTGACTAAAAGTCAAAATAGATACAAGAGTGTATCTCACACCCTTAAGTATTCTATACACACACTCGCTAATGACTCACCACTCAACTCACCACTTGCCACATGCCACACACACAAGCATCCATATAATATTTATATATTAATTACCCATAAAACAAATGTAATTTAGGTAATTATGGAATTATGCGATCGGGATCTCACAACTCTCCCCTCCTTAAAGAATTTCGTCCCGAATTTTGTCGTAACACTCCACATGCACATTCATGCACATGTCACCAATGACTCACCAATCAACTCACCAATTATCCCACCAACCAACTCACTACTGACTCGTCAATTAACTTACCACTTGCCACATGCCACACACACATGCATCCATATAATTTTACATACCAATTAACTATGCAATAAATGTAATTAGTGATTTATAGAATTACGACATTAAGGTCTCACAAATAATGGTGGTCTATTAGTAAATTGACCTTCAGCAAGGGTAGTATTAAAAATGGTTGACATAATTTACTCTAAGACGATTAAGTCTACTAAAAGAGATAAGGCTCTAATACCAATTGTTAGTCCAGGTGGCAACTTAAGAGGGGGGCGAATTAGGTTAAAACAATAATTCAATAAATAATTTTAGATTTAAAAATTCTAACTAAATATTCAAAAAAATATTAATCAACCAATAATATGTTGTAAATAAATGCAAGTAATTTAAACTATAAAGTAAATGAGATAGGGAAAAGAGAATACGACACCAAGATTTATCGTGGTTTGACTTCAACTCCAAAGTCTGCATCCACTCCCCAAGACTCATTCCTTGAGATTTTTTTTCACTATATCAAAACCGTAGATACAGTCACCAACCTTTTAACCCAAGTGCTAGTCATCCTTTACAACTAGTTTTTTTTCATAGACGTTAGTCACACCCCTTAAACTAGTTTTTTACACAGATGCTAGTCACACTCAACCAAGTGATCCCTCACTCCAACTAGTTTTTATACAGATGCTAATCATACCCAACCTCTAGCTCTTTTTTCCTACCTAGTCTCTCCCTTATAAGAAGAAAGAAAAAGAGTGCAACCACTTTTGCATACAAATAAATTCTTTCAAAAAATAGATATGCCAATAAAGCTCTCAAAACATTCTAACATAAAAGACAATAAAGCTCTCAATAAACTTTGTAGGATGAATATCACTTTGAGGTACAATACTTGTTATTCTTGTCATTCTCCTTTACTTCTCAAGTGTGTCTCTATTTATAAATGAAGATAGGAGAATGATATGTAGTTTCAAATCAGTTTATAGCTGTTGGAGAGCATTGAAGACATTTTTTTCCCTTTGAGTTACTTGTTTTCAAACAGGTTTTTAAATTTCTGATCAGATGCTTTTAGTTTCACCTCAATTGTCACCTTGTTAACATTTGAATTTGAAAATGACTATAAAAGAAACGTTGTAGACATGGAAGTCAGCTTTTCAGAACCTCAAGAATCAAGTCGATCTAATGGTCAGATCAAAAGTTATAATCAAAATAATCAAACGGTCTCCCAGTTGACATATTTGAATTTCTGTAGAGTTGTCTTCACTTCTACCTCAATGTTCTCCTTGATAACATTTGAATTTTAAACTGTTTATAAGAGAATAGTTGTAGATATGAAAGTTAGATTTTCATAACCTTAAGAATAAGGTCAAATCAAAAGTTATGATCAAAATACTCAAACTATCTCTCAGTTGGCATATTTTGAATTTCTGCTAAGTTATGTCAACTTGCATCAGCTTTTTCATATAGCAAATGTTCGATTTTGAAACTCTCTATAAGATATGAAATATAGATATGGATGTTATCTTTTCATATCCTCAAGAATTAAATCATTTAAAGATTAGAGTTAAAATATATTAGTGAAATACTCACACTGTCTCGCAGTTGATATGTTTGAATTTCTGTTGCACTAAGTCTTCTTTCACCTCGTGTTTCACCCAGATAACATTTGTATTTGAAAATTCATATAAGATATAAAATGTATATATGGATATTATATTTTCATAACTTCAAGAATCAGATCAATCTAATGGTTGAATCAAAAGATATAGGCAGAATACTATGGTTGTATTATTAGATATAATTTCATCGAATTTTCAACCTTAGAAGAAAATTATGTCCTCTAATTTTCTTCCTTGAATCAAGTTTTCTCAAAACATGATTCTCAAGAATTTAGATATTACTTTTCAAGTATTGATCTATTTTTCAAGGGCTTCATAATCCTACAAAATTTTCTTATACTAACTAGATTAAGGATTAAAAGTATTGAATATATTTAATCAAGAAAATATTTATAAATTAAAGTAAGTTATCATTAAAACCATATATAAAATTTTATATGAATAAACTTAGAGCTAATAATTTCTCCTTTTTTTGATGATGACGACCTTTGATTGATTTACCTTATAAAAACACTTCAAGTAAAATAAATATTTTCATATATATATATATATATATTATGTTTAAGAGAGTAGTAAAAAAATAAAGATAAATATAATCCAAACTCCCCCTCAACCAATGTATCTCATCTTAAACTCATCTATAAAATAATTCAACTAAAAACTCATCATATCAATCAACATATTTCCCTCCCTTTGTTATCATCATAAAATATTCATATATAAAACTTATAAAATTTTATAGAATATAAACACATATATATTTTTCTTTGTCATCTACAAAATATATGCAATGTATATCAAATATGGAAGACATATTCAATTCAATACCAAACATGTTTTATAATCACAACATTTTATATTTCTTCCCCTTTCAATATTAAGAAATGCATGAGAAAAAAAACAAGTAATCAAGTATATATCACAAATCAAGTATAAGTAAATTTATACGTATAACTTTCAAAAAATTTCAATGCATGTCATAATTTTTTTTAAATAATAAAAAATAAATACACACACACACATATATATAAGCCTAATTTTGTGAAGGCTCAAGATAAGTCTTCCATTCCAAGTGAGGCTAAACATGCTAAGATTGTTCCCTTATGCCACCATTGTAGAACTAAAGGGCACATTAGGCCTCATTATCCAAATTTGAAGACCAAGATTGTGACTTTAAAAAAGAACACCACCACATATGCACGTGTTGTGCCTAATGCTGAGACCAAGCCTACTATGTTTATTCCTAATTGTCATCATTGTGATGTTAAAGGTCATATCAGGCCTCATTGTCCTAGTTTGGAATCTAATCATGTGCCTCATAAGTTCATCGCCTCTCATGTAAAGCTCAAACATCCAAAGGTTATCCAATCTTCAAAGTTTAACCATGTTTGTTATAATTGTGGTGTGTTTGGTCGTATTATACCATATTGTTGCAAACTAAATAGGGTTTCAAGTTCTCGTACTTATCATCAACCTATGCATCATTGTGAAAGGTTGGAAAATCAAATTAGAGTCCTTACTAAGCATGTGAATAGATTTGTTTCCAAGCTAAGGCAGGTTTTCACAAATCATGGTCAAAGGAAGAACCACAATACCAAGGCAAGACCTAGGACTACACCCAAAACTCATGAGTTTACTAATAAATCTAAGATAAATGTTATTTGGGTGAGAAAATCTTATTTGGATTCTTTGAGATCTCCTAAGAAATTTGTATGGGCTAGCCTTGTTGAGTAAAGGCAGTCTGTGACGTAGACTAGGATATTCATCTTGTTTATCTTTATCCTAGTGCTATGATCTATTTTGTTGTTTTTCTTATAATTTCTTTTAAAAAAATGTTTGAGAAAAGCCAAAAAGATTTTATTTTTTTTGTGTCTTGGTTTGGTTGTGCTAGTCATTGACTTAAAACATTCTCTATGTGTTGATTGATGTAATAGCATGTTTAAAGTTGAATCTTGTGTGCTTCTTTAATTGCATTCTGATGAGTTAATAATTTTGGTGATCATTATCATACTCGTGATTCATGTTTAAAAGTTGTATTCCTCATGAGATCTCTTAGAATATAGAATCCTCTTTTTATGATCTATGTTAGTCCAAGTGACAACCCTAGAGCCGGGGTAAATTGGATTAAAACAATAATTTAACAAATAATTTCAAATTTAAAAATTTTATCTAAATATTCAAACAAATATTAATCAACCAATAATATATTGTAAATAAATGCAAGCAATTCAAACTATAAAATAAAGGAGATAAAGAAAAGAGAATATGACACCAAGATTTATCATGGTTCGACTTTAACTCCAAAGTCTACGTTCATTCTCCAAAACTCCTTTCTTGAGATTTTTTTCTACTATATCCAAACCATAGATACAGCCGCTATCCTTTTAACCCCGGCGCGTGTCCTCCTTTACAACTAGTTTTTTTTCACAGATGCTAGTCACACCCCTCCAACTAGTTTTTACGCAGGTGCTAGTCACACTCAACCAAGTGATCCCTCATACTAACTGGTTTTTATACAAATGTTAGTCACACCCAACTCCTAGCTATTTTTCCTAGCTAGTCTCTCCCTTACAAGAAGAAAGAAAAATAGTACAATCACTCTTGCTTACAAATAAATTCTTTCAAAGAATAGATATGTTAATGAAGCTCTCAAAACATTACAAGATATAGACATTATCTTTCCATATCCTCAAAAATCAAAACATTTTAAGATTAGAGTCAAAACATATGAGTGAAATACTTAGACTATCTCCCAGTTGATATCTTTGAATTTCTGTTGCACTAAGTCTTCTTTCACCTCTTGTTTCACCCAGATAACATTTGTATTTGAAAATTCATATAACATATTAAATGTATATATAAATGTTATATTTTCATAACTTCAAGAATAAGATCAATTCAACGGTTGGATCAAAAGATATGCGAGAATACTATAGCTATATCATAGGATATAGTTTCATTGAATTTTCAACCTTAGAAGAAAATTATGTCTTCTAATTTTCTTTCTTAAATTAAGTTTCCTTAAAATATAATTTTCAAGAATTTAGATATTACTTTTTAAATTTTGATCTCTCTTTCAAGTTTTGAAACCTTTTGAAGCTTCTAATAGCTAGATTGACTATGTACATGTGATTCCCTCTCTTGTTGACTCTATAGCCTTGATGGAAAGGGCTACCAGTGAGTGTGTGTGCAGCTACCATTGTTATGTGATAAGAAAAGAAGACTACTTACTCATGTGTGTGAAAACCACCATCTCTTTGTACTTCATGTTACCACTTGGAGAGATAGGGTTGAAACTTTAAGGGATGTACTGAAAAAATTGAGGATGAGATGTCTTGAAAAATTGAGAATGGGATGAAATGGGTTTGACTTCTATGTCTTGATCTTTTTGATGTGATTATCCATGATAGGCTATTTTCGATATTGTCTACGGTTTATATTCTCATTAATCTCATTGGAGTACTTGCATTCATCATATATTGTCGTGAATGTATTTTTGATCACCTCATGACCAATTGTTCTCAGCTTTTTATGATCTTTGAGCATGTTTGATATTGATTTTTTCACGCTATGGTCATCATGAAACTCATGGGTTATATTTTGTGTTTTAATAATAAGCATGCTAGGTTTAAGAATATTTTCTGCAAAATTACTCTGGTTTTGTTTTGTTTCAGGTTAATCGAGTTTTGACTAATTGTTTTGCATGAATGATATTCCTCTTTTTAGCATATCTCTCTTTTGTTTCTGATTGTGTGGTTGTTTGTTAATCCTTTATATTTGTGTGACACAAAGGGGGAGAAAATCCGTGTGCTTACATGTTATTACGAAGGAGAATACATTAAGTGAGAGACCATCGTGTTTATATATATATCAGTTTTGTTTCTGTCTCTTTACATGCTTACTTTAACAATTTGTTCCAAAAATGGCAAAAGCAAACTGATGCTGATGCTTGACATATGCTTGTTATCTTGATACCTTGCACTTTATGGTATTTATCTTTTATTTAGTGAATATTGTGTAGGTACAAGCATTTGGGATGCTTGGTGTTTCGTAGATAACACCTTTATACTTATGAGTTGGGTCATAATTGTAATCTTTTTAGATTCCTTGTAATTCACAGTTCAGCATAAGGTTTGGGTCACGAAATTACCAAAGGGGGAGATTGTAATATCATGTAATTGGCTAAATTTCTTGACAAGTTTTATTTCTTGTAATTTGGAATATTAAGGTGTCTATCACAAGCATTTGGAATGTTCTTAATGTCTATTCATTCGAGCTCGTGCTAAGAGAGTCTTAGATGATATATAAAGTAACTAATTTTTGACTTTGATGGATGTTGATGGACTTCGATACCTGTCGATGGAAGAAATAATAAAGGGTGTAAATCTGCTAAGGACTTTGCTGGACCTCGATAGACCTCGATACCTGTCGATGGAAAAAACAGTGAGCACCCTTATCTGGCAGGTTAAATCTCGCTGGATGTCGCGACTGTGAGGTGAAAACTTCAGTGGACCTTGTTGGACGTTGTTGGAAGCGAGATGCGCGAGAATCTGACCTAGGAATGCACGCCGCAAGTTCTTTTTGACCATTGTGAAGGCCCAGAAACCCTAGTTTGCCTCCTCTATATATGTAAGGCTATGAGAATATCAAAATACAAGGCTAAGGAGGCCAAAATACTTTTGAAAGAATCGATTACACAATTGCTTTAAATTCAAAGGCTTTCTATGTGCGTGAGCTACCATTAAGAATACACAAGAAAGAACAACTTCAAACATCTAGAGAGCTCACGATTGATTCTTAGGAACAAATCTTTTTCAACTCCCTTGAAGAAAACTGAAGTCTTAAAGAAGTTCAAGACACGAAATCCATACTAAAGGAATCTGTACGATGGTCAAGCACGACAATGGTGTATCAAGGAGTCAAGTAAGTTCTAGTCAACCTAGTATCAAGAATTCGATTGGGAATTGGGTTGTAAGTGATCTTATAACTGTTAAAATTAATTTTAGCGCGTAATCTTTGTCTAACAAATGGAACACATGATTTTTTCCCAATTTGGATTTCCATGGCAAAAGTTTCGTGTGTCAATTGCGTGATTAATTTATTTCTTCACTTATCATTGACATACGTTGTGATTGTACTTAATCATAGTCATACTTATCGTAGTATTGCATCAATACTCAGTCTTTAACAAAAATATAGATAAGGCTAGGTTTTTCAATGGTAATTAGTCAATGAGAGTTTCTTCTGGCTCCAAAATTTTCTGAATCTTGAGCCATGTAGAACCTAAATGAACATGATTCAACACATTGGAAAGTCACAGAATTCATTCAATGGAAGCAAAAATTAATAAGAATGGTTATGGTTCAACCAAATCCTTGGCCAGTGCCAAAAACTTAAAAAAAAATAGTTCTTATCCCAAACTAGACCTTGTTATTTCATATGCCAAGAAGCATGCTGCATTTGCCGGAACACTTCGAGCCATGGCAGGGCCAAAGCCCTTGTACAGGCCTGTCACTCCCTCCGAGGCCAGGATCTTCCTAAAGGCGTCAATTGAGCCAGAGAACTTCGGATTTTTGTAATCATCGACTTGAATTACGCTCTTGACAACATCAGTTGGGTAGACAGAAACCCAGAAGGAAGCTCCGGCCAAGCCTCCCGCTACAATTAAAGAACCTCTTCCCAGCTTAGAAGTGTCTTGCCCTCCTGCAAGGTATTGCTTCAAGGCTTCATAGACCCCAAACATTGCAGCATTGCCAGGTACTTCTCGTGCCATAGTGGGAACCAAGCCCTTGAAGAGACCTCTCATACCACCTTCTGACCTGAGAACATGCCTTGCTACGTCCATTGGCCCTCCATACTTCACTGCCGTAGCGGCTGAACCAGAACCCGCTAGAGCACTCTGGGCTTGCAACCTGTTTCACGGTTATATCCTGAGCAGTTCGTGGGTAAAACTTAAAGGTATATGTGTCCTACTAGCATAGTGCCTAATAACGGAATAATTTTGAATTTGGAAATCACTGAACATTTGTAAACTTATTACTATGAACCAGGATCTTATGTTAAAAGATTATTGCACTAAACACAATTGGGTTAGGTGGGCTCGATGGTAAAGCAAGGTGTCCAAGTCAGACTTCAAACACATGGGAAATCTAGGTTTTATGGCCACTGAAGAAAGAAGTTGGGAAAGAACAACAAAAAAAAAAAAAAAAATAGAAAGAAGAGAGTAATACTACAAGGACAGTAAAACAATTCAGAATTTCCATACAGTATAATGAGGCCGATGTGATAAGGGGGGGAAAAAAAGGACCCGTGAAAGCTGCTCAAAATCTCAACAACATATTCCACATCATTCTGTATAAAGGGTTCCTGTATGGTAGAATTTTCCTAAAAGAAAAAAAAAAGACAGATCACCATTAAACTGACCTGCACTTGATCAATTCAGTGGGGCAAGCTAGAAAGGAGACAGCAACTCCAGCTCCAGCCCCACAAATGATCTGCTGGTTGACTGTAAGAGCCACACCAGGTTCAGATCTCAATAAAGCTTCCATTTGTCCTCTCACCGTAAAGAGGACAGCATTAAAGGCCGCCACAGTGGCAAGTGGTGCCCCCATTCCTTTGTAGAGACCCCCTGGGCCTTCTGATGCTATTGTTTTTCTCACAGCATCCATAGCACCCAAGTATTTGAGAGGTTGGCCTGGGAGTGGAGCAGGTTGACTTTGGAGTTTGACCTTGATGGTATCAAAGGGGTGTCCAACAATTAACTGTGCCGCCCCCCCAACAGTCCCAGAAATTAGGTCCTTGGCTACATCACCCATCTGCCATTTTGATGTACACAAAAACTATTCAGCTATGAAAAAAAAACAGAATAATTGGGAATTAGATGAACAACTTCGAATGTTAAAAAGAAAAGCCATTATATTTAATATATTCCAATCAAGCAATCTAAAAAATAGGGCTGTAATAGTGAAACTCTATCTAGGCTTCATGTGTCTGTCAGAGAACATCAAGAAAAGCAATATAGTCGTTAAGCGCCATACTTAACTTAGAGAAAAACACTCCTCCCAAACAAAAGGGATGCATTGCTTAATGAAGGAGATTTTATATATATATATATATGTATGTATATATATACATATACATCAAGGTAAAACAAAACAATCTAACGGGCAAAACAGCCAGTCCAAAGAGGGTAAAGCAACTGAATCTTATTCACAGATGACAGATCACCTATGATAACTACTCATTATGTTCATTTAAGTACTAATCTATACGACCATAGAAAGAAAAGCAGAATCCCTATTTTTAGGGTAGTTACAAGGCCAAATATTTCGCCATACATACAAGTTAACACTATCTAAAAGGTTTAATTAGTTTGTTAAACAGTAAACAGGGGTTTAAGAAATGAGGCACTGTGGCGTCAGCTTTTTGAGTTTTGATTATCTACGTTTACAGACTGTACAAATGAATTGAAAATCAAAAAATAATGAGTAAATAAAACAATAGATAGCAAGTAAGTTTAAGGAAAAGATATATAAATCTACAGAAATTTACTTAAAATAATTTAATGTTATTATAAGCCTACTAACATGTTTGAAAAACATAACCACATAAATAATGATGAACACAAACAGTGCTCATACACACAAAAAAAATATGCAAATACAAGATGAGCCATAATCACACAAAACTATTTATTCTTTAATAATGGTAAACACTAAATAGTCAAAGGTTAATAGCAAAGGGAAAAAAGGGTGGGAACACGTCAAAGGTAAAAGCTCAACAGTAGAAAAAAGAAAGGCAGTAGAACCATACTCCACTGAAGCGTATAGCTCACCCACTTAGGCACAACAAAATGTGCCTTTTTATGCCTTGCACAAAGCGTATACCTTACGTGACACTCTCTTGGTGTTTTGGGCCTTCAACCTTTTCCCTTATGCACTGAAGTTTAGCTTCACAATTTCAGGGAATTATGGCAATTTGCAAGTCATAATCCTCACAACAAATCCCTAGAATGGGGTTCATATCTGTTTGAAGCCTTTGAAACAATGAAAAAATAGTAGTTGAGGTTGAGTATTGTTTTTTATTTTTGTTTGTTACTATTTTTCTTTTCTTTTTCTCTTTTAATGGGGTAGTCCTAGATTGAGCTTTGAAGAATACTAGTGTTAATATTCACTTTTATATTTTCAATTCCAAAGAGAGAAACACGGAATGATGCTTATAAGAACTAAAGATAGATATTAACAAGCATGCCAGAATTCTATGGTTTATTATCAATGTGCTAAAAAGATGTATTCATAATAGGTTACAAGTTAGAGAAAAGAGAAAACGATTTAGTTAGAGGATGCTTAGATAAGCCTGAAATGTATGCCTATAAAAAAGATCAGAGAAAGCAAAACACGAAGTGAAGGCTAAAACTGGTTTCTTCTTTAGTTTCGATGCTCCATAACACTGAGAATGATGGTTTGATTCATCTCTCTTTTACCCAATTCAAGTGATCTAACGAGTGTCAGCTTTCAACTTGAAAAATAGTAAACTTGTGTTTGACACCACAGATCTTTTATTAGCACAGAACAATGCTTTCTGAGCCACCCCTTCATCTGCCAACCCCAGTCTGGGCTCTGCTCCTCCCACTACTCAATTTCTCTCTATTCTTTTATCCCCTTTATTTTATTTCTCTCCTCTACCGCTGTCTCATACTCTTATGTACAAGAAATTCATACCATCTCCATCAATGCAATTGCACGGATGCCCTCCAATTCCAAGATGGTAGGGATGCTTGAAAAAGATAACATTCTTATACAGTCATGTTGATTTTCAGCATTGAAATTCTAGAGGTTCCAACCACCATATTTGGCGAGTGTTTAAATAACACTTGAACTGAAGGAGCTTATATATGATAAAAAATAAAAATAAAAAAAAAAGCACGAAGTATGCATGTAAGAGAGTACATACATCTTTCTAAACTCAAAAGCTACTGCTAAGTAGTGATAACATTATGTTTAAAAGGGAGGTGTTGCTCTTCTATTTTATCAAGGAAATAAAGAAAAATCCAAGTTCTATGAGCACAAAGAATCCAAAGATAAATGTGCAACATGTGAAGGACAAAAGCAAAATGAAGAAACAAAAAACAAAGAAATTGGCCAAGGACACAACAATACAGCAAAGCAACCATAGTTTGGGAGATTGTAGAGAAGATATAAAAAACAAAGTAATTGGCCAAGGACACAACAATACAGCCAAGTGAAGAAAGGAGCACTTTCTTCATGAAACTAGCTATTGGTAGTGTAACCATTATATCATGACCATGGTAATGAACCTCATCCACTATGTTCCACCTTATGGTAAATTGAATTGGATGTTTCAAGACAAAGCATAGGAGGAAGTTACCGATACAATAGCAAACACTGATTAATACGAACTACGGGGCATAAAAGGGATTGTTCACAGGATGATCAGTCCTCTGGTGCTTTCACAGAAACATACAATACAACAATGTCACGCACCAATACTAGGAGCTCTTTCTCTATATTAGTGCAACTCAAACATATAATACCATGATATAAAAACATCTCATGTTCTTATGACTATCTTACTTCAACAGATTCAACATTCAGCTTATCCAAAGTTACAATCACATTAAAGGAATCCCATTTGGTAATCCGTAATCTTGAGTTGAGTATCTTGATTCAGAATTCTTCTACAGGCTACACTTTAATTTAAAAACAAATTGACTGTTTAGTTTTTTGAGGAATTCTTCAAGGGATAGCATGCGCAAGGCCTGTTATTAACTGATAACTTGAAGGGGAGAGAAAATATGGTTCAGTGGGCAATGTAGTAGCGCATGAAACGGCTTGTTGACAAGATGATCAATCCTCATCTCATTGGTAATTCCAGCTTGGGACAGTGAAAAATTATCTCGTTTCAATCCAATTATTCATTCAAACTATATGCGGTGAGGAATCTCCCATGTATGTGTCGTAAGAATTTAAATTCTGCTTTAATGGTAGTAAATCTAATGGAATCAACTCTTAAGGAAAAAATACAGACAAAAATCCAGGTATTACAAGAGGTGAAGAACATGCATGAGAGTACAAAGACTGCAGAACAGTTGTCACAATGCCTGATGGCTCCTTAGAATTTCGAATCACTAGTCAGAGGAACCATACGGCATAAGTCTCTTTAGGTAGAACCAAGTAGACATAGATACTATGATAAGGAGAAGAGGTTTGACTTTCCTTTGAAAAAATTTTGCACAATAAAGGCAATTACAGTCCATTTCATTCTACGAAACACCAAACGTACCAAAAAGCCAACTATTACGAGCAATTTCACTTACAGGCTACGGGTGTTCAACTTCAACCCCAGCAAAATTCTGAATCTGAAATTCAAAACTTCCAAATACCAAACAACACTCAACACGTCATTTAAATTTCCAGATCATTTCATTCTATTTAACACGCTGAATACTCATAGGATCCGTATCTAAAATTAAGACATCTCTTTTTGTGACCAAACTTCTGGACACCAACAGGAAAAATAATTTTCAGTATATACGTATAGCAAATTGAATCGCATCTGCATTCACAGTTCATTTCAAATAATGAACACCCAAATCCACTTGTATGCACGGTTGATGCCAAGAGCACTGTTTTATACAAATGATGAATCCAAAATAAAATCTAAATCAAGTTTTATCAGCAGTACAAGGGTATCGGACTTATTATGTGTGAGATTTGCACACACAAACACATGCATACAAGGATTAAACAAACATTTGCATGAAAACCATGAATCTTACCGTAGCTGAATTTTCTAAACCAGGATTAAAATTGCAAGGAAAAGAAGAACCAAATCGAATCGGGACCCCCTCTTGCAGAAACTTATACAATACAATCTGAGAGAACAAATACAATGAGAATACAAATTAAACCATATGTGTGTGTATAGTATCAGAATACAGATGAGAGAGAGAGAAAGAGATTTGATGTCGGAGTTACATATTACCAGCTGTTGAGTGATTTGAGTCAGTCAGTCAGTCAGTCTGTGCCATTTTGAAGATACAAAATTCCAGATAGTAGGAGATGGATACCCAGAACAGGGGAGATCCAGAAAGCGAAAAGGGAGGACTTCAAAGAAATCGTACAATCGAATCTTTAAAGATTCAGAGCCACATGAGAAAGGTCGGGTGCGGTTGGTCGGGAGTGGATTTCACACTAACGAATACGTATATATATATAGACAGAGAGACAGATAGCCAGAGAGACGTGGGTGAGATGCGAACCAGAGAGAGGGAAGGCAGATGAGGACACGACGTCTGAGCGAATCTCAACCTCTCTCTTCCCCACCAATTCCACAGACAGAGAAAGAGAGAGAGCGTATTGCGTATCCTGGTGCCGGGCGCAAAATGTGCATACGGATACCCAAAATTGCTCAAGAGCATTGCTCTTAAAATTTTAGAGAGTGGTGTTTGGATTACAATTTAAAAAGCTATACGCTAAAAACTTAAAAGTTAATTCTAAAGATATACTTTTTAAAATAGTTTTTTTTAAAGCTTAAGCTAACATAATTTTAAAAAATTATAAACTTAAGTCATAAATTGTTAAAAAAAAATCGTATCCACACACCTCCTTAAAGTGGTCCCACGAATAAATTATATTTTAGAGAGTCTCATTTTAACTTTTCAAATGTATAGAATTGAAAGTGATTCTCACTTTTGTAGGTTACTCTAGAGTTGCTATTTAAAAAAAAAAAAAAAACTGCATCTTAGCGGGTGTGAGGCGTTCTCAAGCTGACTTTAGTCAAGTATGATATGGCTATTCGTAGGTGTAGCTGGGGCTTTATGGCCCACGTCTGAAGGCTGGGTTTGCGTTTTGAGCTGGCATCCCATATCGGGAACATTTGGGTGTGTGAGTGAGTATTTAATAGTCATAAAATGCCCGCAAATGTTGAATTCTTTTGTGAGTTACTGTTGGGTTGCTATAAAAAAAAAACTTTAAATAGTATTATTTCATAAATTTCTCTCATTCTCCCTTCTTTTTGTCATTTTTCTTGAGATGGGTGTTTAAAAAATAATAATTTAGGAATTGGTTAGCTAAAATAAAGAATATTGTTTAAGAAGTGATTAGTTACGATATGGAATGAAATTTTTAAATATGTTTTGATTAACTATTTTAGAGAGTAATGTTGGATATGCTCGCGTGTGCCACATTGCCTTCCACTCAATTGCTCAGTGAGTTTTAATAGCTATTTTTAAATGATTATTCAATACTCTTAAAGCACAGCGTTACTTTTATTTCTCCTCTCATAATGTAATGGGTCATTCCCTTGCTATATAAGTCCAGTAATTGTGTTCAGAATACAACTATTAGAGAAATCATTGCATTACCAACGTGAGGTTGATTCAACGGTTAAAGTTCAACATCTAAGACCTTTAGTCTTGGGTTTGAAACTCCGTAACCTTATATTAGGGCTATCTCCTAGTTGTTCGTCACGTCCAAATTCAATCTCAAGATAGAAGATCTCTAATGTATTGAGTCCAATAGAATCAGATGATTGGGAGTCACCTCCAATTTCGATCTCGAGGCAGAAGATCTTTCATGTATTGAGCCTAATAGAATCAGATGATTGGGAGAAACAAGGCTATTGCTCTAACGGAGTGTTAGCTGCACCCTTTTTGTTGTACCAAAAAAAAAACATTGCATTGTAAATTTGTTAGAGGGGCAGCAAATGCGATGATAGGCTATTGAATAATTTTGTGTGGTGTGTGACTTTGGGGTTCATTATTCATACTTACTGTATCTATCCAGTATCCACCACTACCACTGGTACGAGAACCATAATCAGATGTGAATTGTTTGAAACAATTGTGGAAAACGTACAGGCTAAAAGTTTAAAGTTTCTTTTAAATTTTTTTGCTTTTTTAGCAATTGTAGAATTGTTTGGCAGGAAATCTCACAATAAGAGTTGATGTGACATAACAGAAAAAACTGCCAACAAACAGGGTTTTCCAGCTTAGAACAAATAGCTTTTTTGGCGTAAAAGCCAGCTTTTAAAAGCTAAAATCTATGAGCATTGGTATGACGGAACACTCGCACCCCTAACGGTACACCTCAACTAGGCCCACTATTTTGGTGGGCCCCCGCTAATGTGGACCAGAGACACTTGACGCTAACATTACTCAACAAAACACAGGCAACTACATATCTAACATCCCTCTCTACTCAGCACTTAAAACAAGATACATTGGCGAGACTTAAAATAGCCCCTCATTATAGCTGTTAGCAGCATTTCAGCCATAAAGTTCATATACAGATGACAATACCAAATAGATGAACAAAAAAAACAGAAAAACCGGTTCTATGCTGCCTAAATCGAGAAAAGATGAAACAGGCAAACATAAATTTTTTAAAAAAAAAAGTAACAGAAAGAAATATGAAAGAAACAGGATTCCATGTAATTATGAAGATGGAAAATTTGTTCTATATACAAACAGGGTCCAGATTATTATTCTATTGTTCATCCTATGTTACGGCCTATTTACAGTACATCATTTTATACCTGTGTTGTTGGGAAACAATTGAAAAGGAGCCGCCAAGTACTCAGACCATGCTTTATATGACCTGATCAGGCTTCGAGGCACGGACATTTATCATAGAAAGGCAATGTGAGAGAAAGTTCAAGTGATGCCGAGAATTTAGCTTCAGCACCATCGTTATTTTTGTTGCTAGCAATTGAACTTGGTTTCTTGTCTTGGTTATTCCTCTCATCCACAATCCTGTGGAAGTGGGGCACTGGTGCCTGCTTCTCATATCTCTTCCCAATTCCTAATGAAAGCCCAAGATCCAGAAACTCGAATTCCATATGATCCTTGCAATCTGATGAAAGCCACTCTGAGGAGTCAACCCGCAACATGCCATCCACCTGAACTGGATCCGCTGAAAAAGGAGACCAATATGTGGACCTTGAGTAATCAGCAACTTCCATTCTATGAGCTCTGCCACCTCCCCAAATTACAGAGCCCATATCATAATTACTCGCTTGACGACTTGGCTGGTAATCTTCCTGCCTTCTCTCAGGAAGTCGATGCTCTTTCTGCAGGTAGAAAACAAGTAAATTACCACAGATTTTACAAGGACACAAACAAGCACAGTCTTTTCATTCAAACTCAAGCAGAAGCTTGGAAATAGAGACCAATTAGCACAAACATTCTGTAGAAGGCAGGGGCGGAACTATCTTGTGTGGGGAGGGTGCCATGGCACCCCCCAGCTTTTGTTTGACCCTCCTACATATTATCTTAGTAACGCTCTATTCTACCGGCACCCTCCACAATTATAATGTGAATAGAAGGTAGTTTTATTTTTCATGTAGAAATTCAGTTTTGCATCCTAATATATTTCTCATGCCTTAATTTATAAATATGTGCAAAGAAAACTAGAATATAATAATTATATGAATAAGTGAAAATTTGTTTTTAAAGTATTGCAACCCCCAAAACAAAAATCCTAGTTCCGCCCTTGCTCCTTGGGTATTTCTAGACATGTTTCCAACACTCCTTGGACATGCCTATATTAAGAATAAATTTCATAATTTTGGACATTGGGCCAACACTTATTGGTCAATCAGGTCACACTTAATACGAGCATATATTGAGATATTTGAACATAAGATGAGTACATCATCGAGTGTCCAACCTTCTAAAAACATAAAGAAAGTTGGAGGGTGTATATGTAGCAGTCATGATTCAAGTATCAAATGGGCACTTTGTAATGCATGCAAAGAATATTACTCTAAAAGAAAAAATAATAAATAAAACTAGAATTGTTGTAGAAGAATATAGTGATGTATGCTACACGTGTTATAGTTTCACATTCCTCATTATGCAATTCTCAATACCACATCGTGGAAATTAATTGAAGTTAACTATTTGTCATATAAATATATTCAAACATTTTCTTATAAAAGATAAATAACTGACATATGGCGTTTGTTTAGAGCACAATCCTAACACATAAAAATTTTAACATAAAATTATGTTAATATTTCACTACACTTGTTAGTTGCTAGATTAACCTATATCAAGCATTTCTTTAATTAGAACAGTTAGACAGTACCTAAATATTCCCCATAAACAAATTCTTGAGAAATAGTCCATAAATGACACGTATTATATCCATAAGGAATTTATATAAAGACAGAGCACAATTGAAACAGTATTTACCAGGGTGGTGAGAGTATGTTGCATGTCCCCGTACAACTGCTTGTGTATTGGAATACATGAGGAGATGGGATCATCTGGACTTGGTCGCTGATCAAATTTTGTTGCTAAATGGATATACCTTTGCTCAGCAGAAGGCAGTTTATGTTCATCATTCCCATCCTTTCTCCTAGAGGAAACATAAGGCAATTCCTGATGATTGATCAAACTAGATGAGGGCTGGGCATTGTAGAGAAACATAGACGCAGATAAGCATTCCCTTGACTGCCCAGAAGAACACATGTTTTCAAACCCATTGATGCTGCTTATGGACAAACCTTGATCTGAACGAACATTAATCAAGCCAGGGATGGATATTTTCTTCTGAGAGCAAGGCATAAATTCTTCATTGTTGATCCTCCTCCCTCTAAATATGCCCCATAGGAAAAACAACTTATTCCAACCTGCAAAGAATATAACATGCAATTGAGAAAAGACAAAGCAGCCTCATAAGCTGTGCTTGTTTGTACAGGTACACAGCACACCCCCATTGAAAATTCAAAAAGTATGAAGATCAATCATTACGCTGAGATTTTTCAGGTAGCAAGTTGGATGAGAATACTAGCAGATCGATTCCATCAACATCTCCTTTAAGAGCCAAGTCATAATTGATCATGCATTCCATCAAGTTCCTGTAGTTTCCTCCATAACTGCAAGAAAAGTGTGCCAAGAAGTCAAGCTGGATTAAGAGATGGTACACTAAATTTGTATGAAGCAAAGAAGTATGCCAAAACAAACCTTGCTAGATCTTCTGCAAAGAAATAAACTCCAATGCTATCTTCTTTGGGGCGATTTTCCAGGAACTGGGTAGGCCATGCGCTTAATCGAGGTACTTCCTCCAGAAGTACTTTGCAAGGGAACTTCTTCACTACTCCAGGAACTTCAGGTGATGTACAAGTAGACAAGTGGGCTTGAATCGCATTACAGAAACTGGGGAGTCTTCCACTACTCCGTATTTCAAATTCACCTCTGCATGATATGTCAGAGCCTTGGGGATGAGACATGCTTAAAATGCATGGCAATTACATATGCTAAACAATGGAATTCAACAAGCCGGCAAAATAAAATATAAGAGAGAGGGAGGACATCGTACTTCCAAATATGATCAAGCTTTGGAATGGCCAAAATGCTAGATGCATCAGGTTGATCCCCATTATGCATCAGGTTATTACTTTGGTTTACTTCCTTTGAGCCTCCTGTATCAAGAACAGTAGTCTGAAGAGTCGTAATAGGGAAAGAATCAGCAGCATCACCATTATTGTCACATTTATGAGAGTATACACTTCTTTTGCCAGGTAAAATGTGCTCCCTGGCCCAACTAACATAAGAGGTCTTTTGGGCTTTCCCACCCTGATTGTATGATGACCGGGACTGAGGCAATATATCATGCGCAGTTGCATCTGAACTATTGCAATGTCTCCCAGCAGTTAGTGAAAAACTTGACCCAAAGCAATTTCTGCCAGCAACTATATTTTGCTTAAGTTCATGAGAAGAGTCAGACTTTGTGAGAGAAGATGGATCTCCAACCACGTTGGATATACAGGAATGCAGCTTCTTTACAACACCAGATTTAGCTTTCCGCCAAAAGATAACCAATCAGTGCCAAACACATAAAGGAATATACACATAGACCATTAAAATTGAAAGGCTGAAGAGAGGAATAACATCAATGATTTTTCTAAAAAGAAAGGAACCTCTTACCATGATCAGTATTGGGATATTTGGATCCTTCATGAACCACAGAACGTGTAGGGTTTGATGAAATATTTGAATTCCCATGACTTTGAGGAGGCTTCTGATAAAATTTGGTTCCAGAGGAGCACGGTAACATGATTTCACCATGACATGCAATTTTCTTATCAATTCTCGATCCAGAAATACAAGAACCAGCCATTGGTGGACTAACTAGAGGTTTATCAAATTTGACTTTATACTTCCTTTGACTTATATTATGCTCTTTACCATGTATTAATCTCTTCAAATCCATGCCATGAGAAAATTTTGAAGAGAGCAATTTAATTTTTGAAACAGCAGCCTTTGAATAACCAGAACTGACATTATTAAATGACAACGATTTCCTCATCCTTCTGACAATGCCATCCTTTCTCTTGTCACTGGCGGCAGCTGTTTCCCCAGAAAATTTATGCTTTTCGAGAGTATCTTCACCTGGTGCTTGGACCTCCAGGGTTGAGTCCGATATGTTGAATGAATTTGACTTGGTGAGAATTCCTGTAAAACCAAACTAACAAACTCATAGAATCCAAACACACAGGAAACAATACGTTCAAATATACAACACAGCTTCCACCCCATAAATAAAACAACGTTTATAGAATAGAAGCCATGCAAGAAAAATTACCCCGAGACATCTGAGAACTTGTTTCAGATTTGTGAGAATTAGAACGAGAAATCGTAGAGGAGAGTGCATTTCCCTGACTACTTTTGAAAGGGTGGTCACCGAAAGTAGATATATCACAGGCTGGTTTTACATGCGAATTATCCAAGTTCTTGGGTGGAGAAACCTGAGAAAGCAGAGCTTTTCTGCAGGGGCTGGACATCGTTGGCAATCCAACACTTGTTTCAAGAGCCCTTCTTTTGCTGATGGAGGCAGTTTCTAAATTGTCAGCAGGTCTCTTAGCACAAAAGTGGGGAATTGAACTGACTTTGTCTCGTCCACTTTTCTCAACATCTGAACCTTTAGTATCCAATTCCGTACAAGTTCTAATATTGGCATTTGAATTTCCAGCATTTTGGTCTATTTCGTTTGAGGATAAACTTTCTGGCATCCTAACTACTTCCTGAAATTCATTTTGCTTCTGTTTCTCAGTTTCTTCCTGAAGTATGCAATCTTCACATATCCAATCACCTTCAGGAACTTTATCCAGCCTAACACGCATGCAATAACTGATTGGTAGAAAGCAAAATGTCAATGTCCATCTTCCAAAGAAAAGAATAAAAGAAGATACCAAAAGCAGTATTGCGAAACTAATAATGTTGCCATGGTGCCCGTGGGGGAGAGGGGAAGAGCAGATAGAGAGAATTGGTCTGAGGGATAAATCATATATGACTTACATGTGCTCTGCCCCATCAGTGCACTGGCTACAAATAGCAAGAAAATTCTCTCTACCAACATCGCCACAGATATCACAAACTTTTACCTGATTCACAATGGCACCAAGAAATGTTATGCCAGGGACTCAACAACAATAGAAAGGGGGGAGCATTGTTGAAAGCAACATAACTATGAAGGCAGTAAAAGTCTCATACACGTAAAAAGAGAGAAACTAAATGCATTTAAAATAGTTTCACGTGGAATACGAAACCAAAAACTCGAAGCACAAAGAGATGCAAATTACAATCATAACCAAAATTTCCAGAACTATAATCCAAACACCTGGTCTTTCATAATTTGCCAACTTTCTGGATTGAAAGAATGAAAAACTTCAGGATCTCTCCCCATCTAGAAGCAAAATATCCAAAGCCAGTGTATAGGAGGATGTAGAGTTAAATATCACCCATACCCAAAAAAAAAACTCGGGGGTATGGCAAAGCATAAATCACAAGCTGATCCCACATATTCGAAATAAATACCTATTGATAATTAATTTGTTGTAATTAAAAACTCTTATGCATTTCATAGTGAAAGACTATCACAACAAAATTTCATACTGAAAAAACATTTAAAAAATACTACAAGCCAATATTTCAGCTTGATATTAGTCTATAAATACCAAATATAAAATAACAGTTCCAAGTAATGCCAACCGTAATTCTAATAAATTATGCTGTCCTACCAGACATAATTATATAATACTTGATTACTAATATTACTTGTATAGTCTTTTGTTAGTAGTACATTATCACATATTACCATCTAGCCTTAACAACCTCTGTGCTGTGTTCCCATAAATAAAGTAAAAAAATGTTTCTTCGCGTATTAGCACATGCTCCTAATCTATCAAAATAGGCCATTACGTGGTGCAACAGTAAAATCTCACATTGCCAAATGTCAGCAGATGGCAAGAATGAGAGCAGCCATTTTGCTGCCAATAATACCAAAAGTTGGGTCTAATAAGCCCACTCCCAGCATCCTTGATCAAAAAGGGACCAGCACAGGAAATAACCTTTTCAAAAATCAGCTAAAATTTAACAATATCATACACGATATGCAAATACTCCAATACAACGCAGGCCGTACTAACCAGTTTTCCCATTCTTTTTGCTCCTGCATTAGCCTGCCAAACGATGACTTGCTGCCTAGTCAGCAAGTCAAGCACTGTGGGTTCTTTTTAAGTGAAGACAATTGAAAGTGGTTCTTCATACTTAAAATTATTGTATTTGTCAATTTCCAGATGAAAGAAAGAGAAGCTGTCCTCATTTTTTTGCACCGACTTTCATCCTAAGAATGTCAGGGAATTCCACGAAAACAGTATCACGACTAAGTAAAAGGACATTACCTAGACGTAACTAAGAACCACAACTAATTATCTTACAAAATAATTCAAGAAGGAAGCAGTACATACATCCTCCATAAGATCTGCATGATCAGTACAAGTGACAATCTGATGAGATTGCTCTGGAGGTCCCTGTAGATTGGATGCCTCACATGACAACAAGTCTTCATTCTGGTCCGAACACTTCGTCGCTGCAGTTGCTGTATCATTCTCATCCACTTCAGTTTTGGGTTTATTAGATTCAGCAATATGAAGTGCATCATGGTTGCAACCATCCAGAGTAATGGTTGGCACACTCGCAAAAGACGATTCCTCTTGTTCCCTGGAGCACTCAGAGAGATCTCCCTGGAAAAAAGAACAAGAATTATTCTCAAAATCATAAGTCGTTTCATTCTGTAAAGAAAATGAAACTTCAGATCAACTGTCTTTTCAAGGCCGCCACCTTCAGTGACCTAGCATGGGTATAAATGTCTCTTAAGCAAGAAACTTCAGAAGAGTCTGATTTGTCAGAAAAAGGTGCAGTCTCCTGTAACGATTTCTTAGTAAACTTGGTTGGCCTACAAGAGCTGTTGCATCCCTCTTTCACTTCACAAAGGCTACCAGCCTGACAACAAGAAGTTAGTTGAAGATCAACTGTCTTATCAAGTCCTCCCAGAAGGGAACTATTAACTGAAGCAGAGCTACATGATTTTTGCCTGCCTATGTCACACCTATGATCACCATCCATGCTTGGGCTATCAGCTCCACTGATGCATGACATGTCATCACCACTGCATTCTAAAACCTTCTGCATCTCGTGCTGATTTGAGAGGGTTCTATTTTTAAAATAATTGTGGTTCAAGAAAGCCCTGATCTTCTGCAGCAGCTTGACTAACTGCTACCTTCGAAAGCATTGATCCGACTTCAGAAGCATAAGAAAACCTCATAATAGCTTTACTTTCTGCATTTTCAGTTGATGAATCATGACTCAAACAAAACTGAGGAGGTTACTGATCCAACCATTTGTATGATGTCTATAATCGCATACCCTGATCTTAAAAGGAGTTAGCCAACCAGCATCCTTACAAGATGCCTTTTACCTACAGACTTCATCTAACTACTAGATGAGCACAAGGTGACACAATTATTGCATGTCCCAGACTCTGCTCTTGTATAAGATTTCCTGCTGGCAAAATGCTTTTTTAGATATGTTTTCAGTCCCTGATAACCCCTGACAAGCAAGTAAGCAAGAACTACCAATCACCGAAAAAGATAAATCTAACTGAAGGAAAACACTAATATATCCATAAATAAAATACACAATAAAGATACGATGGGAGCAAAAGGAAAGAGAGAAAAGCAGGAAGCATCGTGCCAGATTCAACATTCTTTTTTTTTTTATAAGTAGTGCCAGATTCAATCGCAAGATATTATTGCTGTATATTGAGGACAAATTGCAGAGGGGCAATTGAATTAGAAGACTACTGTGGGTTGAGTAATATAGAATCTTATGCATTAGATCAGATTTGCACAAGAACAAGTAAATAACCTTAATAACAAGGTTACAATGTAGAAATAACAAACGCTATGCATTTTTGTCATACTATTAACTTTTTTTTTTTTTGATAAGTAAAGTACATATATGAAAAGAGCGCTGCGAGGGGCGCAACCATATACAAAAGAAATGCCTATATATCTATAGGCATGTACAGATGATCCAGGAAATCAGCATAGGAAGAAAAATTGAAAAACACCTCCCTCTCTTGACCAAAAAAAAAAGGAAGTAAGCAAAGTTCCTTTGAGAGCATGCACGAGTTTCTACTCTTTCAAAAACTCTCTGATTCCTCTCCCGCCATATGCTCCACATAGCACATAGGGGGGCACCAGCCAAGCCTTTCTATCTATGCTCCTAGGAAAGCCTCAACCCCTACTGAAGAAGAGCTCCAAAATAGATGCGGGCATAACCCACTCCACCCCGAACAAGGAGAATAAACAACTCCAAATGTCTCCAACTGTTGAGCAGTGAAGAAGATGGTTCACCGACTCACCACTAGATTTATACATGTAGCACAAATACATTTTTTACGTTTCCTCAAGTTGTTCGTCATTAAAATAGCTCCTAAGGCAACCGTCCAGGCAAAAAAATCTACTTTTGGGGGGGCACGACAAACTTCCAAATGCCCCTCCATGGAAAAGGAATGCCTCCCTGTCCACACAGAAAATCGCAAAAGGATCGAACCGAGAACAACCCATCCTTGGCCTCCAAATTATGCCATCCTCCCCCAAACCTCTGACTAAGCTATCATGTAGCAAACCAGAAAATGCTATCATAGAATCAAAGTCCTGTAAATTCCATATGAATTAAGGATTCCACACCGTCTCCCTCGAGACCATTAAGAAGTTCTGCTCCACCAAAGACTCCTTCTCCCTTGCCATCTCAAAGAGGTCAGGAAATAACTTCCTCAAAGGCCTATGACCACACCAACTATCCATCCAAAACCCCACCCTTTTCCCATTATCTATTGAAAAAACAAAGACCTTTGAGAAGTGAGAACTCCTCCCACACCCTCATAATCCCCCTCCAGACACCCACTCTGTAAGAAAAGCTAACATTACCTGATGACCAACTATACTAAGAACTCCCATATTTCTTTAGAACAACCTCTTTTCACAAACACTCCTTCTCAACCGCAAACCTCCATAACAATTTCCCTTTCAATACTCTATTAAACTACACAAGCTTTTTAATGCCCAAATCCCTTCTAACCTTAGGCTTGCAAACCTTATTCGAAGCCACCAAATGGTATTCAAATTCCTCCCCAAGACCTTCTCATAAAAAGTCCCTCTGTTACTTCTCTAACTTTTTTGCCACCAAGCATGGGATGGTAAAGACTGGTAGGTAATAAGTGGAAAGGTTAGAGAGCGTACTCTTGATTAGAGTCAACCTCCCTACTTTAGACAAATACTACCTCTTCCACAAAGATAGTCTCTTCTCAAACCTCTCTACCACCAAATCCTAGACCGTTTTGGCTTTAAAGGAAGAACCTAAATGAAGCCCTAAATATGTGAAAGGTAAAGAGCCAACCCTACAACCCAAGATGTTTTCCAAAAAATATACCTCCTCAACTACACCCACCAGGATGATCTCCCTCTTGGACAAATTAATCTTCAACCTAGAGACTGTATTGAAACATAGAAGCACCCATTTCAATATACATACTCTCTTGCTAACGTTCAACAGAACAAAAGAGTGTTATCAGCCAAATGCAAATGGGAGATGGAGGTTGGATGACAACCCCCACCTCAAAGCCCTACACAAACCCCTCAGCTACCACTTTCTTAATTATCAAGCTTAAAATCTCCATAACCACAATAAATAGGAAAGGAGATAAGGAATCACCTTGCCTTAACCCTCTAGAACTCTCAAAAAATACTTTTGAAACCCCATTCACTATAATTGCAAATCTCACAGTTAAAATACAAAAAAACACCCACTTCCTTCACTTAGGCCCAAAAACAATCTCTTGAAGAACATAAATCAAGAAACTCCAACAAACTTGATCATATGCTTCATCAATATCCAACTTGCATAGCAAACCTGAGATGTTACTTTTTATCCTCAAATTCACGCATTCATTCACCACCAAGATAGCATCCAAAATCTGACGACCACCCACGAAAACGTTTTGAGATGTGGCAATAACCGACTTAATCACCTTTCTCAACCTCAAAGATAAAGCCTTGGCTATGATATTGTAAACACTGCATACCAAGCTAATAGGACTGAAATCTTTTAGGTCAACTGCTCTCCTTTTTTGGAACTAAGTCAATGAAATAAGTATTTGAACTCTTCTTAAAAGCCCCCAAATCCTCAAATTGCTAAACAATGGCCATCACATCTGACCTAAGCATAGACCAACACTAATGGAAGAAAGACATGGTGAAACCATTTGGGCCCGGGACTTTATCACCATGAAAGCTCCTCAACGCAACTATAATCTCTTCTTTTGAAAAAAGCTGCTCTAACCCCTCCTTGTCCTCCCCAGTTAAACACTGGAAGTTTATCTCCAAACACTATTTTCAAAATATAACTGCTTGTAAAAGTTCCTAATGCCTGAAGAAACCTGCTCATTCCCGGTCAACTCTAACCTATCCACAATAATTTTCCCAATATGATTGTGTATTCTATGTGCATTCGCCATCCTATAAAAGAAGTTGGTGTTTTTATCGCCCGCTTCGATGAAAATCTGCCAAGACTTCTACCTTCAACACACTTCTTCAGAAATTAATAACCTTCCAACCTCCCCTTTCTTAGAAGCTCTCTCTAGTTTCTCAACTTCTGAGAGGTCCTCTCTCCCTTTCTTTTCATCACAAGCTAGATATTATCAAGTAGCCTTTGGATCCGAACACCCACCTTACCAAAGACCTCCTTGTTCCATCTCTTTAAATCAACTTTCAACAACTTTAATTTCCTAGCAAGGCAAAAACTAAAAGAGTCCAAAACAGCACAATTCACCCACCAACCTTTGACCATGTCCACAAAGCCCTCTTCCCTCAACCACATATTTTCAAAGTGAAATGGAGTTGGCCTAAAACTAAGACCGCTGCAATCAAGCATAATAGGAACTGATATGATACAGCCCAAAGGAGACGAGATTGCACAACATCCAGAATATTTTCTTCGCAATCTGTTGAGATAACAAATTTATCAATTCTAGACATTGATGGAGCCACCCTAGTGTTACACCAGGTGAAAAGGCCCCCTTCCAAAGGTAAGTCTATTAAAAGCTCATTTTTAATAAATTGGGAGAAATCCCTTATAAGTCTGGTAATCCCCTCACACCCCAATCTCTCAACTAGATATCTAATCACATTAAAATCCCCTCCGATGCACCAAAGGCAATTTCCTATGACTTTAACCTCTGAAAGCTCTAACCAAACCCTCACCATGTCCCCGTCATCTTGAAGACCATAAAATCCTGAAAAGACCCACACAAAATCATCCTCAATATAAGCAAGACGTCAAAAAATTCCCTTTTACCTCATCCTTTCTAAATAACACCCTGAAATCCCACATGACAAGTATACCTCCCACTGTCCCAACTGCCCCCAAATAAGACCAATTCACCCACCTTCCTCCCCACAAGCTCCTAACCACTTCTCCAAAAATAACCTCAATCTTCATCTCTTGCACGCACACCAAGCTTCCTTTCCATTGCCTCAACAATACCTTGACCATTGCTCTTTTATCAGGATCATTCAGGCTCCTCACATTCCAAGAAACAGTTCTAAACTTCATATAGACAACAATGGAATGACTACCCCATTAATCCTGTTCACTGACAAGCCATTATCTTCTTTCTCATAATTCACCAAGCTTTCTAGCTTTTTCAATTCCCTATCCCTTCTAGAACTCGAGCTCACGAACTAACGCCTTGCCTTTGTCCCCATTCTCAACCTCCACCTCTTCTCAATATACATAAATAGTTTCATAATTTCTTGCTCATACCCTTCGCAAGATGCCCTCATAAATTTGCTGAGTTTTTTTAATATTCTTTTCACTCACTCAAAAGATTCTCTTTCTTCAATTTCTCCAAATTGAAAATCTGAGACACTACCTTCCACCACTAATAAGCCACGTCTCCTATTGCAGGATATTAAACAGCCAGGAAAGTAGATTCCAATGGCATAACTCCGCCAACAAGGTTGTTAAAGGTCTCGCACACTTGTAATAAACCTTCCCCATTAAACTCCACAACTGCCTTATCCTCTAACAACCCACACCTCCCATCAGAATTTACCCCAATCCTGTTAGCTGACACCACCGATCATTTATCATGGTCACTACAGCCTTCCCTATCACCAATACTACCTGGGAACCCCATCTTTAAAAACTTTCACCTTACCCTTATTGCAAAAATAAGACTCTTTCTGAATAAGCTCCTCCACCAACCCTTCCCCATCAGAAAACTCCCCCCCTTTCCAACCCATGTTCATCTAGCACAGAGAGCCACAACACCTCATCCCCATAATTCAAAAATGAAGAACGCATATCAAATCCTTCAATCTCTTTAGGGTCTGTGATGTCTCTAGCTGTCACCGAGCCTGAAGAGCTACTCTCGAGTCTTGCTCCTCCAATTCCACCCTTGTCTGACCCTTTCACCCCCCAACCCCAACCCCAACCCCAACCCAAAAATTGCCTTCGCTATAATCTTTTGACTCCAACAACTAGTGAGATGAAGGCTCGGAACCGAACGAGCGGATGCCCCCCCCCCCCCCCCCCAACCCAAAAAACTCTAGCCGTAATCTTATGGCCATCCCCTTTCACCTTCAATCTAGCACCTCAAACGAGTTCTGACCTCAATAGCTCTATCCACTTTAATCAAGCCTCCACAACAATCACCTATAGCCGAAAAGACCGCTTAATTCCATAAATGCAAAGGGAGACCAATCACTCTAATCCAGACCTCTAACGGACCTTCATTAGCCCTAAAGCTGGCAGCGAACGGAGACCATCTGGCCAAGACAACCTGACTGTTATCGAAAACCCCTTTTCGTGCCATCACCCTCTCTACCTCATGAGAAGATGGAAGCACAAGCAAATACCATGCACCACCATAATTAAGAACTTTAACTCCCACCGTCACACCCCATTTTTGATCAACCCAAGGCTGGACCGACGATGCTAGAGGAACCTCGCTGTTAAATTCCTCAAGTCTGCCTACCAAACATTGATCCAAAAAGTCCAACATTTCTTTGCAAGACAAAGAAAAAACTTCGAAGTTGCAATTACCATAAACAGGAGCTATTTTAGTCACAGATTCCAGCCACATCTGCAACGTAGCAACCTCCAAATGGGATTGATGATCACTTCGTCTCCTCCGCCTATGATAAAAGCCTCCCACCAGGGTAGCAAAATGGGACCACCCTCCACGAAAATTTGATTTTGGGATTCTAATACAACCTGACTTGTTAGCTTGTTCTACTGTTACTTCAACGAACCTACCTTCCTTGTTTGCTCGAGAGAGGCAGATGACTTTTCTCACACCTCCTCCTAGGGAGCCAATGAAGGGTCTCGCCAACTGTCTCAACTCTGCTTTCATTAATTTCTCCCCCACCCATCTGATCTCAGGTTCCCACAGCAATACCTCCCTTCGAACCCCTTACCCTCTCTCCACAACGTGAAGACCTACCTTCTTCCTCTAGATCGAAAGTTTTCCCTCGTTGAATGATCCTTCTCCTCTCTCTGATCAACATAGCATTGGGTATGGTTCTTGGAATAGAGCGGAACCATAGCACACGCAAGGAGGAAGAGCGAGTAACCAAATCAAATTCACTAAACCTCTGCACAAGTAACATAAGGATGGAGAATCTTAAGAAGTCGATTCTTCCGAAGCATCACTTTCAGCAGTCGCCAAGAAGTTCCCATCTCCTCTGCTCGAGCCCTAGACTCTAAGCCACCGAAACAAAGAAGAAAGAGAGTGTTGGGTGGGTGGGTGAGGGTTTTAGAGAGAGAAACTAGTTTTGAGAGAGAATTCTAGAGAGAAAGAGAGAGAGAGAGACTAAAGAAGATAACCGTCTAATGGAGATCAAGGAATTTTTCATAACCAACCAGCAATAGTTCTCTCATACTATTAACTTATACAGTCTGCAATCTGCATATACATATAATATCGAAGACAGTTATTTCGTTTATGGGGAAATGTCCAAGCAATTATGGGTTTTAATTGTGCCTCCTTCTAGCTAATATGGCTGACAAATTAGCACACAAGAACTTAAATGTTACTTGAAAATTTTACAATGGTATTGCAATACATCATTTTCTCTCCATGTCATAAACACAAACTCCTCTAAATGCATAAAGCATTGTCACTGAAACTGTACAAGGCATTTTTCACTCATCCCTAAAGTCACTCGTTGGGTAAGGGCATGGGGTATATACTTCCATGCCAAGTTGTACATGCACCCAACATGTTGCGACATACAGCTTCCCTTAGAGAAATAAAGACAAATACAAATAAATAGTCATGTCCTGCTGCACTTGGACTTAGGAATTAGATAATCTAGAGATTAAATACATCCACGCACCAGAAACACATGCCTAAGTCTATGTAACATAGCCTCCGTACTTTGTGCCCTTCGTGGTAACTTTCCTGTAATCTAAATTTTCTACCCTTTTTTTCTATTAGGAATTCTGATGTTTTATACTGTCTTCACCTTAAACATTAAGGTCTCCAACCAATACAAAGTCAAGTACCCACCCCAGATTACATATCCCGTTTTTACCTGAGATCACACGTCCCTTAGAAAATATTCTATAACAATGGTAGATAAATTACTAGAGGACAGAACAATTACACGTTATAACACATGAACAAAAATTTAGATATCATGCACGAGATGAAGTAATAAAAAAAAGAAGATAGATATATTAAACAATACTGAACCGAATTAATAAGAACACAACGCAATGAAAAGGAAATCAACAAAACCAGAAATTTTGGAAACAGAGCTTAATGTCAAACCCTAGAAACTAAAACAAAACAATTGAAAACCACCCAAAATTCCCTTCCAAGAGAACCCCAAGCCAAATTAAAAATCCAAACTAAATCATACGTCAGAAATTCAAGCTTCGCGCACAAAATGGTAACAATTGAACCATAAGAATCAAAACTTGGAAACAGAAACATTGATCAACCGAAAATCAAATCCACCAATTCATGCCCACAATGATAGAACAAACACTAGATCAACAGAGACACAGAGACAGAGGTGGGCCAACAAAACAACATGCGTTTGCTTCTGTAACCATTTCAGTAACACCGCATAGCTCTTTCAAGGTCCGAAACTTACGTGTTGTCACCTGTTCATCGAAAACCAATTTGCTTCATTCGGAAGGGAAACAAGAAGAGAGAAATGAAGTAACAGAGCACTCCCTACTCCCCAGTCTTCACAGAAACATACATATAGACACACACATAAATATACGTATATATGAATGTGAGAGAGAGAGAGAGAGAGAGAGAGAGAGAGGCTTTTATATGAAGCCAGCCAGCTAGCCCCTGGTTTTGTTCTATTTTTTTCAGTTCTTAATGCAACGGGTTTCTTGTTTGTTGTTTACTCTCTCTCTCTAGACTTTCTCCCTTCTCCCTCTACACATGGTATGCATCTTCTGGAATTTTCTGGAGACGTCGATTTTTTTGTTGAGATTCGGTGCGTTTGAAATTTAGTTTTAAACAGTAGTACTTAGCTGTAGTAATGGGCCCCAGGTGATTACAATGTGTTTTCACCCGTCCTGATCAAGTCCTTCGGATCCAATTTCTAGAAAATTCATTTGACGGTGGATATTTAGAGGAACTGTACGAGGATAGGGAAATTCTAGTTAATGATGCGGATAAAAAAAGCAAAATGGAAGGGCGACACGTACGTAACACGTGCTCTGAAGGCTACCGTTGCGAGACAAGATGTAAAAATAATATGGTGCTTCGCGGACCGTCCGATGAACATAACACCAGCCTCCATGTTTTGGCGCGTGGTCAACGGTTGGACTTACCGTGGTCTCAGATGTATCTGATTTTGTAAACTCAACGACCATTCTACACGCCACTAGTTTGAAGTTTGGGCACGTCTCGCTATCTTGCGCGCCGTGTGCAACTGGAACAAAGTGCCCGATAGCCAATGGAGATGTGACACCTGTGCAGTTCAACGTAATCAGAATCTGTTGGTCTGACACGTAAGCATAATATATCGTCAATGGCGTTGGAAATACGCAAAGTTTCAGCCAAATTTTAAAAAATTAAAATTGCCATTTGTCGTGGAAATACAAATGACAATAAGGAGCTATAAACTCAAATATTTTTGAGTTTAAAACTGGACAATCTATCGTGAATTGTTTTAGTTCTAGTATGAATGGAAGTTGTCTTTTATTAGACGAGGAAGTAAATTAGTCAAGATGTATTTAAGTTGATCTACACATTTTAATCATATAATAAAAAAAAACTCCTTGCAAATGCAATCTAAGAGCATCTCTAATAGGTTATCTTAGCTATTTTACAGAGATAAGTCTTCAAATTAACCCTCCAGCAGGCTCTTCAAATGAGTATCTGTTTTGTCTCTAAACATTAAATACTATTATTTCATCAACTCTCTCCTTCTCTTTCTTCTTTTTTGTTATTTTTTTCTTAAAATATGTGTTAAAAAAATATTTATGAAATAGCTAGTTAAAATAAAAAATAGTATTAGAGGATTTATAAAAAAAAAGGACTAGTTAAAATAGAGAATATAATTTTTAAATATATTTGATTAACTATTTTAACGAGTAGTGTTGGAGATGCACTTTCATTTTCACACTCTAATTTTGACTTGTGCAATGCTACCGTCCACATGAGCTTGTCTAGGCCTTCCGTAGACTATTCTGTTAGCCTTAAATTTATTCAAATAAAATTTTATATATGTTTTTGATGATAACTTATTTTAATTTATAAATATTTTTTGAATTAAATATATTCAATACTTTTAACCTTGGTTTACTTGGTGTAATTAAGTTTTGTAGGATTATAAAGTATTTGAAAGAGAAATCAAGAGTTGAAAAATAATAATTAAATCCTTAAGAATCATGTGTTTAAGAAAACTCGATTCAATGAAGAAAATTAGAGCGCATAATTTTGTTGTTGAAAATTCGATAAAACTATATCCTATGATATAATCATAGTATTTTGCTCATATCTTTTGATCTAACCATTGAATTGATCTAATTCTTATAGGGCTGGAAAAAAGACTCAAATGTATAATTATAATGTTTTATGAAATTTTCATGCAAAGAATGTTTTGTGGGACGAAAATGAACTGGAGGGCGACTTATTAAATTTGAAATTCAAAATATAACAGGTTGGAGATAGCTATGATTATTTGACCATATCTTTTGATTCAGAAGTCCAAATGATCTAATTCTTAAAGTTATGAAAAGCTAACATCCATATATATATTTCTTATGTTATATCAATTTTCAAATTCAAATGTTATTTGGGTGAAGCATATATCTTTTGACTCAAAAATTTCAAAATGACATATGAGAGACAATATGAGTAATTCACTCATATTTTTTGACTTAAATATTCAAATGCTATTATTCTTGAAGTTTCAAACATATGAATTTCATATCTACAACGTTTGTGTAATAGAAAATTTACAAATTCAAAAGTTAAGAAGGTAAAAAGTGAGCTAAATGTAAAGATATCTGTGCAGAAATTCAAATATATCAGCTGCGAGATAATTTGAGTAATTGATCATAACTTTTGTTCTGACCATTGGATTGACTTGATTATTAAGTTTTGAAAAGTTGACTTCTATATATACAACTTTTCTGTTATATTCATTTTCAAATTCGAACGTTATCAAGGAAAAAAACGAGATGGAAGTGAAGCCATTTGATCATAAATTCAAAAACAAATCTGGTAACAACTTTCTCAACAGGAAGAATTATTTTAAATGCTCTACAATGACTATTAACTCATTTGAAATTACAAATCAAATATCATTCTTCATCTATAAATAGAGATACACTTGAGGAGCAAAGTAGAACAACAAGAACAATAAGAGATTGTGCATTAAAGTGATATTGATCCTACAAAGTTTTGGAGAGCTTAATTGTCTTTTATCTTGTAATATTTTAAGTGTTTCATTGGTATAACTATTATTTGAGAGAATTTATTTATAAGTAAGAGTGATTATACTCTTATTCTTTCTTTTTGTAAATGAGAGACTAGCTATAAAAAAAAATGACTAGGGATTGGGTGTGACAAGCATCTGTATAAAAACTAGTTGGAATGATAGATTACTTGATTAGGTGTAACTAGCACCTATGTAAAAACTACTTGGAGGGGTATAACTAGCATTTGTGAAAAAAATTAGTTGTAAAGAAGGAGTAACGTCTGGGTTAAAAAGCTAGTAATTATATCTACGGTTTGGAGATAGTGGAGAAAAATCTCAAGAAAGGTGCCTTAGTGAGTAAAAGTAGATTTTGGAGTTGAAGTCAAACCACAATAAATCTTGATGTCATATTCTCTTCTTTTTATCTCCTTTACTTTATGGTTTGAATTGCTTGTATTTTTTTATAATATATTATTGACTGATTAATATTTATTTGAATATTTAGTTAAAATTTTTAAATATGAAATTATTTGTTAAATTATTGTTTAAACTCAATTCACCCCTTCTTGGATTGCCACCTGGACTAATATATTCCTCGAGCTTATGTAATGTTACCGTCCACATAAGTTACATAAATTGCAATTATTATATGAATGATGAGCTAACTTCAAAGAGGCATGGCAAGAAATCGAATTTGAAATCTCATGCTTATTATGAGGGCTAGCCAACTACTGTGTCGCATTGTGTGATAAGATGTTGTACAAAAATATTGTGGCTATAGCATTTTTTAAATTAATTGCAATAGTGCTTGGTTCTAAATGACGTTTCTAAACAAGTGTTTTTTTTTTTTTTTTTTTTTTGTGCAAAGGAGGCCAAAGCCAAAAGAAACAACAAACTAACTCTACAAGACATGCCCCATTCTAAAACATCCCAAACCAAAAAAGGTTGAACAAGTGTCTTTCACTTCAAAATAAAATACTCCCCATAATGACTCATAATTACAAAATTGTTACTATCAGTCTGTCACGTCATTTTAATGGGAGTTTCTGTGAAAAAAAATTGTAAGAATAACATTTTTCTTCCAATAAAATGTGGCTTCATTTCGAAAAAATGAAAGTGTGTTATAAAACTAAAAGAATATAAAACAGATAAAATAACTCAACACAAAGCATAGTAGATAGTTCTTTAAGAACTGTCAAATATTTATGATATTAATTTTTTAAATCAATTAAGAGTTGATCTTCTGAACCACCCAAGACTTTATTGATAGTACAGAACCAAATAGAATACAACATGATATTTGAGGATCTACCTATACTTTTCTTCGTTCTATTTTCTCTCTGTTTCTTTCGTTCTATCCTTTCTCTATTTTTTGTTATGCCTTGAACTAACCCCTGAACTCTTATATTTATATTAGTTGAAATCAGCGGCATTAAGGCGATAACATTTGTTAACTGCCTCAAGTCATCCATCACCATATAACACTTTCCTTTAAATAACTGCAAAATAGTACAATATATATTTTATTGAGTATGTTAAAACTACCTCATTAAAATCTTGCTAGAAAAACTCAGTGGGAAAACACCTTAGTGAAAGAAAAAAAGTATAGTACTTAACTCTCCCTAAACAATAAGAACTTTGTTTGCTTCATGAAAAATTTTTGAGACTGCACATACCAATTGCATGCATAAGTTTCTCAACAGTTAGTAGTGCTTTAGTAAATAAGTCTACCAAATTATCACTTGAACGTATTTTTTGGACATCAATATCACCATTTTTTTAGAGCTCATGTGTATAAAAGAATTTTAGAGAAATATATTTCGTTCTGTCACCTTTGATATAGTCTCTCTTAATTTATGTAATATAAGCTGCATTATCTTCCTATAATATTGTCAAGGTATCTTTAACTGTAGATAATTCATAATTTTCTTGAATATGTTGAATTATAGATCTTAATCAAATGCACGCTCGACTTACTTCATAAATTGCAATTATCTCAAAATGATTTGAAGATGTTACAGTTAATGTCTACTTAACAAATCGCCATGATATAACAGTGTTACCATAAGTAAACACATATCCAATTTGAGACTGAACTTTATGTGGATTAGAAAGGTAGTCAGCGGTTGCATAGCTAATTAATTCAGGTTGGGACTCTTTTAAATAGAATAAATTCATATCAGTTGGCCTTCATAGATAACGCAATATATGCTTAATTATTTTTCAATGTCTTTGCGTTGGTATATAACTATGTCTTGCCAATAAGTTGACAGAAAATGCTATATCAAGTATTGTACAATTTGCAATATACATAAAAGAACCAATTGTACAAAGATATGGTATTTCAGGACCAATAAGTCTTTCAGCATTTTTTGGAGGACGAAAAGGATCTTTCTGTATATCTAGTGATAGGACAACCATTGAATAACTTAATGGATGAGCTTGATTCATGTAAAACTGCTTTAAAACCTTTTTCAGCATATGCTAATTGATGGACAAGAATTCCATTTGATAAGTGCTTAATTTGTAGTCTAAGACAAAACTTTATTCTCCCAATATCTTTATAAGACCCTAATCTCATAATTTCGTAAGTAACTAATTACATTTATTGCATAGTTGATTAGTATATAAAATTATGTAGGTTCATGTGTGCGTGACATGTGGCAATTGGTGAGTTGAGTGGTGAGTCATTAGTGAGTGTGTACATGGGTCACTTAAGGGTGTGAGATACACTCTTGTATCTATTTTGTCTTGCTAGTCACAAGAGAAGTCAAGAGAGAATAGAGGCTTTCGGTGGAGAAAAAGAGAAAGAAGACACAAGGGGGACAAGGCTAGTGGGGAGATAAAGAAAAAGAAAGGCTAGTGGAGTGTGGGTGGTCTAGTATCATGGGAGAAAGAAGAAGAAAAAGAATAAAGAAAGTCAAGAGATGGTGAGAGAGAGAGAGAAAAAAAAAAAAAAGAAGAGAATTCTAATGGAATTCAAAGGAGGAAACTTATGTCCAACTTGTATTCATCAATTGAGGTAAGATTCATCATATCTTACTTAATTTATTTCATTTTTATAATTTAGTACATGCTAGAATATTTGATGTCATGAGAGGAGGTGGAGGAAGATGACGGAAGAGATGAGTGGTTGGGCGTTTCCATGGTGGAAGCCCAAATTCTTCATGTTTGGCATGAAGGAATTATGTTTGCTATTTTACGACTAATTTATTTAGCTAAAAATATTATTTATAGATAAATCTTTGAACACTTGAATTTAGAGTTATAATAATAATTTGAGCTTTTATCTTACTAAAAAATATTGTATTTTCGAATTATGGTAAATTTTAGAAGTTGGACTATTACTGCTGAAATCTATTACCCTAATTGAGACCCCTATCTTGATAGCAATATATGACTAGGTTAGTGTATGCAAAACATTATTAAATTTTTATTGTATCTATTAGAAATGTGGATGAGAGTATAAACCAAATTTTAGGTCATTTGGATGTCGTTTGCCTATGTTAAGAACCTCTCAAAAATGGATCATCTGCAGTTGAATTCTCATTTTTGCAACATTGCCCTAATTTATAAAATACCAAATAAATATTTAAACTTGTTCAAAAAATATAAAATTTGGTCTGAATTCTCTTTGAGATGTTTGTTTTGTATTCCCTAAGTTTTTGAATTTTTTTTAATATAAGCTCATGAAATTGTGTCCATGTTATGAGGTCTGTGTCAGTGTTGACAGATTAGAGGAGCTGGTAAATTTTGATACTTTTAAGTTATTGCATTGCATTGGAAGATGAGTTAGACATATAACATCATATTTTAATAAATCATTGGCATTACATACCTTATGCTAGAGGAGTGTGGATCATAATTGTGTATTGTTGAAAAATTGTGAATTATATTTTCTAATCTAACATGGTTTTGGGTGTTAGTTGCTAAAGGATGTCAAGAACCTTCAACATCAACTAATGATTAACTTCATCAGGTGTGTGTGTAGTGACAAGTGGGAATATAAGATAGTCTTATTCATATTAAATGAATTATTTATTTTCTATATGTATGGTAGCGGTGAATTCATATGAGGTGTTAATGGTATTTATATATGAGGTGAAATTGGTATTTATACATATAAAGAGTTATGTGGAGACATTGGTAATTATAGATATATAAAGTGATATTGCATATCATCCATATTGTATACCTTTTATGGCATTGGAGGGATTTAGCCATGATGGGTTAACCAAAGGATTAGTCACGGTGAACTAGCCCAAGGGTGCCATGAAGGGCATTCCTTGATAACGAATCATCAATATATTAGGTCAACGCTATCTAAATCGCGCCCACATTCAGGTGTTTCATACATTACATCATAAGAGATATTGCATTTCATGAAGCATATTATATTATTAGTGATGATGAGAGGATGATTACATATCGTTGATAATGGTATTTTGTGGATGATTATATATCACTGATTGGTGGATTATCTATTGATAGCTAATTCTGTGATTATGTATATTTCATTTTTTATAAGTTTGTTTATATATCGTGAGCACGATGACAATTAGTTCACACCCATATAGACTGTTTTGACAAGTAATGTGGAGATGACGGTTTTGTTCACTTTAGTTTTGGTCTTAGCCATGATGGCATGCATGTCGATGTCAATATGTTGTGTCTCGGGGCTTGGGAAAGCTCTTGTTGCTTTTCTTTCAGTTTCTCGTCATATTTATATAAGACGTTGGGATTCGAGTTATATTTGTATTTTGTATCATGTTAGCTTGAGATATGAGAGTCTGCTATGTACCTGAGTTTGTAATGATATAAGTGATTTATGGTTTAGTTTTGATGTCCATTATGGTATGTGAGGATAGTTCTTGTTTATATATATCATTGGTATATATTCCGTTGTGTACTTTTTCGGGTGTGTATTAAGGTGTTGTTCACAAGTATTGTGACCTCTGCGATCACACCTCGCCTAATATTAATGATGTCTAATTGGGTTGGGGGTATAACATCTTTCATTTCAAACTCCTCTGTCAAATAATTAACAGTTTTAGTAATCTCTTTAGGAGTTCTGATAAGATTCAAATTGTCAACATAGACTGTAATGATAAGAAATTCGTATTCTGATTTCTTAATAAAAATATATAGACAAATTACATCGTTCACATATTCTTTTTTCAAGAGATATTCACTTGGACGATTGTACCGCTTACGACCGGATTGTTTTAACTTGTAAAAAGATCGATGAAGCTTAATAGAATATAAGCTATGGCGTTTTGAGATGTATACTTTCAGGCATTTTAAACCCTCCTGGTATTTTAATATACATATCTATATCGTTTTCTAACCCCATATAAGTAGGTTGTCACTACGTTTATTAGATACATATTCAATCCTTCAGAGATTACAAGGCTAATAAAAAATCTGAATGTAATTGCATCTATTACAGGAGAGTAAGTCTCATCATAATCAATACCTTATTTCTACAAGAAACCTTATGCTACAAGTCGTGTTTTATATCGTACTATTACATTTTTCTCATTTCGCTTTCTTACGAATACCATTTATATCCAACTGGTTTTACATTTTCAGGTGTTTAGACTACATGTCCAAATATTTTACGTTGTGCTAATGAGTTTAATTTTGTTTTGATAATACATTTTTATTTTAGCTAATAATTTTTTGGTTGACATTCGTCGACTGTCCGTGGTTCAGTTTCTTCATTACTTCTGGTAATATCAAGAGCCATTTTAAATGAAAATACATTATCGAAAACTATCTTATTTCTATTTCAACTTTCTCCTGTATTCATACAATTTATTGAGATCTCATTATTTTAAAGTACCATTTCATTTGCAAGGGATATTTCTTCAGGAGATTCCTTTTCTCGGGATTCTTTTTTAGGAATCTTTTCTTCAAGAAGTTTAGATATTATATTCTTTTCAAGAACACAAACTTGCTTATACATTTTTTCTTGCGTCTTTCTTTTTCTGGGAGTAGTGTCTTTTGCACCAACATGCCTCCCACACTTCAAGTGCACTTTAGATTAATTTGTTGTAGTATTAATAAATTGTCTTATAGGGACATCAATATATGCTGTAATATTAACAGCTGGTATATGTGATTTTATCACATTTTTTGTGTCGGTAAACGCATTAGTCAATTGATTTGTAATTGTCTTTAAATAAATGATTCTGTGAATTTTTAATTCACATTGACTCCTTCAAGAATCCATATGAGACAGCGTTGAGAAGTTCCAACTGATCTTTTGTTACTTTTCTAATTGCATATTTTCTCTCTCTAATAGTGGAAAGATTTACTCATCAAAATGACAATCTGCAAAACGTACTTTGAAAACATCACTTGTTAAGAGTTCTAGATATCTAATAATAAATGAAGAATAAAAATCAACATAAATTTTAAGTCGATGCTGGAGACCCATTTTAATATACTGTGTGGGTGAAATTGGAACATATACAATACAACAAAAAACTTGTAAGTAAAAAATATTCGATTATTGACCAATGACAAGTTGTAATGGTGAGTATTAATAATAAGCGGTTGATCAGACACAAACTAATGATGTAACATGCAATATAGCATGTCCCCAAGCAAAAATATGTAATTTTGTTTTTATAAGTAAAAATCGAGTAATTAACTGAAGTCGTTTTATAAAGATTATACAAGATTATTTTGTGTATGTGTATAAGCAATTGGATGTTCAACATCAATTCTTATTAACATGTAATAATCATCAAAGTCTTGATATGTAAATTTTTTAGCATTATCTATTTTTATTGACTTAATCGGATAATTTAAAATTTGTGCCCGTACTCGAATAATTTGAGTAAGAAGTCTAAAAAAAATAATATTACAGGTAAAAAGTAAGCAAATATGTGACCACCGTGTAAATGCATTTATTAAAATCATAAAATAACGAAATGGTACACATAGAGGATGTATTAATGCATAGATATCCCCTTGAATTATTTGTAAAAATGATGGGGATTTAACAACTATTTTTAAAGGAGATAGTCTAGCAATTAATTTTTTGTGTGAACAGGCAGCACATGTATAATCATTGAATAAAAGAATCTTCTGATCCTTTAACAAATGTCTATGTGAATTTTCAATAATTTAACGCATCATTGTTGATCGTGGGTGATCCAAATGATCATGCTATAATATAAATTTTTTTAAAGTCAAACCACTTCTGGTGCATCACTACAGGTGATCCCTTAATTTTTATAGTAGTATAATATAATTCAGAAGATAATGCAACAAGTTTCTCTGATAGATACTTCTTTTATAAAATATAAAAAATAATGTAGAGTTGTTCTACATTATCTTCATTTGTCGTCTCAATATGATATCTATTGCAACATATATTTTTAAAACTAATAAGATTCCTTGTAAATTGAGTAGAGTATAATGCATCATTAATACATAGATTTATTCCTCTTGGCAATATTATATTGATCATTTCGGAACCTTCAATCAATTTTGTTGTGTCAGATATTGTATTGACATTAGCTTCAAGTAATGTCAAGTGTGAAAAATATTTGTTCTCTGGAAAAATTGTGTATGTTATTTCACTGTTTATTAGACGTGTGCCTTCACCATTCATTTTAGAAATAATTGACGCATTGGTACGATTCATGTATCTATATACAAAATATTGAAATTACTTATTTAAAACAAGAGAATTCATTAAAAGAAAAAAGCATATGAAGAAAATATTACAAAATATGATAATAAACTAAATAAACTAAAAAATAACATTAATTAGTATGAACATGCTCATCACCAATTAAATTATTTATTTTTTCACTAACATCTTTAAAGAAATCTGAAAGTTCCAAATGAGTAATATCAATTAGGCCATCAAAATTTGTAAAATATATTTTTACATTTTTTTCTTTATTTTTAATTAAAATTTGGTAAAGTTCTCTTAAATGTTTGGACGTATGATATGTATGTGACATGTGCCATTTCATTCCATACCTATAACTAGTATTTTCATCATTCTTGGAAGGTTTATTCTGTAAACTTTTTTTTTTTTTACTTCAGAGTTGTTTCACTACTGGTGGTATGATATACTATTTTTAAACCTCATATGATAAGTGTTACCTCTACGATAATTCTCACAAGTTTGAAAACTAATTTTGTCAGGGCTACAACCACGGCTACATCTATGTCTACGACTATCAAATCAGATTGCATTCATTTAAGGGAATAGAGCAAAACCAGCAGGTCGAGACTGATGAATTTTCATTAGCAACTCATTATTTTACTTAGCCATAAGAAGACATGATATTAATTCAGAACATTTTCTAAATCCACGCTCTCGATATTGCTGCTGCAAGAGTACATTCGATGAATAAAATATAGATAATATTTTTTTTTAACATGTCTTCATCAGTAATAATTTTTTCATATAACTTTAATGGTAAACTAATTTTAAATAATGCGGAGTTGTACTCACTAATAGTTTTAAAATCTTTTAATCTCAGGTGCATCCAATTAAATCGAGGTCTTGGGAGGATTACGATTTTTTGGTTTTTGTTTCTCTCCTTCAAATTTTTTGATAATGTCAATGAGTCTTTTACTATGAGGTATTTAGATTTTAATTCTTTATAAAGATGATGACAAGAAAAAATTATTGTTTTAGCGCGATCCTACTAGAATGCGCCATTTTTCTCAATTATTATTTGTGTTAGAGACTGCGGAATTTTTCACGACCAGGTTATAGTGTTTACGCATACTACCAAAATTCTGATTTGATTAGCATAGCCTAATCTACGTGATTAGAATTATACCTTCGAGATCTCTTTGGTTTGATTCCGAATAACAAGAATCAGCACTAAGCACGAAGTAACCGCTCGATCTCAACCTTCGGACTTTTACTGTATTCCTCGTACACGCCTTGCTCTACAAAGAGTGGGCTCGCCGCTGCTAGGGTTTCTCTTTCTCACAAAAACGTGTCTCTCTTAATTATGTGCAGAGTGTCACCCTAGCAGCTCTTAAAGCGCAGGCTACAATAACGACCATAGGATTAGTATAACTAGGGCTTCCTACGCAAATAAGGACTCCTAA